>QEPC01010657.1:4101826-4118954 GCA_003113815.1 Sphenodon punctatus | reverse complement strand
AGATAGATAGATAGATAGATAGATAGATAGATAGATAGATAGATAGAGAGTTGTAGGAGTTAGCTTAGTGATAGAGATAGCGTTAGTGATTTAGTTTTAGTGTTTGTAGGAGTAAGTCTGTGTACTTATTAGATAATCCATTTAGTTCATAGCATTTAGAATAGTTAATATCAGTAAGATTTAGTGTAGATAGATAGATATAATATTAGATTAAAAAATTAAATAAAAACCCCCCATATAAAAACAAAAAAACCAAATAAAAACCAAAAGAAAACCATATAAAACCCAATAAAAAACAAAAAAACCATATAAAAAACAACACCCATAACAACATTTCCCGAACAGCCGAACGGATCAGCCGAATGGCCTAACCAAACGGCCTGTTCGGATGACTGAACTGAACAGCCGAACCCGAACTCGGCGAACTAGCCGAACTGCCAAACCGAACGGATGAACCGAACGGACGAACCGAACGCAGTCGAACCGAACGGCCGAACCCGAACCGCGATCTGTTCGCTCATCCCTAAATGTCACCATATTTCATATAGGTAGATTTACCTGTTTTTTCTAGTATTATTTCAGCTCTACAAATTATGCAATGTCAATGAAGATGAATATGGATATCCCCTTAGAGATTAATGTGCAAATTATTTTTACAAATATGAAAAGCCATCTTTGTTTCAGCCCCCCAAATTGACAATAATTAAATAAGATGGGAAAATCAAAATGAAAAACAATCAGAAGAGTCTGTATCTCTTTTTATTCATTGGCTTTCCTTTTCAAAGTCGAGGAAATGTTGGGTGATAGATGAAATGGTCTCCTTAATCCATTATGCTGCACCCATGCAGAGGGTCCTGGAGATATTATGGAGAATCCCAAACAACTAATTGTCCTGTCTTATCCTCAATGTGCCAATATGCAATTTAGAGAAGATCTTGTGGCGACAACCACATTTGGATTTGGCTCAAGTTTTGCCTTTAGGGCTTGTACACAGCCCCCCACAGACCCTAGTCTTGCTCCTCATTGAGTGGGTCAGGACGGTGTGGAGTCATTTCCCTCCATGGTGAGCTACTAACATGGACAGTAGTACCTTGCCCTGGTCCATGCATATGATCACAGGGCAAAATCCATTCCACGTTAAAGAGGAGGAGGCCACTGTGAATTTCACCCCATGACCCCACACATTTCTGCCCTGCTAAATACATGGAGAACATTTCCTTGTGTAGTTAAGACCGATGTTTTTCTTTAACACATATTTTAGAGATTTATCTAAATCTATCTCCTTCATCTAACCCCCATTACCCAAATTTGGGGACAGGGGAGGTGCAAGAACTTTTGACACCCTGGCTTGCCCCTGCCTTTCCTACCCCCAATCCAGTCACAGAGCTTCTCTGTGGAACAGCCAGACTTACTGTCAGTAGCAGTGGGCTTACCAGAGGTGAGAACGGCTGCAGTCTTTGCCACCCACTTAAAATTGCTGCCCCAGGCAACCACTTGAGCTTCCTATATGGTAGTGCTGGCTGTTTGCGGGTATCCAGAATCCAGATCAAAGACCAAATTTTGAGAGAACTGCTAACATTCTGTGGTTTAGTATATAGAACTTGATGAGTGTGAGTGTGTGTGCACGTGTGCTTCCATACAGGCACAATGTATTTAAATTACAGTACGTACTGTGGCTGACAAGGACATGCTAGGATATGCAGTCTTCACATTACTGATAAGCTGAAAAATCTCAACAGGATGCAGGATATGAACGTACGAGATTCTTAATCTTGGTAGAAGTCAGCAAGTCACTCCTGGGTCTGTAATACAAAAGACAATTTGCATGAGGACAGGCATGCATTCCAAAACTCAATATTCTCATTTTCTACAGAAGTGTAACAAACATCAACCAAAAAAAGGAGGGTGGCATCAGGGGCGAAAGGAATGGGGTTTGTTTCATCTTGATGTCAGCATTGTTTATGAATAGCCAGTTTCTTTTTTTCAACTTCTTTGGTTCAGTTTTATGAGGGTTAGTATTATTCTCCTAGATGAATGACATACAATGATTTACAATTAGGAACCTGAAAGTTCCTATATATCAGAAAATAATGGCTCCAAATCCCCCCTCACAAGTTCTCACTGAAGGCATGATTCTCGAGCTATATAGGTCTGGTGCTAGCCCTTAGCACCAACTTCAGTGTCATTCAAGTGAACAGGACTCATGCCAATGCTAAAGGCTAGGACTAGACATCTGCGGGATCATTCTATCCATCATTTGTTAGTGTACAACTGACATTCCACTCATGGGATTAATGAAAGCTCCTTTCTTCTTTGGAACAGTGATATTACGTCACCCATCGCCCCACACGCACATCAGTTCCAGTTATCTGATTGATATACTTAGACATCACGCATGAAATATGCCTTTATTCATGTATTAAGTTTTTTTAAAAGGACCCTTTATTGTGATGGAAGAATCCAACGGCTCAACGCTGAACTCTAAGATGCCTTCAGCCGTTAAGTTGGCCATGAGCCAAAAAAATAGCTCAAGCTCTTCAAGCGAAATCAATGTATGAACCCACGGTTGTGAATCTGAAAAGATACATTTGGAAAAAAGGCCGCTACTCATGTCATTTCAAAGCTTGGACCTACAGTAGAGAATGTCCGGTGTTATATCATGTTTCCGGCAGATATTCTGCTGAATGGCTTGGGCAATCCATAGACTGCATTCTTGAATGCTGTAGACGTCAATGGGAGTTGTCTATTGACAAATCAAAGGATGGAATTTGACCCTCAAAACCGTCATTCTAAGAACCCTTTGCACTTACGGCTCTATTACACAACATGAACTAGAGAAGTGCCCAGGGCAAGCTAAGCTGAATGGGTCATGGGGCAGAAGATGGAATCCCTGCCGCCCCCCAGCACTCTCTTAAGACACAGGAGATGCAGCTGCCTCAGGGAGTGTGGGCCCCCTCAGGCTCATAGGTGCCAGTTCACCTGTACTACCTGTCCTTATTATAGCTGCTTCCTTGCAAAGCACATGATAAGGGACCAACAAAAGAAAAAGGAGAGCCTCTCAGTGCACCTCCTCCAGAAGGGGAATGGACCAGTTAGGTTCGTCCTCCCTCGGAGGCTGATGGAACCTCAGCGGTTCCGGGAGGCTTTGAGGGAGTTAACCTTAGACCCGGATGGCCACGCTGTGGATGAGCTTGTCCAGCAATGGAACATCTTGTTGGGAGAGGCCATCAACAGGGTGGCTCCAAGACATCTTCTCCCTCTGTCTCGTCACCGCAGGGCCCCTTGGTTTACTGAGGGGCTGCGGTGTATGAAACAGGTAGGTAGGAGACTAGAGCGACGCTGGCGTCGGACTCGCTCTGAATCTGACCGACTTCTCCATAGGACCCACTTGCGGTCCTATGTTGAGGCTGTGAGGACAGCAAAGAAGGAGTTCTTTGCTGCCCTCATAGCGTCTGCAAAGTCGCGTCCAGCGGAGCTGTTCCGGGTGGTGCGGGGGCTGGTCAGTCCGGCCTCCCTCCGCCTGGACGGGGACTTGTCCCAGGCCCGCTGTGAGGAGTTTGCCACCTACTTTGCAGACAAGATCGCTCAGATCCAGAGTAACTTTGACACCGGATTGGAAGCAGTAAGCGAGGGGCATGAGGTTATGGAGGCACCGTCTGGTCGATCTTTCTGGGATGAGTTTCAGGAAGTGACGCCGGCTGATGCGGTGAATGTCCTGGGGTCTGTTAGAGCCACTAGTTGTGAACTAGATCCGTGCCCGTCCTGGTTGGTGAAAGCCTCCAGGGAGACCTTGGGGATGGTGCTGGCGAGGGTAGTGAACACGTCCCTTCGGCAAGGGAAATTGTCACCCAGTCTCAAGGAGGTGGTGGTGCGCCCCCTGCTGAAGAAGCCATCTTTGGATGTGGACGCTCTCGCCAGCTACTGACCCGTCTCTAATCTTCCCTTTTTAGGGAAGGTTATTGAACGGGCAGTGGCACTCAGCTCCAGGCGCATTTGGACAGTGTTGGTTTCCTGGACCCTTTTATGGGTTCCGCCCCAGCTATGGTACGGAGACGGCGTTGGTGGCCTTGTTGGATGATCTCCACCGGGAGATGGACGCAGGATGTTCAACGTTCTTGATCCTGCTAGATCTCTCGGCTGCATTTGACACTGTGGACCATGGGCTTCTGCTGAGACGGCTGCAAGATCTGGGGGGGTCTGGAGGGGACTGTCATAGGGTGGTTCCACTCATTCCCCCGGGCCTTGACCTGTGGCGTTCCGCAGGGTTCGATCTTGTCTCCGCTATTATTTAATGTATAGATGCAGCCCCTGGGGGAGATTGTGAGAGGGCTCGGGGTGCGATGTCACCAATATGCTGACGATACTCAGCTGTACCTCTCATTTTCAACTGACCCAGGTCCTGCTGTCTCATTACTTTCCCAATGTTTGGAGGCTGTGGCGGATTGGATGCGGCAGAACAGACTGAAGCTCAATTCTGATAAGACAGAGGTGATGGTGGTAGGTAGGGCGAGGGAGGTACTGGCTTCCCTGGTAGGGAGGGTTCATCCTCCTGTAGCCCAGCAGGTTCGGAGTCTGGGGGTGGTGTTGGACTTGGGGCTCCGACTGGATCGGCAGGTAGAGATGGTGGCTAAGGCCACCTTCTGCCAGCTGTATCTGGTACGGAGGCTGTGTCCATACATTTCCAGGCCCGACCTGGCCACCCTCATTCATGCCTTCATCACCTCAACGCTAGACTACTGCAATGCGCTGTACGTGGGGCTTCCCTTGTTTCTGGTTTGGAGGCTGCAGCTGGTGCAAAATGCAGCGGCCCGTCTCTTTATGGGGACGGGAAGGTGGGAGCACATAACACCTGTGCGCCGTGCTCTGCACTGGCTGCCTATAGTGAACCGACCCAGATTCAAGGTGTTAGTGTTGATCTATAAAGTTCTACACGGTCTGGGCCCCTCGTACCTTGGGGATCGCCTTGCCCTCCGCGCCTCAGAGCGATCCCTGCGGTCCACCGGGGGCGCCTTTTTGGAGGTCCCCCGTGTAAAGCGGAGGGCCACAATGGAGAGGGTGTTCTCGGTGGCTGGGCCGAGGCTCTGGAATTCCCTCCTGGAGGAAGCCCGTCTGGCCTCAGGTCTGTTCGCGTTTTGGCAAGCCTGTAAGACCTGGCTGTTCATCCAGGCCTTCGGAGGAGAGGGTGGGGTAGGGGGCGATTGTATTTTTAAAACATTGTTTTAATGAATTTTATTGTGTGTTTTTATGCTGTAAGCCGCCCCGAGATGCCGTAGGCATGAGGGGGCGGCTAACAAATATTTATAAATAAATAAAATAAAATAAATAAAATTTCAGGAGCTCCCAAGCTTTCCCCCTGAACAACCCTATTTTCAGATTTAAATATTATCACATAACCCCAGATGGCAAACAAAGCCATGCAAAATATACCAGATATCAATCAGGATTGTGCCCCCAACTGCAGATGGCGTGGCCCCCACATGGAATCCCAACTGACAGTCTGGGAATATCTGGTTATATTGCAAGAGTGAAAAATGCTTCGACGTCACAGTCCTCTCTGCCACTGACTTTCTACAATCTGTCAGGCCAATGCATTTCAGACATAGTGTCAGGAGCTGGGCCTTGAACCAGCAACCCTGGGCCACTCCTGGACTTGGGCCTTAGAGTCAACTGCTAAGTCTTGGTTCCAGCCCCTTGCCACACCCTTGCACTTCCTGATTGGTTGTTGGCCCAGGCAATGGCCACCTAGCAGCAACAGGAAGCTGGGTGGATCAATGCATATGCTCGCTGCCATTTGCTGTTTGTGATTCTCTCAGTCTGATCTGTCTCTGCCCTGTTCTAGCCTGAACTCGACCTGTCTTTTTCCTGATCTGTTCTGCCCAGACCTCATCCTGAACCTGCTCCCGCCTGGGGATGACCTGCCCCCACAGTCCATCCATATCCCAGAATGTGAGTCCCTCCATGGTCTTTGCTTATGGCAGGCAACTTTTTATGCCCACAAACAGATTCCAGTTCCATTTTTGTGCCTATGATTGCCATTATTACTACTGAACATCTCTACTGGCATGAACCACATCAGGGCTCCCTTGCGCTTGGCACTGTGCCACGTTGTATGAATCATCATCATGAAGTTTATTAAGCGTGACCATAGGTCATTGCTTGAACGTTGTATGAAATGGCAGAACTTATGGATCTACAGAGCTTGTGGCTAGAGCTGAAGCAGGTACCCCCAAAAATGGGACTTCACCTCAAATCCATGGTCATCCGTCAGCAATCCCTCCACCCACCCCCTGCCATTTCCTCCAAATTACCTGCATCCTGGGGGCAGGCACGGTGGTAGTGACAGGGGTGGGGTGGCAGCAGGGCCTGGAGGCCTGTTCAGAGACGTGGACTGGGGCACCCAGAACATGTCCAGCCCACAGCAGTAAATTGGATATTAGGGATGGGTAAACAGAACCGAGTTCGGAAATTCGGTTGGTTCAGTTCGGAAATTCGGTTCGGTTCGGAAGTTCGGTTCGGTCAACCGAACTATTCGAGTTCAGTCCGAACTCAGAACTTCCAATAAAAGTTCGGAAATTCAAACCCCATTGAACTAAATGGAATATTATCTTTTAGGGGATGGGTGAACAAAGCCGAGTTCGGAAATTCGGTTCAGTTCGGTTCAAAAATCGAGTTCGGTTCGGATGTTCAGTTCAGTCGACCGAACTGGTCGAGTTCGGTCCGAACTCCGAAATTCTGAACTGCATTCACCCATCCCTATTGGATGTTCATTTCCAGGTTCTGCACATGCTCCAGGTGGTCAGCCCCAAGGGTCAGAACAGGCCTCGGGCCCCGCTGCCCCCTCACCGCTGCAAACCCACACCCCTGGAAGATTGCCACCAAGCCACCACAGTACTTCTGTCACCACCATCTACCCACCGCTAACCTTGCCACTGTGCTCCCCCACTCTCCTCTGCCCAGGTAAGCTAGGGTGGGTCGGATTTGCTGCCTGGGGGCACCCATATACCTGCCTGGATAGTCACAGGTAGCAAATCTACTCCCTGTTTCAGCTCTACTTGTGACCTAAAAGACAGGACATAAAATGCAGATAGGACTAACAAGTCATCACAGATGAGGCGTCTGCCAAGGAAGGAGAGGGAATGTAAATCTGAATAAATAATCAAACTTGTTTAATTCCATCCCTTCACCTAGGCTGAAATCAGGAATCATTTTCTGCTTGTGTTCAGCTGTTATTGCTGTTATGCAGGCACTTTGCTGCTTCTGAATAGCACCCTGGTGCTACTGTGTCTGGGCCAGATGCACTGGGGAGACAAAACTACCCTTCCTCCTGCTAGCGGTAGTCAATCCAAATCAATGTTACGCATGGCTGCCATAAGAAAAGAGCTGAAACAAATCTCCACAGCAAATATCATAGCCAACAATTTTTCACACTTCAAATTGGGTCTGATGAAGTGGATACAATTTGGAGTCAGGCTGGAGGTCCTGAACACCTGGCCCCAGGGATTGGGGTGCAGCAGCTGGCTCTTCTGAGCCACTGCCTTACCATGTCACATACCAGGCTACTCCTGGTGAAGGCGCTCTGTGCTGGCCAGACCACACACCCCTCCACCTTGTCCCAGGCCCTGCCGTCCAGCTTCCTGGTTGACTGCTAGCAAGGATATTTATTTATTTATTTATTTAAATATTTATATCCCACCTCTTCTGCTCCCAGCAGCTTGAAGTGTCTAACAAGAAAGCAATATAAGCCTAGTAGCAACAGGTTGCTGGATGGAGCAACCCATCTTCCTTGGCTTCCTGGTGCCTTGTCCTCTGCCCCAGTTCTTTCTTTTGTCTCTACTCTCTAGCTCCTTATTCTTTGCTCTGCTCTTGCCCCTAGTATCGAGAACTTGGTTCCTTCCTAGCCCCTTGCTTTCCTGCATTGACTCCAGCCCATACACGGTACAAGAATATAATTCCTGTGGCAAATAATTATTTGGATATTCAGTGGGGTATCCAAAAAATGTGAATAATAAATACACGTGTTAAAAAGATCCAAATAAAATAAATTCAAATTGACCCCATCCCCTAATCCCTAACCCAATCCCAGCCACCCAAAGACTGCTAAACAAAAATGTTTAGCCTGTGCATGCTTATGGAACATGCTCGGACTTGGGTTTTGGCGAAGCTCAAGGGAAAGGGAGTTCCAAAGCCAGAGAATAACTACTGAGAATGCCTTTGCCCACACCCTCACTGTCCGTACTTGGAACCCAAGGGCATGGCCAGAAGGCTGCTCCTGGCTAACCAGACAAACTGTGATGGGACACAGAGGAGGAAGTAGTCACTAAAGTATGTCGGGCCTACAGCTGAAGTGAGTACCTGCAAAACCAGGCATAGGCTATTGGAATTGCAATACTCGACCCAATCCCATAACATCGGGCACTAATTGGTACCCAATTAGTGCCTGACGGGTGGGCTACCCAATGTCCTGATTTACAATT
The DNA here is from genome assembly GCA_003113815.1 of Sphenodon punctatus. Classification (NCBI taxonomy): domain Eukaryota; kingdom Metazoa; phylum Chordata; class Lepidosauria; order Sphenodontia; family Sphenodontidae; genus Sphenodon; species Sphenodon punctatus. The sequence continues at coordinate 4,110,480 of QEPC01010657.1, read as the reverse complement.
TTGGTCCCAATTTCCAGACTTCCAGTACTTGTTTTCTGACATTCCATCCCAATTTTTTTGAGTTCTGGTACTGATTTACTGTTTACCGATCTGCAAATCGTTAACTCCGTAATGGTAATAGCTGGTATTTTCGGGTAATCGGGAGCCCAACTTGGCACCCGCTAGACTACTCAAAAACGTGGGTATTACCTGCGGATAGCAAATGCACTCCCGCTTCAGCTCTAGCTGGGCTCAAGCCATTTAGGGCTTTAAGGTCAATGGGAGTTTTTTTTGATCCACCAGTAAAAATGAGTCGTTCCCTCTCCAAGACTGGGACTACTCCAGAGTCAATGTTTTGAGGATGGCTCTACCTGGTGTGGTTGTATAGTCTGTTGGGGTTGTTTATTTACTTGTTTCCATGACCGTTTGCTTAAAGGTTTTCTGAGTCAGTCACACACATTATGCAGAAGCAGCAATGTTCAGTGGAGAAAGCCGAGGTTCAGAATAGCTTCTAGCTAGACAATCCAAGATGAGAACAAACATGCTGATAACAAGCCTCTGAAAGTGTCTGAGTAATGTACGCTCGAGGAGGTGTGGGGGAGACATAGTGCTTATCAGTAGGGCTGAGAGTACATAACTAGAGCAATGCAGATTACAACATTTTTAAAACTCAGGAAGTTCATATAACAAAGGCAGAATGGAAAAGACAATGGCCTATTGCTAAATAGGCTAGTGCAGTCATTAACTGTGCTTACATTTCATCCTGAAAAGACAATTCTTTTCTCTAGGAACAATCTGTTTTCTGAATACAGGACTGCCTTTTAGCGGGGAGGCCAGTCCTTGTAGCCTCAGGACCAGAGCTCTAGAGGCCTCCGGATGGGCTATTTCTGCAGGGGCCCTGCAGCTCTCAGCCCCCAGGGCAGCTGCTCCTTGTGGGACCCTGCTCCCCCCATGCCTCATCAGGCTACTAGGGTAGGGGAGCAGGAGCCTGCTTCAAGAGGGATTGGACTGTGACAGTTATTTCCGTATTTCAGCTGCATCATTTCCAAAATATTTGCACCATTGAGCACGCACAATTGCTGAAAGTGACAGAACCAAAACACTGAAATGGCCAAATAAATAGCCAAACTGAAAGAACAGAAATACACACAAAAAGCCCATAATGGAATACCTGAAAAATCACATATATGAGTACCTCTCGTCTGTTGAGGTACTTGCCTCCAAAATCCAAAGGGCTACGCAGAAACATGAATTACACCTGTGGATAATAAACCCACTGTCTGTTTCATCTCCAGGCGGCCGTCACAAAGGGCATTGCCGGCAAGGCCAAGCAGCTACACACTGCTGATGCTACACTACCATGTGGGTGCTGGGGCCATGGAAATGGCTTTTCCCTATGAACAAGCCCATGCCAGACAACTAGTGCCGTACCAAATAGTGCTTCCGGGTACTCAGGCCGAATTCCGAAATTCTGAGTAATTGGCCCGGCTACATGGCAGCACTTCAGCGCTGGTTCTGAAGTTTCAGTCGTTGGAATTAGAATTCTGGACCCTTGGAAAGTTTGGAAACTTTGGAACACTTCGGAGCTATTTGGAGCACTTTGGAGCAATTCTCACATCTTGGCAAATTTCTTGAACCCAGTCAACACACTACCCAGAAAATCAGGCTAGCAAGAGTGGGACAATTGCTCCAGAAGGCAACCCCACAAAGTCACAAACCAAAGTGCACCCGAGTACAGAAATCCAAAAAAACCCCAACTCCAACAGTAGTGAACCCACAGCATGGCCCACCATTAGCATGAGTGCACCCACTTTAATCCTTATGCCAACCAAGTAGTGCACAAAAATGAAGGCTAGCAAGAATGGGACATTCACTCAAGAAGAAGAATACAACATCCCCACAAAACAGTCTGCAAGTGCATGGAAAAATAAATCCCACCCAAAGCCAGGAAGCCCAGGTCCCAGCAGCAGCCACAAAATTAAGAAACCAGACATTCACACCCCTCCCCCCCGGGGCACCCTCTTCCTTGGCATGGAATTGTGGCAATATAGACCAGTCAAAGGGAAGTGGAGCCAGGCAGAGAAATCCCAGTCTGTCGCTGGCCTCATGGTGCCAAGCAGCTGGCAGAACAATAGAAATTACACTTCACAATGAATTAGGCTCTGTTGTGTGCCATGCCACAGCCTAGACAACACTGACAGCCTCACAAAACAGTCCGCAATTGCATGGAGAAATAAATCCCACCAAAAGCCAGGAAGCACAGGCCCCAGCAGCAGTCACAAGATTAAGAAACCAGACATTCGCACACACCCCAGGCCGAGGGGCACCCTCTTGGCATGGCATTGGTACTGTGGCACTGGTAGCTTGAATAGACCATGCAAACTTGGGAAGTGGAGCCAGGCAGAGAGATCTCTCTGGCCTCATGGTGCCAAGTGCCAACCAAGTAGCAGGCAGCAATGTGTCACCCAATTATTATTATTTTAAAAAACTGAATGGCATGGTAAGGGTAAACATAACCCCCATCCCAGAGCATTGGCCCTATGGACAGGACAGGCCAAACCATACCATTCCATTCCATGCCAGACCATGCCATGCCAGGCACCCCTCTTCCCCTCCCCAACCGATTACCTACAGATCCAGCAGCACTGTAGCACGCAGCCAAATTCACCAAAGAGAATGGACAAAATGGCTGCAGGCACTTTTATTTTGCCCTGTCAGCCAGTTCAAAAGCTGGCCATCTGACTTGGCCAGCCAATCAAAACTGGCCATCTGGGTTACCATCACTCAACTGTCCCCTCCCATACCCCCTCCTACCAAATATGGTGCTAACTTTCATTTCCAGAAGAAGCTCCACTTCCAGCCGCCAATGCATGCAGCAGCCTATGCATTTTTCCGAAGTTTTCCGAAGTGTTTCGAAGAACAGCCTTGGTCCTTGGAACTTGAGACTTTCCGAACCGAATACCGTAATCTTTTGCAATTTCCAAAGTTTTCCGAAGACCGAGTTACAGCCCTAAAGACAACCGCCAGCTTGCACAGGTGGGTTCCCAGGGGAAGTCACTGACCCGGGCCCTTTGCCCACGTGATGATGCCGCATGGACAATACAGTCCAGGCTTCCCCCAACCAGTAAGATGTTGTGCGGTTGCATCTTGAGCATCACTGTTACAGGGCCCCTGTCTTTCCCCATGCAGGTGAGATATTGACAGGAATGTAGCTTTGAATGGAAGATTCTATGGTCCTTCTCCTTATCAGCACCAGCTAGGCTACCCAAATGAGAAGGGAAAGAGCATTTCTAATCAACAGCAGACAATTCCTGCTTTGCATGGCACAAAGAAAAACAATAGATGTGAACGCAAAGTGGGGCATTCAGGGGATGCTTCTGACCTCCTCTAATAACAATATGAAAATCCATACGTTAAAGTATTCCGCTGCAAGATCACAATGACATCTGAAACTTCTTTCAGCCTTTCCTTCTCCTCCCCTCCCTTTCTCTCATCTCCGTTGCTTCCTTGGCCCATATGTTGCTAATTTTCTGTCTTTTCAAAGCGCTCTGTTTCATTTAAAGTCAGAATACATTCTATTCATCACCCGTGAATACTAAGTGTGGGGGGTGGGATATAACCAGGGTCAGTGTTCCCCTTAATATAGAGAATAAATGAGCAAAGTGCTGTGGTTTTTCTCCCTCTCTTTAGCTTATTACTTTTTTCTTAATCCACTTTTTAGCTCTACTGTGCAAGATCACAAGGGGGACTTAAGCAATCACTCCTCGAATCTGTAAGAGACACAGGCCTTTGTAGTTAGAGCCACTGCGCGGGACCTCAACAGAGCTAATTACTGGTCAGCAAACTGGCGCGTTATAATGGCAGTGGCGCAAAAGCACCTCCAAGGTCTTCATGTGTTTTCCTATGTTGTCTATTGTGCTTGCAGGAAAGACAGTTCATTCTTTTGCTGCATGGTGTGCACTGAAATCCATGCACAGGACAAGAAGAGGGGAAAGGAAAGAAAGAGGCAGTCAAATCATAGAAGTTTCCAAATGAGAACAACAAAAACGGCAAAGATTTAAGATACAAGATCCATCAGGAAAGGCTGATGCAACCGGAATTGTTTTGCTCAAGGATGAGAAGGCTGGAGGGGGAACATGATAACAGTTTTCAACTGTGGTAAAAAGCTGCCATAGACAGGATCAAAACCATTTGTTCTCTAGGCAACCGAGAAGAGGAAGAAAAAGGTAAATGTTCTGAAATTGCAGGAAGAAAGATTAAGACTGACTAAGAGGGAGAATTTCCTAACCATTAGAATAGTGAGGAAAAGGAATGAATTTCCAGGAGAAAGTGTGGAGTCCCCATCCCTGGAAGCGTTACAAAATAACATCTGTCAGGATATAGTTTGGGGAGAATGAATGCTGATTTAGTGCAAAGGGGTGGGATAGGTAACCTTTTAAAGTACCTTATAGCTCTATTCAATTCAATTCAATCAATTTATTAAAGCGTAGCCAAAGGCCATTGCTTACACAAATACATAACGAACAGACAAAATCATAAAATACAATCAATGCTTTAAATACAATAGATACAGTCATTCCTAAAGATGTTAAATCCATTTGCGTAAGATCATTAAATCCACCTCCCCCCACCCCAAAAGTAAAACCCAATGTAACAGTTAACCGTTTCTTACTAACTTCCAACCACATAAGCATAAACATCTCATAGGGAATCGCCCTAGTTGGGGGGAATAGCAGCATCCATTATATAATATCTTCCGGGTACAAAACAGGGAAATTGGTCCTAGTTGAAGCTTCTCAAGAATCCTTGGGCATAGGTCTATAAACCTAAATAATCATAGTCCTAGAATACTATAAGACTACTATATTAAACTAAATATCAATCCTGACCCATGGCTTATGTTAATAATACCATATTTCCCACCCACCAAAATTAATGGGCCATGAACAACAACCATATTATAATTATACCAGCACAAACCAACTTTACCCAACCATACCTCTATTTCCTTATACTTGACTCCCCCCCCTATCCCTGCCCCCCTATCTTATATATATGGGGGTTCATCAGACTTCCCCTTACTTAGTTTAACCCAATGCTAATAACCAGAACATAATAACCTCTACCTCCACTTACTACAATCCCACCATACCCATTCCATATGACCTACCCAAGGAAAATATACTTTATCCCATAGAAATATAACACCAGATTAAATCCCTGGGATCATAACTTTTAGAAGCATATCGTCCCAACTCAACCCAACTGCAACCCCTAGCTCTATATGGCAAGTGGTATGGCTAGACAAACCCACCAGGGGTCTTTATAGCAGCCCTGCAAACGTCATCTACAGCCACCAGTTCGTCCAATATAGATAGTCTCTTACTAGAAGAGCCAAAATGAGCAGAAGGAAAATAATTGCTCATTGCAGGGTTAGATACGATGGGGCACTGAGTCTTCAACAGTTGGTCAGATCTAGATAAAGTTCCAATACTGGGCTCTATGATTCTGTGAAACTCTAATAATGATATTTTTAGGGCCATAATATAGGAGATACTGGTATTGGTGAGTCACAAGACAAGAATAGATTTTGAACATAGCGGAACCTCACTCAAATGAAATGAATAGGTATTTTTGTATTTGCGACTGTTATTCATTCTAAGAAATTAGAATAATAAGAAAGAAGAAGAAGAAATTAGACTCTTATTTATTCTAAGAAATTAGAAAAATAAATAAATATTTGCATTTGACAACTGGCCACTGAAGATCTGAATAATTATTCACAATGGAAATTATATTCATAGAGCTTTTTTGGGGGGTATTTTGGTTCAGTTATTTCAGCCACTTCTGTTCAGTATTTCGGTTACCTCCGTTCAGCACTATTTAGCGCTTGGTGTGCAGAAGCACTTAATAGTACTAAAACAAAGTAACCAAACAGCAAAGATAATCAAACCAACATACCCTAACCTAAAATTCATTGCTGCCAGTGACACAGGAACCAGCTAGTGGTTTTGTATCCTCTCCATCAAGCATGAATGGAAACAGGCAAAATCATCAAATATAATATTGGCTGTGAAGATTAATTTCAACTCTACTGTTTTATTAATTATTAATTATTATTATTATTATTATTATTATTATTATAAACATTTATATAGCGCCAGACGTGTGACCTGGTGCTGTACAGAACATAGAAATAGACGTGGTCCCTGCCTGTGGCTTACAATCTAAAAGACAAGGAGGGGGAGACAGGGAGAGGGGACAGAGGGAGAGATAGGGGAGAAGACTAACAAACATTCAAACGGATGTGAAGTTTCAGGTGCGTGTGCTTGGCTTGGTTACAATCAGGTTGGTTACAGCAGTCTGCTGAGGAGGGCAGACAGTAGGTATATGGGAATGACTAGCAGGCATTGGGAAAGGCGGCGAGGAAAAAGTGGGTCTTGAGGAGGGATTTGAAGGAGCGGAGGGAGGGGGCAAGGTGGATGTGGGCAGGGAGGGAGTTCCAGGCATGGGGGGCAGCGAGGGAGAAGGTCCAAGCTTCAAGACCAATTTCTATCAACTGCATACTGCCCAACCCTCTTATAGTGACCACCTGGACAGAATCAACTTTTCCTCTCTTTATTAGGGCTGAAACAAGATCTCTCCCTTAGCTAAAATCTCAGCGAGAATGGGCCTTTTGATGAGATTTTCCAGGTCGAGAATCTCACAAGAATCAGCTGTTCTCGCTGTCAGTCTCACAAAATTTTTGAAAACCGTAAAATACCCTAAAAAACACTCTGAGCCTGTGCAAAATGACTGTCAGGGCCATTCTCTCTCTCTCAAGATGGCGCAGGCCATGTTGGCGCCATTTTGGAAAGGGGCAGCTGGTTTTGCACATGAGGTCTCCAGGATCACAGCCTGGGCTAGCGTCCAACATGCCCAGGAACAATCCCAGGCAAACATCTGGTGGACCTTTAACAAAGGTGCTGGTGACTCACAGGCCAAAGTGTGAAAACACGGGCCACAGCAGGCCACCATCTCACCTGCTTTTACCCATTATCAACAAAAGGCCACGTCTGTCTCACACTCTATAAACACTAGAGACAGCTGTGAAGATGAACACACAATGTTCCTGGGAATCTAAAGTATCCAGATACACAGAGGCAAACCTAGGACTCTAAACATACTTTCTTGGCAAAATCACACACCACACATGAAAAGGACGTTGGGTTTTGTTATAAGCTTGAAACACAGGTCTACTTTGCTGGAAGGTTCATCTAGATTCACACCCCTTTGGACTGAATCTGAACCAGAGTTTAGGTCAAACCTAGATCAGGGCTTCAAGCTACCCCAAGGCTGAATTTTGAGTGACACAGAACCAAGTGCTCCGTGATTATGGACAGCTTGTTTCATTTGGGCCTGGAAATAAATAGAACCAGATGGATTAGCTTGAGGTTCTCTCCAAAGTACCTCGAAACGAAACCTTAAACTAGAGCTGAAAGAAATATTTGCAGCAAATACAATAGTCTGTGAGAAGAAACCATCCAGTCCTTGCAGCTCCCGCTACATCCTTGCTCCCTGCCCTGATTGACCTAAACTCCTGTTACTTGGCCCAGCTGGTACAATGACTTCAGTGCCTATCTCATGGGTTGACCCTTGAAGAAAGGCCTGTGGGTTCGTTGACCTCTGACCTGGCTAGCCTGCTAGAATCTGTGGTTCCGGTGCCTGACTCCATACTGGTTCAGGCTAGGCCTGACATGGTGGCCTGATGGTGGGAGTCTGGGGCTAGTGCGAGGGGAGGTAACAGTAGCCTGATGAGGAGGCCAGTGGGTGCTGTCAGACATAATAGTAAACACAAGCAATTTGAACATGTGTGGAAGGTCACAGAGAAAGTAAGTGGGCACAGGGTTTACCTGTGGCAGGGGTGCCAGCAGCAGTAGCAGCAGGAGGAGATGCCATGCTGGTATCTGGGCAGAGAGCACTTCCTGCTGTTGGAGCACTCCATCACCCTGCTGCAGGGCCCAGTTGATGCCAGCAATGAACGTATTTCATTAAGAGGCAACCTGATACCTACAGCTAGCAGCAGTGGTTTCATCCTCTTTCGCAGCCAAGGCCTCCTGTTGCCGCAGCTGTCACCACTGCTTCCAAAGCCTCCTACCACCACCACTCCTGCTGCCACCACTGTTCCTAGGGTGCCATAAGCAAGCTTGGCCCTTGCTTGCCTCTGGTGGCCACCCTGGTGCTCTGCCCATAGTCACTGTTACCAGACGTAACAGCAGCTACAGACAAGAAGCGCCTCCTTATTTGTGGGCAAATGAGGAGAAATTGGGTGGCAAACACGTAGTTTCCCCGGAAGGCCTACTAGCGTCTGAAGCCGTCAGCCACAGCCGGCCCTGAAGCCGCCGGACCGCCGGAGCTCAATTAAGGTACGATCCCTGGGTGGGAACTTGGAAGTAGGGTGATCCCTGGGGTGGGGGTGTGTGTTAAACCCCCACCCCACCCCAGGGATCTACAGTACACGTACTTAATACTTACCGGCTGCTGCTGGGACAGCCACTGGTGCTGGTGGGCTGGCTCTGGGTTGCCGGCGGCGGCCCGGAGCCGCAGTAGGGGACACTCAGGGGAATTTTTTTGTTTAAATCCAGGCTGGGCAGGGTGGGTGGGGGGGTGTCCCCCCTTCCACCCACGCAGCCTGG
>QEPC01010657.1:4080406-4101442 GCA_003113815.1 Sphenodon punctatus | reverse complement strand
TGCTATTTGGGAGGAATGTGAGAGGTCCCCTAGACCTGGTAAGAGATTCCTGGGAAAACTTAGAGGAAACTGAAGGACAACCTGTAACTAGATATGTCCAGCAATTCAGAGAGAAAATAACCTCCATGTTAAAGGAGGCCCAAGGGAACCTGGCCAGTAGCCAACAGGCCCAGAAGATAACATATGACAAGAAAGCCAAAGACAGATCTTATAACCCAGGAGACACCGTGCTAGTTATGAAACCAACTAACAAGGTGGGCGGGCAAGTCATCTGGGATGGTCCATATCACATAATTGATAAGAAGAATGAGGTCACTTATTGTGTGAACAAACCTAACTCCAGAACGCAGGCACAAGAATTTCACGTAAATAGAATAAAAGATTACCATGATAGGGACATACAGACTTGTCTCGTTGCAGTGGTAGAAGGAGATGCCACAGCTGACGGCTTGAATGACCCCCTACCAAACCTCCTACAGGAAAGCCAGGGAACTGAATCTCTGGAGGAAATTAGCATTTCCACAGACCTCAACACCTCCCAAAGGCATGAGATGATGCAACTCCTGCAGGAATACAAAGTAATCTTTTCAAACAAACCTGGGGAAACAGATATTATTGTGCACGCCATTGAGACAGGAACCAAGGGTCCAGTCAGGTCCAGTCCCTTTCGCACAAACGGGAAAATTCAAACACAGATCCACCAGGAGAGTGAGGAAATGCTAAAACTGGGAGTCATACAGGTCTCAAATAGTCCATGGGCGAGCCCGGTGGTTTTAGTGCCTAAACCTGATGCCTCCATAAGGTTCTGTGTTGATTATCGCAAACTGAATACCATAACTGTGTCAGATGCATATCCCATGCCTAGAACAGATGACATGATTGAAAGGATTGCTGGGGCTAACTATCTGACTACCCTAGACATGACCAAGGGGTATTGGCAGATTAAAATGAACCCGGGGGACAGGCCCAAAATGGTATTCATAACTGACAAGGGCGTGTATGAAATTCACTGTGATGCCTTTGGGGTTAAAGAATAGTGGGTCTACATTCATGAGGTTAACAGATCACCTCCTAGAAGGGATGGGCGATTTTGCCTTGGCTTATATAGATGACCTGGTGATTTACAGTGAAACATGGGATACACACGTGACACACATAAGCAACGTACTACACAGGATTAAGGGGGCAGGACTAACAATAAAACCAGCAAAGTGTAAAGTTGCTATAGTATGGGCACCGTTACATACCTAGGGCACGAGGTGGGAAGTGGCAAATTGCGTCCTCGAAAAGACAAAGTAGAAGTGATTTGCTCCTGGCCTGCACCCACAACCAAGAAACAAATCCAGAGGTTCATAGGCATGACTACTTACTTCCGCCGCTATGTCCCAAGCTTCAGTCACATAGCGACCCCCTTAACTGACGAATGTAAGAAGCGATGCCCAGAGAGGGTACAATGGTCAGACGAGTGCAACAACGCGTTTGACACACTTAAGAGGGCTCTGTCTGAGGCACCAGTGTTAATCAGTCCTAATTATGAGAAGGAATTCCATATCTGGACTGACGCCTCTGACACAGGGCTGGGAGCAACCCTCACGCAAGAAGGGGAGGATGGAATACACCGTCCCATTGCAGACTTTAGCAAGAAACTGCTCCCAAGGGAAAAGAATCTGGCAACGATTGAAAGAGAGTGTCTGGCCATAGTCTGGGCCGTGAAGAAACTTAAACCTTACATATTTGGTAGAATGTTCACAGTCCACACTGACCACTCTCCCCTACAATGACTCAATAGTGTGCAAGACTCCAACTCCAAACTGCTGAGATGGAGCTTGTTCTTACAGGAGTTTGACATGAGAATTGAAAACGTAAAAGGTAAACAGAATGAGCTTGCAGACGCACTATCATGCAGAGACACATCAGTCTAAGCATGTTATGGGACTCTGTCATGCCCACTGCACATACAATCACGGAGGAGCATAGGGTCACACACGTGTGATATTGGCCTACATGTAGGCTACAAGCCTAGTAAATATGTAAAGCAAAACATGCAACAGGTATGTAATGTTACAATTGAGAACTGTAAAACCCGAATCAGGACTGTGACACTTGACCAAGTTCTAGGAAATGGAAAGACAGTTTGTTGATTCGCCCCAGACGGGTGGCCAGAGACATTTATATGCTAATGCAGGCAGCCATTGCCTACGTGCAAGAGACACAGAAAGCTGATAGCAACAACAAAAGGAATTCTAGAAGCCTCGAGAAGATATGAGGAGTTTCCTCCTGGGGATATAAGGAGTTGTACCCCCAGAGGGAAGAAAGTAACTATCAGGAACTTACTCACCATCTTGCAGCCAGGAGGGCTGAGCTGAACCATGAACTGAGAGACAGGACTTTGCTCTCGAGCAACTCTAAGACTGAAGACCCAGTTGCTTACATCAAGGACTGAGAAGAACTTATGGACCTTGGTAGGGTAAGATGCTTATTCAGGAACTCAACCAGTATAGATCAGGAATGCGTTATATTCACCTTTGATTTCTAGTAACCACTCTGTATCAACTATCTTGCTTATGTAATCAATAAACTAACTTCTTAGCTTTATGAAGAAGTGTCTGTGCCTAACATTGGAAAACAAGTGAGCAACAAGAGTTCTCAAGCTCTTGCGAACCCAGAGATTAAAGAGTCTGTAAACGGGAAGGATCGGGCCCTTGAGTGACAAAGGGGTTGTCCCTGCGGCAGGCTTGAATCAGCCAGAGAGAGAAAACTGGTTCAAGTGGGCTGTACGTGAGGGAAACTGAGTCACACAAACCCGGTAAAGTGGGGGTGCGGACTTCCAACCCATGACAACCACCTTGCTTATGTCAGTGTGAATGAGGAACAATTCCACGGTGGTCAACAAGAGTTAGACCAGCATCGGATCTCTAGGCCTCTGTTTACCCATCTGCAATATGGGAATGATAATCCTTGCCAGCCATAGGGCCAGCCTAAAGATTCATTAACGTATCTAAATTACTGTGAGACTTTGGGATGATGTCATCCATATTGGGACCGATTTCCTTATTGATTGCAATGCAAACCACTAAAGTCAATGGGAGCTCAGCCATTGACTTCAGTGGGTGGACGATTGCATCCCAAGCACACACTTTGATTAACGATGGTGCTGTATCGTGTCTGTCTCACTGTCTGGTATGTCCAGACTGAAGTGAATCATTCTAATCTTGCACTATATCATTGTAAAGATGTAACCTCATTTTTACAAAGTTTACTCTCAGCTGGAGCAGAAATCAATATTATTCAGTTTTTTGGCTTGCTATCCAAATATCTGAATCCTAAATACACCCAAAAGAGGTATTTGCGCACCTGTGTTGGCGGCTGTTCTGTTTCAGTTACTTTCCTGGTTTTGTTTCTTTCAGTTTTGTTGTCTGGTTATTTCAGCTACTTCGTTTTAGTGACTGCACAGGCACAATAGCACAAATTATGCTGAAACTAAGGTCCTTTTTACACGAGACACACCCACGCAGGAATACCCAGAAATCTGATTGTTCATGCGTGGGTGAGTCTCGTGTAAAATCCGCAGCGGGTGGGTGTGCGTGCGTGTGCGCTCCCAATGAACACGCATGCACACCCACCTCCACCCATCCCCCATGCATGGAGCAACTGGCGAACACAGCGCTTGCTGCGTGTGTGTAGATGGGTGGAGGTAGGTGGAGATTGGGGTGAGCCTGTCTACACCCTCCCCACACCAACCGCACACGCACCAGTATGCACACCAATACACACACACACACACGGCCCATGTAAAAGGGGCCTATGTATTTATTTATTTATTATTATTATTATTATATAGTAACCAAGCCAAAATATCTGAAGTGGGTAGTCAACAAAATGCCGACAAACAGCAGCTATTCTCTACTTTTCTGGATTTGGTTCGAATTGACTTATTAGCACAAATATTCAACTCAGCTTTGCTCTCAGTCCCTTAGACCAGAGAAAGAAAACTGTTCTTAACAAAGAGCATACATTTAAATACAAACTCTCTCGTCTTGCACTGTGTTCTGCATACACACAGTTAATTTAACACCCAGCTGGCAGTAAAATTAGGTGCTTCCTGAGTATTATGTATTTTAAATTGCATTTTTAATGCTTTCTGCCATATCAGGGTTGTCCTGCTGAGGATGGGGCTAACATCCTCTCCCAAACTCAACTCTCTCCTCTGTGTCAGTGTGCGAGAGAGAACAATGTCCCTGTTGTCAGCGTTATGCTATATCAAAAATTCCCAACAGGATCTCCAGAATCCTTGTAAATCTGCCGCATCCTGAGGAGGTTTAAGATCCTCCACTTTCAAAAGCATTAAGCCGTGCATTATATTAGCTTTAACGAGAACATTCTTTTAAAGAGAGAGACCCAAGGAGGAAGCACTCAATCCAGCTGCAAATGTTCAAGCAAGCTGAAAATTTTGCAAGTGGAGAATTTTGAAAATGTGGCTAATATTTGGAAGTTTTGAAAACAGAGGTTTGGGAAATGGAATGACAATATTTATTTAGATTTATAACCTTCTCTCTCTGGAAGTCTTTTCTCCTAGAAGTTCACTGTATTTATTTGTTTGTTTGTTTAAATTTCTATCCTGCTGGTTCCATGGGCTCAGAACAGACATAGCCTGAGGCTGAGATTTTGGTCAGACATTTGGTGGGTGGGGATAGGATTTGGGGTTTTGTTTTAACTTGACTTTTATATTTTACATACCGTGTATTGTATTGGTTTTTATTTTTGTATATTTGACACCTGCATTGCTATTTTATATTGTTAGCAGTCCTGAGCCTTTGGGAGAAGGGCAGATAGACATCCTAATAAATAAAATAATAAAATAAAATAAATATCCCAGGGCTCAGGTTGGAACTTTACAATCTTTATGTAGCCCACCCTCAAAACAACCCTCATTATTATTCCTATTTTACAGATGGGAAACTAAGGCTGAGAGAGGGTGATAACAGATGCGATGAGGGTCTGTTATGGCCTGCCTGGGCTGGTGACTCACCCAAATGTCTATTTCTGGGCCTCCAGATGTGGACCCGCTGCTGTTCCAGCTCAGATAAGCAGCTGGCCCAGAATTCGTCTCACGGATGATCTGGACCCACAGCCTGGGTCAAGGCGGGCCAATGTGAGCCATAATGGGCTAGTGCGTGTGTTTGCAGCCCCGTCTCCACTGGGAATTGGAGGCTGCCCTGGCTGCCTGTTCTATTGACAAGGAAAATTATTATGAAAATTGATGGGTGTGTGTGTTGGGTTCCATGAAAATTTCCCTTTTCAGAAAAAACATTACTTTCAGATGTAAAGCAAAATTTTGACCCGCCCTAGCAAATACCAACATTTGCACGTATGGCAGCAACTGGCATTGCTGCCTGTGACTCTCAAAAGAAGGAGGAAAGGAACTGAAACGGATTGCAGGCATCAACAGAAGCAGGGAGATAATAAGCCACCATAGTTTTCTTAAGCTTCAAGGAAGAAAGACCCCAGCAAAAAAATTATCCCATGTCTGATTTCAATCCATGCATTCACGGCTATTGAGTCTCTGTGATTTTCCTGTTTCTGATTGAGCTGCAACATCCCATTTATTATGAGAAGATATGTAAAGTCTCCCTGGTGTTCAGGTTCATTTAAAGATTTACATTTTGTATTTCCTTGCTCTGTTTCTGACGACATGCATAAAACAGAATTGTAAATGTTTAGGAAAATCAAAGCTATTCTTAGATGCCTGCAGTTCCACTAAGTTTGTATTCTCTCATTCGTGCCATGAAAGGGAAAGGGAATCTGGGATTCAAGCTTGCAGTTTTGCTTTTCAAGGCTTCTTCACTGAAACTTTGGGGGCTGAGCTTCTGTTTCCCAAGGGGATTTGGAAGCCTCATCAGGAACCGTTTCCCTGTTAAATCCCCAAAAAGCAAATGACAGGGCAGAGTTGGTTTTGCTGTCAACTCTCCAAGATGTACTGGACTTTCTACACATTACAGTAGCGACGTGAATTCCTGTATGAGCATGTATGTTTGTGCACATGCAGAGGAGATGGTTACCTGACAAACTCAGGACTGGAGCAGCAAACCTAGGTTTGACTTCGCACATAGCCGTTGTTACATGTGGACCCCTGCCTACACGGCTGGAAGGAGGGGAGGGGGCTAGTCGGCTGCAAACCTAACAGTCTTGCAGGGTCCACCCAGTATCCTGCTTTTACAGGAAAATCCTGTGGTCCCACCTAAGGCAGGCAATGGCTTGCCCAATTTTGGAGGTAGCAGCTGCCAGAGCCCCTACATGCATGTATCACGGAAGCACTGGGGTGCCTGTGTGTCTGCCACCACCACTGGAGTCACCCATCCCCCCAGGCATGTGTGTATGTGCAAATGAAGATGGGGGGCCATTTTGAAATGGGATGTGCCCACCCACCCTCACCCATCTCACACCCATCCAAGCGCCTGTCTGAAGGTGGGGTGGGTGGGCACGCACTCCCGTGACCCATGCACCACCCACTCATGCCCCCACATGGAGCATCAGGAGAAAATCCAGGATGCTCCATATGGGAACAGGAGTGGGTGGTGCATGGGTAGGGGGCGCACACTAGAGCTGAAGCTCGGTCCTTGGGAAACTTCAGAATCCACTGGGGTGCACTTTAAAATCATTAAAGGAAAGAGTTCCGAAGTTTTGAGTTTCGTGGGATTTCTACGGTCTGGAGTTCTGAGTTTTGAATCCCAGGTCCTCAAAGTTCCAAAGTTTGGCTCAGCACCGAGACCAGGTACTCGGAACTTCGGAACTCGAGCCGAGTACTCGTATGGCCTAGTTGGTGCAGCCCTCGCACATGCCCGTCGGAGCCCATGTAAAACTACTCCCACTCACTGGAGGTGTATGTAGTATGTACACTCTATGTGGCGCACATAGACCCATCTCCCCAGCTGTGCCCATTTAAAAATGGTGGTGGGGGGGGGGTGAGACAGAAAATGTGTGTGCATGTGTGTGTGCATATGTGTGGATGAGTGAATGGAACCAGAACTACATCTCCCATAATGCACCCTGTGCCCGAGTAACCACAGTGCACCAGTGCTTCTTCGGAACTGAGACACTACAAACCTCTCACGTCTGGGCAGGGAAAGAGGGGGAAAGGGTCCAGTAGGGAGGAGAGAACAGGGGAAGGAAGGGGAACGGGGAATGAGGCGGCGCTCTTCTCCTGTGTGGCTTGTCTTGTCTGTCTGGGAAAAACGGTCCCTCAGGGTCTCGTTTGGGCTTTCCCTCCAATCCAGAAGGAAACCCGACTCATCACAGGGAATGGAGAAGGCACCAGTTGCCCCAGGGAAAGGGGGAACAATTATCACGTACCACAGTCGAATCACAGGAGTCTTGGGTTCCAGGACACCCTTTGGGGTGCAAGTGTGGAGGGGAAGAGGGGAACTGGGACCAGGAGCGGGGAAAAGGGGGAAGGGACGAGGAAGGGGAGCGTAGGGGAGGGTAGAGGGAGGACACTTGCTCAGGATAGTGAAGGGATGGCGGGTAGGGAATTGGCAGGAGGCACAGGGAGGGGTGAACAAGAAACAACACACGCACTAAGCTCATTCAATCGGGAAGGCTCTCAACAAAGTAAGGGTGGGGTCAGTAGCTCAAAACACTCACCAGCATTCACTCCAGGGAAACCAGGAAAACAAGGACAAGACACACCAGATACACTCAGGACCAGGGTCAAAGAAGTCTCTTTCACATGCTCAGGGGCCAGCTTCTCACAAGTGATTACCGGCGGCGACCCCTGGTCCCGCCGGCATCTTTTATAGACCTCCTACTTCCGTTCATTAGGCTCAGGGCAGGGCTCCAATCCGCCATTGAGCCTGACGCTCTGCCAGGCATGCACTGCGCCTGGGCGGAGCCTCCCACGTCGGGCGAGCCCGCGGCGGCCCCGCCTCCTTTCTGCGGCCGCTCTGCTCGCTGCTTCCACCTGCCAGTTGCCAGGCAACCCCGGGCCCGCCGCACCGCTGGGATAGTCCTGCACGCAGCATGACAAAACCCACTAAATGGTATTCTATGACAGCTCCGCCAGAAAGAAGTCGTAATTCAGGTCTCCCAGTTTCTAAAATAATACTGGGAATCTTTTTGTTTGCCTTCTGGTTTCCAAGTCTCTATAATGCACAACTGCAGTCACATTTTCAAGTTCAGCCTTGAGATCTAGAAATTCAATTTGAAAAAAAATGAAAGTAGAAATTCTCATGACTTTACTACATGTCTCATGATTTGGGGCTTTTAGAAAATCGCCATTGTATTGTGAGTGTGAGCAAACATGCTATGCCTCTAGCTGCATAGAACAAACTGGAGACAGTGCTGACCTGCTGTATTTAGGGATGAACAATGGAAGGAGTAGCCCCCCCTCCCAGCTAGAGTTGGGATAATAAGAGGTTTGCCACCTTCCTTCAGGAGGAAAACCTGAGGGAGCAGGACCACATCAGAAGGGGCAGGGCAAAGGGGCTATTACACTCCTTTCTGACATTCCCTTGTCTCTCCCTATGTCCCCTCTCCTTATCTCCCCCCTTCCGTGTCTATTAGATTGTAAGCCGTAGGCAGGGACCGCATCTATCTTATTGTTCTGTAAAGCACCAGGTACACAGCTGGCGCTATAAAAATGCTTATAATAAAATAAATAATAATAATAATAATAATTCATAATAATTCATAATAATAAAAATAATTAACAATAAAACAATGCTCTGCAGAAGGTTGAGCCATGTCAGGAAGAGGGTGGAGCAAAGGGATGTCATGCCCCTTTTTTGGCATAACCCCATCATGGTGTTCCATAGGGGTGACGCTGACACCATGTTGGAAACGGGGCAGGAATGTCCCTATGACTCACCCCCTTTCTGACAAGACTACCTCCAGAAGCCTTGATTCTCTGGGTTAACCACGGGTAACCCTTCCTAAGCCAGAGAAATTTAGGGTTCCGCCAAAGCCTGGAGACTCTGGATCAAAATCCAGAATCTCCAGGTGAAACCTCCAGTGAAACTCAGAGAGGTGGCAACCCTAGAGAATAATGTTCTGGATGCCCCACCGCAGTTTAGGTGCCAGAGTCCAGTTGTAGATTGTGTTTGGTCCGACACATGAAAGGGGGCACTGGCCTTCAGACGGGGGTCCACTAATCCTTGTCATGGATGCACCATTACCTCCTGAAGACATGTGTCCTAGTGCACTTGGGCCCCTGGCAGGGTGCAGGGCCTATTAGGTTGGGCCACCCCCAGAGACTTATGGAACCAGTGGGGTTCTGGAATGCCCTGGGGGATTTACCCCTGGACCTTGACAACCGCATGATTGATAACCTCGTGGCCTTATGGAACACTCTTTGGCTGAGGTTCTTTGCCACCATCATAGCATCTGCGAAATCACGTTTGACGGAGCTTTTCCAGGGGGTGAGAGGCTTGGTCAGTCCGGCCTGTCTCCACCTGGAACTGGAGTCTTCCAATGCCCGCTGTGACGTGTTTGTGGATTATTTTGTGGATAAAATTGCTCACATTCACCATGACTTTGGCGCCGCCTGTTTAGAGACAGTGGCAGAGTCAGAGGTTATGAAGGCCCTGTCTGGTCTGGTGTTATGGGATCAGTTTCATTTGATGACGCCCGCTGATGCGGGGAATGCGCTGGGGGCTGTTAGAATCACAACTTGTGAATTAGATCCATGCCCATCCTGGCTGGTGAAGTCCAACCTGGAGACCTTGGGGCTGTTGATGGCTGGGGCAATCAGTGCCTCCCTACGGGAGGTCAGGGTGCCAGATGGCCTTAAGGAGACCTTGGTTTGGACTCTACTCAAGAAACTATCACTTGACACTGCCTCTCCCACCAGCTATCAACCTGTATTTAACCTCCCCTTTTTAGGGAAGGCTATTGAGTGGGCGGTGGCTCAGCAGCTCCAGGCGCACCTCAACTCTATCGGTTTTATAGACCCAGCGCAGTCTGGCTTTCGTCCAGGGTATGCCACTGAGACTGCACTTGTGGCCTTGGTTGACAACCTCCATCTAGAACTGAATACGGGAAATTCAACCTTATTGATTCTATTAGATATGTCAGCAGCATTTGATATCCTTGACCATGAGGTGTTGGTGACTCGCCTGTAGGACCTAGCTGTAGTGGATGGAACTGTGCTTCAATGGTTCCGTTCTTTCCTGGCTGGGAGATCTCAGTGGATGGTGCTGGGGGACTGCTTGTCGTCTCCCTGGGCTCCCCCCAGGTGGGGTCCCGCAGGGTTCTATTTTGTCCCCCCTCCTGTTCAACGTGTACATGCAGCTGCTGGGTGAGGTAGTGAGGAGGTTTGGGGTACAGTGTCATCAATATACTGATGACGCCCAGCTCGACCTCTCGTTTTCATCTGACCCAGGCCCCGCAGTCTTGGTGCTTTCTCGGTGTTTGGCAGCTGTGGGGGACTGGATGAGGGCAAGTCAATTGAGGCTGAATCCCAACAAAACAGAGGTGATGGTGGTGGACAGGGTCAGTGATCTGGGACCTGAGGAGACTCCCATTATAAATGGGGTTAGGAACCTGGGGGTGCTCCTGAATCTGCAGCTGGGCTTGGATAGTCAGGTGTGGCTGTGGTTGGGGGTGCCTTTTGCCAATTACAACTGGTGAGGAGGCTCCAGTCTTATTTTTCTAATTCTGATCTTGCCACCATTATCTATGTCTTCATCACTTTGAGATTAGACTACTGTAATGCCCTCTACGTGGGGCTGCCCATGGTGCTGGTCCGGAGGCTGCAGCTAGCGCAGAATGCAGCGGCCCATCTCCTGATGGGGACGAGCCAATATGAACATATCACCCCGATACGTTGCATGCTCCACTGGCTACCTATAGTCTTCTGGGTCCGATTCAAGGTGTTAACCTATAAAACCCTAAATGGTCTTGGTCCCACTTATCTCAGGGATTGCCTCATCCCCTGGGCCTTGGGCCAACCTCTGCAGTCATCCGGGGGTGCTCTCCTGGAGGTCCCGTATTGTAGATGGGCAGCCACCATGAGGATGGAGATCTCGGTGGCCGCTCCATTGCTGTGGAACTCCCTTCCAGTGGAGATCCGTCTCTTCCCGGATTTGTTCACCTTCCGGCAGCCGTATAAGACCTGGTTGTTCCACCAGGGAGGAGACAGGTAGGGTCGGTGGTGGTTGGGGGAAGTAAGGGGGCTTTTATTAGATGTTTATGTTCCTGTTTTTTTATGTTTTTATGTATTTTACAGGTTGTAAGTGGCCCCGAGTTACCTGAGGCAAGAAAGAGCGGAATAGTAAATAAATAACTAAATAAAATCAGCACAGAGGAATTTGATGCTATGCCTTCCCAGTCATCTCTGCAGGAACACTTGGTACATCTGAACTATCTCAAGCTCACCACCCCGCTGATTAGCATCAGCCTCATACTCTTATGCCCTCAATAGCTTTATTAAGCACAGCCCTGCTTATTCTTCACACAGAAAGGCCTGAACTCTTGGTGGATGTTTTAAGGTAGCCATCCCCTGCACAGTGATCACTTCCAGACCTTGCCGAGAGACAAGCAAGTGTTTGAAATGCCTCCTTGCCTTCTCCATTTCACCATAAAGTAGCCAATTTAATTTTGCACAATACTGTTTGATAACAACCATGTGTGCGCGTCTTCGGCACTTACGCACTTCAGAGAAGGGCCCGCTTGGTCAGTGTGAGATAATTTCACAAGGAAAACGGAACCAGATGTTCCCCTCCTTTCATTCTGCTTCCCTGTCTGACTATCTAATTCCCGGTGTCAATCTGTGCTCAGGTTTTCCATTACCTTGAGGGAGGAGGGGGATATCTTTACACTCTGGATTTTCATTATCCACACGCGTGATGAGAGTGTGTGAGGGGAGCCAAGGGGGATGGTTTTCAGCTTAGCACCTCTGAGATCATGATGGAGGCTGGAGAGACAAACAAAAGGGGGAAATTTCCAGAGAGATTACACCTTTCAGAATGAACCAATCTGCCAGCCGAGTGTCACCAATCACCCCATTCAGGAACACCCGAGAAGAATTGGTGCAGCAGCCAGGAAAAACCATGTTACTTTCTGAAGGGCAGAGCCAAGAATTCTATGATTCTCCATCCCCTGTGCAACTATTACCCTCATCCTCCTTGACCTATCCGCTGCTTTTGATGTCGTTGACCACCATCTGCTCCTTGACACTCTGTCCTTCTTTGAATTGCAGGACTCTGTCCTATATTGATTCTCCTCTTACCTCTCCCACCACACATATAGTGTATTCTTTGGTGGATCCTCCTCTACTACTATCCCACTATCAGTTGGTGTGCCCCAGGGCTCAGTCCTGGACCCTCTTTTCTTCTCTCTCTACACTTGTTATCTTGGTGCTCTGATATCCTGCCATGGCTTTCGATATCATCTTTAGGCTGATGATTCTCAGATCTACCTCTGCACCAGAACTCTCATCCAGGATCCCATCCCAAATCTCAGCTTGTCTATCTAACATCACTGCCTGGATGTCTCACTGCCACCTTAAATTTAACGTGGCCAAGACAGAAGTTCTTATCTTTCCTCCTAAACCCACTTCTCCCCTCTCTCCATCTCTGTAGAGAACACCATCATCCTCCCAGTTCCCTCAGCCTGCAACCTTGGGGTCATCTTTGACTCCTCTCTCTCCTTCTCTACTCACATCCAAAACACTATCAAAACTTGTTTCTTTCTCTATAATATCACCAAAATCTGTCCCTTCCTGGCATTCTCTCATCACATCCCGCTTAGACTTCGGCCCCCTGCTTCTCACAGGTCTCCCGCTGAGCTACTTATCCCCACTACAGTCTATTTTAAATTCATCTGCGAGACTCACCTTTCTTGCACGCCGTTACAACCATGTTAACCCCTCTCCCCAAGTCACTACACTGGCTCACCATCTGCTTCCACATACAGTTCAAGCTTTTCCTACTCACCTACAAGTGTCTTCCCTCTACCTCACCTCAGTACCTCGCCTTTCTTATCTCCCCTTACACTCCTGTACTCATAGCCTCCATTCCTCAGGCAAGATGCTCTAATCTGTGCCTTTCTTCTCCATCGTCAACTCCAGACTCCGTGCTTCCTTCCCACCTTGCTGCACCATATGCTTCGAAGGAACAGACTTTCTGAGGTGACGCATCAGGCCGCCTCCCTGTCCATATTCAAGTCTTGCCTACACAACCACTTCTTCAAGATCGCTTTTAAATCATGATCCCAGGCCCTATCCGTATCATAGCCTTGTTGACTTCAACCACGTTAACTGAAATAACCCTAGTGCATTCCTGTGAAAAAAGTAACGTTAGTAGACTGGCTGGATACATGTGTACCCCGATGCAGATTCAGTAAACAATGACAATTTATTTCAAAACTAGTTATTTTATTTTAAAAAATAACACAAAAAGGTTCAAACAACTTTAACTATGTCTTTGAAATTAATGTATTTGTAAAATGGCAACAATTTTGAAAAATACACCCCATGGAATGTAGTCTTTTACATTTCATAAGAGGCCATTTTGGCTCATTGGAAGGAATCTCAGTCATGATGACCTAAAGGCATATGGAGTACAAATATACCCCTCAAGACACACCCAGCCAGTGGAATGACAGCGTGGAAGACTATACGTCTGCTGGGGGATGGGTTTGTGGGTGTGGCTTCTGTTGTAACATGCACATTGATTTGGACGGAGAAGACTGTATGGTGTGTGTGCGTGCGTGTGTGTGCAGGAGGGATGGACTTGTGTGTGTACTGTGACACATCCTGGCTTCTGTTCTCATATGAAATGGAAGTTGACTGGGTTCCATTTATCCCAATGTTAGTGCTCCCTGGGGTACACCTGTACCCCCTAATGGAAATTTCCATTGTGTGAAAGCCTCTTTTTTGTGCACAGGAAAGGAATGGTTAATGGTATCTCACTGTCCTTTGGGTATGCTGTGCCTCTGGGAGCAGGTGACTATGTCCTAAAAGGGCCAAGCCGGAGAGCCACTAACTTGTGAGTTATTACAGTATATACACGTCTGGGGTACAAAACTACCCCAAAACGCTTCATAAGGGATAAATAAACTTACTGAATACCTGCATCCTGTACTCCACTATTCATAGGAAGACTCTTATTTGTAGTTGTCTGTGCCTTTGTGTCTTGATTAGGTTGTAAGCTCCATGAAACAGGGACTGTCTTTATGTTGTGCGTATCTGTACAGCACTGCAGATGACTAGTTGTGGTATAGAAATGATAAGTAGTAGTAATAATAGTCCTCCAGGCAGGACCTGGAGTCTCCAGTTTTTGAGGCATCATCTCAGGCTCTGGGTGAAGCCCCAAATTCCCTGGGTTATTTAGGGCAGAGTGGTGGTTAAGAACATGTCAGAAATGGGTGATGGGGCAAGGGACTCTTCTGCCCACTTTCTAATGTGCCCCCCCGAGCATCACAACACTGCAAGGAGGCCCCCACTTCCCTCACCAGAACTGAGCTGCGATGGTGGCGGCACAGGCACAGCCAAGGTTGTTTGGAAAGGGGTGGGCTGCTTCACTCTTAGCCCCTTGTAGACAAGGAGGAGCCAATGGGCCTCCGTCCTCCCTCAGAGTGAATGTGAGTGGAGGTATTGGATTTTCTGCATATGAGACAGTAGAGGGAGCATTTTGCAAAGTGTGTGTGTGTGTGTAAAAGACGCCCACCCCTTTTATTTGTTCACCAACCTGCCTTCTTTGCTCTGTCCATCCAGGTCTGCCTCCACCAGCCTCCTCCCCATTTAAGACCTTTGTCATTTGTCCTAGTAATGACCTTGCTAAACGAGGGTATAACAAGGATATGCTAAGTGCCCTCAAGGTTAGGCCTATGGGGCCAGGATAAGTCCCTGCAAGGGTGCAGCCCCTACAGGAGTGAGCAAGGCTCCAGCAAATATCTGGCCCTTTAAGTGGTCAAGTAGTTAGGAAGCCAATTAAGGTTAGCTGAAAGGCTCCAGCTAGGCATGGCTTTGCAAGCCAGCTGAGTCTCAGCTAGTTATGACTGACCTGCAATGCTCACAGTGCAAGGCCACCAGGAACAAGGAAGGGGCTAGAGACTTGCCTGAGGGCCAGAGGAAGAGGGTCTGCCCAACCCTGCAAGCTGACTGGCAAAGGGGGCAAGGCCACAAGTGGTAGCCAAGAAGAAGACTGGCAGACAGGATCTGCCCCATCAGGTGCCCACTGCCCACTGAGACCAAGAGGAACAAAGGGCCAGTGCCAAGAGGTGCCCTTAAGAAGAGTTGGATGCATTACTGAATGGTATTGGTTGTGTAGATGGATATTTATTATTTATTTATTTACACTTGTACCGTGCCCTTTCCTTAAGGTTTGGAGAATGAGCTACAACATTAAATTATGTATACTGAAGAGCTCTGTTGTATTATATTCATTATTTATTAATTATTATAATTATAATTATTACTAACAAACATTTATATAGCGCCAGCAGTGTACCTGGCAGTTTACAAAGTAATAAAATAGACACGGTCCCTGCCCCTAGGGCTTACAATCTGAGAGACAGGAGCTGGGGGAGAGACATAGGAAGGGGAACAGAGGGAGAGACAAGGGGGTCTAACATTCATGAAGATGTGAGGTCTCAGGTGCACGCACTTGGCTTGGTTACGATGAGAATGACAGCAGGCAGGTCCATGTGGCAAGGATAGAGGTAAACAGACCGTAGGTACAGGAAATAGTGGCTCATTATTTAGTTAGTTACATCTCTATCCCACCCATCCCGTAGGCTCAGGTTGGGTTACAACTAATAAACACTGTGTGTGTGTGTGTGTGTGTGTGTGTGTGTGTGAGAGAGAGAGAAATGTACTTTGGGCAAAGGGCCATCCTGTTACAGAGAGCAGTGGGGGAGTCCATCTGCAGTTAGGGGCTGGCTGGCATTTTGTTTCCAAAAATCTCAGTCTTGATGAATATGGACGTTTCAGATTGGAAATTTCCATTTGCCTGTTTTGACCTAGCTAAAAGGTTTCCAAGCTGAGCTTTGGAAAGTATTGAAAAATTCAAATCCAAAATGTGGAAGGTGACATTTCATTCTGCCAGCGCTCATTGTGCAGGGGGTGGAGAAGGACCCTATGGAAGAACCTGTGCCACAGTCTTTTTGCTTCTCTGCTTCATTCCAACATCTCTGCGACCAGGCCCTACATCAGCTGGGGTCTTTAACAGCGTGGGTTATATCCGATCAAGCTGTCAACTCTTTTTAACCGCACTATGAATTTCTAAGGGCTGACGCTTAACTCTCTCTGTCGCTGTGGATGAGTCACTCTGCCACAGAGCACAGTACAGCGAGTTGGCTCATTCATTGACATTCAGGAAAGCTAGATTTGTTTGTTTGTTTGTTTGCCTGCTTGCTGTATTATGCTTAATGCACATGCCCGAGAAGGGAGAGTGCTGGCAGGCGCTATCTCCTTGGATACCAAATTTCTGGAACTACCGCATTACATGGGACAGTCACACGCCAGCAATAACAGAGCTGTAGAGAGAACTCCAGGGCCAGTCTGCAGAGGATCCTGATGTACTGAACTCTGGGACCCAAAGCTTCAATTCAAAGTTCTATGTTTGCAAAGCACCTGGGGGTTGACAGGATTGCCAGTCCTCTGAGTTTCACCTAGAGACTCTGGTTATTGACCCAGAGACTCCAAACTCTGGGGATAGCCCTCATTTCTCTAGGTCAGCCTCCTGGTAACCCATAGAAACTGGGGCTTCTGGGAGCAGCCACATCAGAAAGGGGGCAGACTATAGGGACTTTCCTGCCCCCCTTTCTGAAGTGGCCCTGCCCCTATGGAGCAACATGATGTCACCATAACCCATAAGGGGGAGTGTTATGTCAGGAAGCGGACACACAGCTCCTTTGCCTCACCCCCTATGGAGCATCATGATGTCACAATGCTCAGAGGGGTGGGGCTACATCAGAAAGGGGGGGTGACAATCCCTAAGCCCCGTCCCTCCATTGTGGCTCCGCCCTCTCTTTCACAAGAAGGCAAGTGCAAAGATAAACAGAATATGAGGTGAATGGCTGTCACGTAGTGATTGCCCTGGATCTGGTAGTTCAAAGCACTGAAGTGGTTGGTTTCTTTTAAGGTTGCTTATGGCTTGGCATCACCAGCTATTATTAATCTCCATTTTTATGATAGCATCTTCTCTAATACACTCCATCTTCTCTAATACACTCCATTTGTTCATTAGCCTCCTGATATACTGGGCGCTGGAGGCCTGTGAACCAGCTTGTGCCTCATGGGAACCAACTGCTCCTTTCGGGCCTGGTTCAGATCAGAGACTCCACCTGATGTGTCTGGTTCTCCTGCCCCACACTGAGCACCGGGATGTCCTGGCTCTCTGTAGGTAGGGGAGGGTAACGCTGGGAAGGGTGAGGGATGCCTTAGCTCAGTCCCTTTTCTGATGGAGTCCCACCCCTTATCGAACCCTGTGCTATCATGGAATTCCATGGGAGTGCTGGGGGGTGGGTAGGGTCATCAGAACACACCAGAGGACACAGCTGCATCAGGCCCAGGCTTGGGTCAGGCCTAATGCAATCAGGCTCATGCCAGGATTGGGCCCAGATTTCTGGCCTAAGCAGAGCTCTGCTGGTAGCATCGCACTCAGTTCCCCTCCCCAGTCCCGTCTTTCACTCCTAAGCTGGGAGTAGTGGGAGTAGGGCTGCCAGATCAAAACTAAGAGACGCTATAGAGTGGGAGGGAGCCAGGGTGGGTGGGTGTTATGTTTTATGGAGCTGTGCGGCTCTGAAGTAAGAGACATCCATTATGCCCACAATTGCCTCCTCTCCAGGTTTCAACCAGAGACTCCAGGTTTGGACTCAGAGTCTCCAGGCTCAACGGGAAGCCCTGTTTTCTCCGGGTCAGTCATGAGTACCCCTGTTAACCTGGAAACATTGGGATTGCTGGGGGAAGCTATGTCAGAAAGGGATAGGGTGGCCATACCGCCCTTTTAAAAGAGGATGCTTATGAAAAATAGTGGTGCAGGGCTGAACTGGAACCAATGCAGCCCTGAAACATGTATTTTTCATAAGTGTCCTCTTTTAAAGGGGAGGTATGGCCACTCTAGAAAGGGACCTTCCCACCCTCTTTCTGATGTGATCCTGCCCCTATGGAGCATCATGGCAGCATGACAGTCTGTAAGGGGCAAGTCTATGTCATAAAGGGGAATGACAGCCCCGTTACCCTGCCCCTTTTGACATAGCCCCACCCCTTTGGTTGAAATCGTACGAGGAGGTGAGCACCCTAGTTATGCTAAAAGGAGCCAGAAAGCTCTGAAATATAAGACTTATCCCTTACACTAAGAGACATCTAGCAATTCCGGCTGAGAGTGCAGCAATTAACATTCCCAGGCAGCCTCCTGTCCTGTTTTATTCAACTGTTGTCCCTTGAGCAGCTAAACAGGACTTGGGCTGTGTCAAACACAGCCTATGGTGCTCTTACTTGGGAGGATGAAGGCTTTGGCACTGGGAAGAGTGTCAAAGGCTCCAAAGGTGATCAAACCACTTAGCTAGGAGGACGCAACACCCATTTTAAGCCAAACCTGAGCCCCTTAAGAATGGTCCAAGCATGTCCTCGCTTTAGCACATTTGGTTAATTCACCCCGGATGGGTTGTCCCCCTGCGGTAAGCGGATCCAAAGAGTCATGCCTGCTGCAGCAAATCCTCCACGACATATGGTAAAGCGCTGTAATGGGACACATTTCCCTAGCAGCTGGCAAGAGTTACACAAATCCCGTTACTGGATGGCATGGAGGCCAATCAGCAGAGCTCCTGAAGAAAAGAGGCTGAGATAATCACCATTTCCTAGGGACTAATCCAAAATGGCTGTGCTCCACAGCACCCCTTGGAGGGATAACAGCAGGTTCCTGGGCAGAAATTCCTTCCCTGGCATCTTCAGGATCTGTTTCCCTTCTGTCAGCTGTCTTGAAAGCCTTGCTGATAAAGCTGTAGAAAACACCATCCATTTTTTAAAAGTCTCTCTCTCTTTGGAATTGTCAGATTTCTATCATCCAGCAATTTTTCATGGTTATTAAAATAAGACTACTTTGTCATGTTGCGAACTTCTGAGCTGACCAAACCAGAGATAAGAAAGCTCCACCAGAGATAAATCTGAGAGAATGTGCCAAGAGAGATCTGCCTAATGCTAACCATGCATCCCTCCTTTTCCATTGGGGCTGCCACCTCTTCAAGTCTGACTCAGTGTCTCTGGGTTTTTTTTACCCAGAAGCGCTGGGGAATGCTCCAGAGAAATCAGGGCTTCAGCCATGTCAGAAAGGGAGGGAGGGGGGGGGGGGCAGGCCACAGGGACTTCTCCCTGGGCCAGATCCAGGAATTTGAAAGTGGCCAAAATAAAGAACAGGTGCAGGTCACATTTTGGCCCAGAGGCCAGATGTTCGCCGCCACCACTGTAGGGCTTCCTGCTAATCAGCGTAAATTGCAACTCCAAATGATCTATGCTAAGCTGCTAGCAAAGTGAAATAAGAGGGAAAGGTAGGTCCTTAGCACAGGGATAGGATCAAGGAATTCCTGAGCTCTAGTCTTGCTTACACCACTAATGACCCCATGGCTTTGGGCAGCTTTATTAGAGGCAGATTTTCAAAGGTAACACGGCACTGCACAGTCCTACACCAACTGTTGGCAGATAGTAGCCTAGAGATACCATTTGCAAGACCCATAGAGCCTCAAACGTGAGAAGCCAGGCCTATGGAGGGCCCACAGAAGTTCAGAAGGGGATCCCTAACATATGGGGCCCATGAGTAAACTAGAAATAGTAACCTATGTTTAGCAACTGGGTCCACAGGGGCTGTAATGAAGAGAAACCTGGGCCTTGAAGGGGGATGTTGTCTTTAATGGAACTTTAAAGATGAATTATGGCAACATTTCTCTTTTTCTAATGGGCAAGTCAGTGTGTGCCCAAACATTCTTGTGTTAGGAAGGGGACCAGCACCACCTTTTCACACAGGGCCTCAACTTCCCTGGAGCCAGCCTTGGCCATTTGTACCTTTGAAAATCAACCCTCTTAGGTCTTCACCAAGGTCCATTCAAGGTAATGAAATCTATTATAGACAGCAAAGAATACAGGCTTATGGTCTCCAGTAGGCATTAGTTCACACCATAGGTGACAAGCCAAAGGTCATTTAATCAATGTAGTGAATTTGATGAGTTGGGTCTTTAATCCCCAAAGGTTGGCCTTTAAAAGGTTGGGCCTTTAATCTCAAAGTTTCAGGCACGGAGGGTCATTTGCACACCTCTTTTGGAGTGGGTGGTGGTACAAACTGTCCATTCTGAGTGTTGTGTGAAAACCTTACCACTTCCTGTGCTCCTCAACAGTCCCTGGTTCTCTGCCCCCCGATGCAAGAATTCGGCCATTGAAATGCAGGGGAACTGGCAACTGGGGGGGGAGGATGACCCATGGGACAAGACAAACACAGATTAAAGAACAAATGGCCAGTTTGCAAAGGAGAAGAGTGTTGTGTGAATCAGCCCTTTGAAGCCTACAGTTTAACATCTATCCCCCAGCTCCTTCCACATATCTCTATTGATCTTTCTTCCATCCTGCCACACCACCTCCTCCTTTCCTTGCAAGAAACACCGTCAAGATGTACAGGAGCAAGATTGGTCCTTCACAAAAATACATGTCTCTATAGTCCCAAAACTTGAAGCATGGTGGTTCACATCTCTAGGAGCAACAGCAGCTACAGGGCAGTACCTTCTAGTTCTCTTTATTTATATTTATTATGTTAATCTATATCCCGCCCCTCCTGAAAACAGCTCGGGGCAGCTCTTGCACCCACAAGGGTTCGAATGCAGAGCACCCATAGCCAACGAGCAGTAAGAGCAGGGCCCCGAGGGAAACGCGGGTCTGCGAATCGCAGATTTCCCGCGGAATTCCCCTCCCCCCCGCGGAATCTCCTGCCCCGCTTACCCCAGCGCAGAATTTCCAGCCTGCGCTGCGGGGACGCGGGGCAGGAGATTCCATGAGGGGAGGGGAATGAAAAAACCCTCGGGGCTTCCCCTCCCCAGCCTCCCCAGTTGCCAGGG
>QEPC01010657.1:4054854-4077710 GCA_003113815.1 Sphenodon punctatus | reverse complement strand
GCGGGATCCCGGGCCGTGGCACATTCGGCTGGACGCGGCGGCCGCATTGGCCCCTCCGCCCGCCCGTCTCCTCGGAGGGTGGGCGGCGGGGTGCGTGGAGGGGGCGGGGCCGTGCGGCCACACGTTGCGCCGCGCGGCCCCGGCCCCTCCCACTTTCCCCGCCGGGATCCCCCCGGCACATCTGTTGTGCCGTTACGGGGTGACCCCGGTGGGGAACGAAGCCGGTGGTGCCGGTACGGGGCCAAAGGGCCCTGTATCGTCTGAAAATACCCAATGTCTATGCAGAAAAGGTGCTATGTACCATACACCACAATCATCAGCTGAGAACTGTCCATCTCAAAGGTTTCAGCCCATTAAGATCAGAAACGCTTAGATCAGTGAGTCCACAGCAACCCCCTGCACTTGGGGTTTGCAGACACCAGTCACATATTCACCCTCAGCAGCCCATCCCTTGTGGTGCTCTTAACAACCTTGCCATCTAGACCAGGCTGAAATCCTCTTACAGTTGGCTTCAGCAGGGACTATCCATCCGTCCCATCCCAGATCTACACTACTGAGATTCCCAAACTGTGGGCGGTGACACCGTGTAGGCTTTCACTGTTCACAGACAGGTTGTGATCCTGATTTACATCTCTTATCCTTTGTAAGTCATAGGATGTTATGATTACAGGTGACCTTAAGGAACATCTAGTCCAACCCTCTGCTCCAAGGTAGAATATCTTCTGCTCACTGCATTGCAGACAGACGCTTATTCAGCCGGGTTTTGAAAACCTCCAAGGAAGGAGATTCCGCAACCTCCCTGGACAACTTATTCCATTCAATAGTTCTTACAGTTAGGAAGTTTCCCCATATATTTAATTGAAACCTACATTGCTTCAGTTTAATCCCATTCCCTTTTGTTTTGCCTGCTGTGACACTGGAGAACAAAGTTCACTATTATTTCTGTGGCATCCTTTTAAGTATTTGAAAACTGATATTATGTTCTCCTAACGTAGGCCCTTTTCACACGGGTCGTGGCTGCATGGCGGTACACCACAGTCCGTGTACAGTGGGTGGGGGGAGGGTTCAAACAGGGCATACATCTATCCCCACACACGGAGGCACCTCTGGTTTTTATGGTGCCTCCTTGTGTGGGGATGTGTGTGTGCGGGAGCGCACCCCCACCCCCACGGGATTCACATGGGCCTCACCCACACTAGCGCACCCTGGGTGTTTTAGCATGGGTACCGCTCATGCAAAAAGGACCATTGTTTTTTCTCTAGTCTGAGCACACCTAGTTCTTTCAGCTTTTCCTCATAGGACTCATCTTCCACCCCCTTTATTATCCTAGTTGCTCTCCTCTGACTCTTTTCCAATTTGTCAACATCCTTCTTGAAGTGCAGTGTCCAAAACTGAAGACAATAGGTCTTCCAGGTGAGGTCTCAGCAACACCAAGTAATGTGGCTCTGCTACCTCCCATCTCTTCATCTTTTACATTTGGGACCAGCATGCTAACCACCAGTAGTCATGCTCTCTCTAGACTTGAACTCCCATTAAATCTGAGTATTAGTATTTCCCTAGACCTGCAAGCTTGGCCATTTCTATCTAATCCATATAAACGTATGTTTCGAGTTAAATCATGGGCTGGTACTCAGCTGGTATATACTGATGAATTTCCACTGACCTCAATGGAAGTACCCCGATTTACACCAGCTCAGCATCCGCCCTTGCCCTTTGGGTTCTGTGTGTGTCAAAATTCTAATATTCGGAGTAAAATCTACAGTCTGATTTCATAGCCAATAGCCACCTAGTTACAATGGCAACAGTCGCCATAAAAATTAATCAAATAAAGTTTGATTCTGCTGAAGCCAAGCTAAGAAGTCTTTCCCTGTCACTCCTCATTACCACACTGGCAAAACATGCTTGCCGGACCAGCTTGCCGAAATTAGTGACAACATAAATCTTCCCGAGAAAGTCTTCCTTCCTTCCTTCCTTTTTTTTTTTTTTTTTTGAAAAGTTGTACCAGGCAAGTTTGGGAAAATCTCAGAAGTATTAAATCCTCATTAATATAAGCTCAGTGTATTTATGGTGTCAAAAATGTGTTTTATAAAAGCCAAAAGCAGAGTTGCACAAGTTGCCTCATTATCAATAATCTAGCATGGGTCTCTTTTATGTGTCATTTCTTTACACAATATACTATCATTTATGACTTTTAGCAAATACATCATGGCAAAGGATTACTCTCATCAGAGACAGGCTTTGAAAAGGATATGATAATTTCTAGAGAGCAAGAAAACATCAAAACAGTGCCAGCAAATAGCCAAGGGACTTTCATGTCTTAATATCCCTCAGAAGTGCTTTATCTCCTAGTGCAACGTGTATCATAGTATAAACAGGAAATGAAACAGCCACAGCATCAAAGAAGCACCAGTGCATGGCTGTAATTTTAGATCAGGTTTAATAAAGGTTATCTGCAGCAAGCTAATCAAACAAAAGGGTGTATGCTTTAAAACGCCATTTGATAATTTTCATTTAAGGCTCTCGATCAAAGCGATCCTAACAATGTCTTGGTGACTCTGGATAGATCCTTTTGCCTCACTTTTCAAAGTAGCTTAGTTTATTGGTTGTAAAAATGGGCTTGATGTTCTAATTTGCTCCAGTTTCATATCCTCCTTAATTTGAAAAAGGACCATAAAGTGGTTTGGAAAAGGAAATGGGGAGATGTATCAAAAGTCAGGGTCTGATGAATCACTTGTACAATTTGAGGAAATGGGCCAAAATACACGCCGAGGGGTTTCTGTCTCCTGCTCACAATAAAACTGCGTGGCCGGCTGTGACAGTTTTGCCCCAGCTTGCATGGAATCTGTGCCTTGGTTTCCACCTAAACCAGGCACCAAACTCACAAGTGACAGCTCCTTCATGCCTCAGACTCCTCCAACCCGCTGACTACTGTCAGGTTCCCTCCCAGCAGGGCCATCAAATTTACAAACTCAAACTGAGCAATGAAACTCTTACAAATTCTGTCTCTTCCTTCCATTCTCTTCCTCCAGGGATGACCTCCAAGACAGGTCGCCCCGATCTGAAGGCACCCTACCTTTTCCAGGTGGGTTACGGACTGACTGACCAACCGACACCTACCACCTCCCCATCTAGGCTTCCAGCCCAGCCTTAAATGCTCAAGGCTTCTGGTCACCTGACCAGTCCCCAACTTATCACCTGCCCCAGGTGGCCCTAGCAGCCCCACCTGACTGCTCAGCCCCTCAACAGGGTGTCAGGGAAATCAGGGCATGACAGGGTAATGATGCCGGCCTCCTCTCCAGGAGTACCACACTGGTTACATGGGGGAAATAGCTCTTTCTGTGCCACAGCTCTAACATAGGTTGATTTCCAACATGCCATGCCCCTTAGGTTTTGGGATACTCCAGCAAGAAGTATAGGGCCTGGCCTCCAGCCTCCCTTTACAGCCAGCCTTATGCCATCAGTAGTGCAAAACTCAGTCCTTGATCAGATGCCCCACAGTCCCTCATGAGTATCAAAGATCTTCCTTCTATTCAGATCCTTCTCAGGGCTTCTCAGGTTGTGTAGTCTCCTCTTCCAGGAACCTACTTCTGAGCTCCTCTCAGCCCACACAGTTCCTCCTTGCTAAGCCTTCAGGCTCCTGCTTTATGATTGGGGCTGGTTTAACCACACCCTAGAGCATCTGAGTTCACTTAGCCCTTCAATTACCCTTGGAGGTGTATCTCCTTAAACGGCTAGTGGCTCACCGACACTTGTACCTGCATATGAAGAAGCCCTGTTAACCATACAAACAAAAAAACAGCTCCCTCTCAAAAGAAGGGGAAGAGGGTCTGTCCTACCCATCACAAAAGACCTCCAGCCCTGGGAGCCTGGCAGCACCAACAAAGGCATAGACACATAAGCATTCCTAGGGATGCCCTAGTAAACAACATGCCAACAGAACACAAAACATCCCTGCTGCCTCAAAGCACTTGTTAACGGCACAAAGGCCGCACTCAACAAAGGAAAGCATAACTAGTACACCCTTACACAGGCCCTTTTCACACAGACACTCTAACACTGATAAAATTAATTTTCATTATACATGTTGCAGGGCACCCACAGAGCACACCTACAGCCCTGCAACATGTATAATAAAATGTAACACCCATTTTATCAGTGTTAAGAGTGTCTGTATGACAAGGGCTATAGAAATCCTCTATCTGTAGTGTGTTCTCAGGTCTCTCCCCCATTCCCACTCCCGGTTCATAGCTTGTTCTACCTCCACTCGATGTGATTTCTTAGGGGACCATCCACAGGTTCCACAACAATAATTCAGCCACTTTGTGCCATCCCCAAACATCTTAAAACAGTCCAAATTGCACCATTCACAGCCATAAAGCCTAGTATTATCTGGTGTCATTCTAGTCTCATTCACTATTTTCTTTGTCCATTTGCTCACTCTTCATCTGATTTTCTACTGGGTTTGTGTCTCTTGGGTTTGCCTATGGGCTTCCCCAATTTCTGTTTTTAACCTCCTCATCCACTCCTTTGACACAAGGTAGGCAGCCCTCCTCTAGCCCTGGTACCTAGTTCTCTGTTTTTCCTTCCAGTCCTTCTGGGCTGAAGCTGGGGGTCTCCTCAGAGCTGTTCTGTCTGGGTGCCCACCCAGTGCCTTGGTCTCACCTTGGCTCCATAGTGGGCATCTTGTTTCTATCCTCTGTGAAAACTCGGTCAGTCTCTGCCCAAAATCACCAACCAGGGAAGCTTAGGCACAAGACCTATTCTCATTTTATGTGTTTTCTGGCCCATAGGAATAGGAATCCATGCCACAGGATACTTTTGTCTGTCCCCATGTACACAGTTAACATTAATTACACCCCTAGATGTGCAATATTGTGGGTGGACCACAATAACATGGTCTTGTCCAATAACATCTGGTTCAACACTGAATCCAACAAAGCCACAGTTGGCTGGTTCCCCATGTGAACCATTCAGGTGTACTGGCATATCTCAGTCTTGAATGTGGCTGATTGGGCTGCAAGCTCATACCAACTCCATGCTTGGTCACACTCCATCACGGGATATTCCTTCATGATGTGCCCTACTTCACCACAACAGAAGTAGCGCGATTTATCCCCAGCCCATTTCCTGGGTGAACTATATTGTCACGGGGGGATCCTCGTCAGGTGTGGGGATGCTGTCTGTAGGGTCTAGCCTATGCTGGTTTCCCTCATGGGCCCTGGTTTTGGGTCTGCCCTTTGTAACTCAAATGCCCCTGGGAAACCATTCCCCAGCTCCCTTTCAGGGTGCATGATCAGGTAAGCCTCAGTGGCTTCAATTGCCTGCTCCATAGTAGCTGACTTTTGCCTCTGCACTCACTCCTATATCTCATAAGGAAGGGCTTGTATAAGTGATCTAGAGCTACTTACTCCACCACCTGTTCTGCAGTTCTCTGTTCAGACCTTAACCATAAATTGGCTAAATTTATCAATTTCTGGCCAAATACCCAAGTACTCGGGGGTCTCTTATATTTTAATGATTTAAACTGGGCTCTATACGAGTCCGCTCAGATGTTAAATAATTTCAAAATAGCCTATATTACCTCATCATTTCTGCCCACTGCAGCATGCATTAAAGAACAATAAACACCCTGGCCTTCTCCTGTTAAAAACTGAGCTAACCTTACTGCTCAT
This sequence comes from Sphenodon punctatus, assembly GCA_003113815.1. Classification (NCBI taxonomy): domain Eukaryota; kingdom Metazoa; phylum Chordata; class Lepidosauria; order Sphenodontia; family Sphenodontidae; genus Sphenodon; species Sphenodon punctatus. The sequence continues at coordinate 4,072,038 of QEPC01010657.1, read as the reverse complement.
GTCTCTCAGTGCTATTGTGCAGTGGCAGCTACCCACTCAAAGGTTATCAAATAAGCCTCAGGATCATCCCCTGGATTCATTTTTGTTATCACCAGTGCCCCAGATCCCCGATCCTGTGTGACAGCCTACTCTCAGTTGTGTCTGGGTTAGTTGCTGTATTAACAGCTTGGGAAACTGCCACTGTTGCAATTGTTGTTGCTGCTGCTGTGTTTCTTTTTGCTGCTGCATTATTTACAGGATAGCAGCCCGTTGCTGAGCCACAGCTGCTAACAGCCCCTGTATTGAATTCTCAAACTCCATTTCCTAGAAATAGTGGGCTCCCATATTACCTAAGGTTGTGCCCATTTGATAATTTAGAAGCAGAATCTGAGAGACACATTTTATGCCACTGTCACCTATATGATAAACCAAGGGCAATATGGCTGGGTGGTATTTTGGATCGGTTACCTGGTAGAGCAACCTCTGTGTGGCTGAGACTTCTTTTGGTAGATGAAAAGCCTGCAGTAATAGCAGCAGTTATGTCTTTTTAATGCACTGTATTTCAGGACAGGAAGAAATTGCTGCATTTTCAAAGGGTTAATGGCCAGTAGACTAAGGCTAATGGTTCTCTCCTCTGTAAACTGATATGGCTGTGCTGTGCATGAGGAGTTCATGTAAATTTGTGTATTTGTGTGTATTGTGTTGATTTTAATGTATTCCTTTCTGCAATGGCCTTAGGCCACATTAATAATAAAGGACTTCATTTCCTTACTCTCTCTCTGAAATTCTCTTTCTAGACCCCTTTATAAGAACCGATTCAATGCCACATTCTCCACCACTTCTGTAACAGGGTAGAAATGCCACCATCCACTGCAGGAGTGCCACACTGGTTAAATGGGGGGAATAGATCTTTCCCTGCCACAGCTCTAGCCTGGCCTCCAGCCTCCCCTTACAGCCAGCCTTACACCACCAGTAATACAAAATGCAGTCTTTGGGCAGAAGTCCCACAGCCGCACCTGAGTATCAAAGATCTTCCTTCTATTCAGATCCTTCTCAGGGTAGCCTCCTCTGCCAGGAACCTACTTCTGATTCTGAGCTCCTCTCAGCCCACACATTTCCTCCTTACTGAGCCTTCTGGCTCCAGCTTTGTGCTCAGAGCTGGCTTAACCATGCCCTAGAGCAGCTGAGTTCACTTAGCCCTTCAGTTACCCTTGGAGGTGTATCTCCTTAAAGAGCTAATGGCTCACTGGCCCTGCTACACAGGGCAGAGTTCAGAGAACTCCTGGAGCAGGTGAACTGAGGCACTCCAGCTCACCTGCTACACTGGTGTATTTATCTTTCAAAGCACAATAGAATGAAGGCTTTGAGACACATTAACACAAGCCTAGGCCAGATCACTAACAGCATGCAGGGTCAAGTTAGCCTTTGCACTGACTATACTTCAGTTGTGGGAGGGGGGAGATATTGTGGGGAGCAATGAACATGCATGTCTGTCTAGCCCTGGGCAGTGACCCCTTTGTTCTGGGCACCAGAGATCACACTGCAGCCAGTGACTGAAGCTTATTGCACTTATGGGCAGAAGAGGCTACATTCAACCCCCTTCACATGATTAATTGCCTCAATGTGGAGGCTGCCAAAATATGTGTCATCCAGGGATGACTATCATAGTTGCTTTTCACAATCTAGAGATGGGGCTGAGTACTTTCACGCAGTCTACTGAACAAGGTTTGATGTCTGATCACTACTGACCTTCAGTCACTCACCTCGGTTCTTAAAAGGCACCATAACTCTGAGAAGATCTTTAGTAAATACCAAATTCAGTTAATTCGGCTGCTTTTAATCCTTTTGACAAATGCAAGTACAAAGCCCTATTTGTATCCCACATTGTTTCCAGATTCAAATATTTCTTTTGGCTATTTTGGTATTTCAGTTTGGGCACTTTGTTCCCTTCATTTTGTACAATTGGACCCCATGCTGATGTGCAATGATGCTAGTGGACTAATAGGGTGCTTTTAGATGACAGACTGCCCTATTGGCCATGCCAGCCTGTTTCACCACTGGGTGGCCCATCTGTCTAAAGGTGCCCCACCAGATGTGCAGGTGGAGCAGGCTGTGCCTGCTTTGAGGCAGCCCACTGTCGGTGCTCCAAAACATCCTGGAGCACCACTTGCGAAGCGGGCCGGCCAAACCCGGGGAACCAGCCCAAAGCAGAGCAGCCGTTCATATGATGCATGGACCCATGCTTCTGTTCCACTTCAAGTCAGCCATTGCCCTGGCAACACCACAGCATTGCAGACATTCTAGCCTGCAACTCTATGGGGAGGGGGGTGTCATGCAGGCAGACCATGGGCTGGGGAACCCGCTGGGTCCATCTGATCAGGACCCAGGCAGGGCTGGGTGTGGGTGGATGCAGGGGTGCACCCTCCAGTGGTGGGCTGCCCCGCATTTGTCTGAAAATACCCATTGTAATAGTGCAATAACAATACTGTTGCACAATACTGAAATGGAGTGAATGAAGTTCCAAAACCAAAATATAGAGCAATGTAATTACAATGTGTTGTTAGAGTGCAAATTTGTTTAAATTGCCATGTGAGACATGGCTCAAATTACAAATAGGTTTTCATTATTTACTTATTCAGGTTTTTATTCTGCCCTCTCCAAAGGACTCAAGGTAAGTTACAAGTAAGTAAGTTATATTATATAGTACTGCAGCTTACTGGCATAATGAAGTAATCAAAACCAAGTGTAGCCAAAGCAACAAATATAGCATAGCTAATCTGGCAAAGATTTATCCTGATATTCCGTTCTGTATCTTCTGAATAATATTCCTGACTCCACATTCTCATACTCGTTTCAGTGCTAGTCTACGGCAGCTGTTCCTAAACGGTGGGTCAGGACCCCAAGCCAGGTCACACTATCTGCAGACGGTGTCTCAATCCCAATTGATATTGACACATTTCGCATGCCTTTGCTGCTGTGGAGTCATGGGATTATATTTCAGTCTCAAAATGGAGTGTCAGTGCAAGTTATTGGGAGTCACTAGTGCATTGGTTCCACAGACATACTCTTTTTTTTTTAATATATATTTTATTGTTGTTTTAGCCCCAAGGCCATAACAAACAAAATTCAAATTACAAAAATCCAAATACAGATAAAACTAGGCAGTAATAACAATATAATAATACAACATAATCAATAATAAAATACCCCCTTTAATAGGGTCCATAACCCACACATTCCCCCAGTATCTATACTTAACATTTTGACCAGTATGGGTGCTAATGAAGCTAAACACCCACGAATCCTTTCAGAGCTTGCCTTGCCCTTCCCGGGGCTTATGGCGGTCACACTTGACCTCTGTACATATTCCCCCCAGGCATTTCTAATACATGCCTTACCTCTTCCAGCACTTACCACACTTATAGCTCCATCCCTACATGACATATTGACATGCGTACTTTATGTATATCACACTACCCCTATCTTGTACTAGTTCTTGTATAGGCATTGTATAGACTTTTCCCTTCTGTATATCATATAACCCCAGGCTCCTCATGTTATATACATTTTGACTGCACATTGGCACACCTTTCGGCAAAGACAGCCACCTGTTTGATCCTATGGAGGTCCTGATCACCCAGCAACCAACTGAGCTGTCTGATTGTTATCCAATCATCCCCCATCCCTAGCCTTGACCATAATCCTGGCCGCAAATGGTCATATAGAGGACATCACAATAAATAATGGCCAAGGTCCTCTATCTCTCTCCCACAAGGACACCATCTCTCCTCCATTGGGGTTCCCTGGTACCGCCCTACCGTTACCGCCATTTTTATTGTGTGCAGCCTAAGGGTACTAAACCTATATTTCAAGTTAGGATCCATATAAGAATATAAATACATTGCTCCAGGTATTATATATTTGTAGAATGGTGTCATCCTAGATGTTGATAATCCTGCCCTAAGCTTTTGTCTATCTATATCCATAACCCGTAATTTTATCCAACCTATCACTCACCTACTAGTATCGTTCTGAAAATATAACTCGGAAAAACCTAATCTCGCCAACCGACTCAACACCCCCTTGCGCCAGGGGTCACACCCCACTTCCTCTATAGCTTTTTCAGTCCAAGCATGATCAAGGAGTGATTTCTCAGGTGCATCACGCAGTTTGGCCCAAAATATCAAGAGCCTTTGATCTATTAAGGCAGTCAGAGAGGGGCATCCTATTTCCATTAATAGCATAGGCATGCTTGTGGACTGGGGGCACTTAAGTAATTTCCTCCAAAATTGATTGATGACGTACTGTCAGGGGGATTGGGTCCAGCGGGTCAGTGTCCGTCCAGGTCCGATCAGATACGTCCGGAGAATAATGCAGGACTGGGTTCATGCAGGATTGCGTCCAAGGGCAACCGGACAGGCTGGGGACCAGCACATGGACCTGGGACCAGTGCCCCAAGGGCACTGGTTCAAACCCTGATTCCTTACACATACCAGTCTACACATTTTTACCTCAGTGCTTCTCACACTCATGTTGTCATTTCCAGTTTAGTCATGGACTCCATGTACTGGGAGCCCCCCAACAGTGACCCTGTGTGGTCACTGATATCCACTTACCTGGAGCTCGTCCTGATAGCATATGGTTGGTTTATTTTAAATGAGAAGCAGGTGGTTTGGTAAAGAGAAAATTCTGCCAAACAATTTGGCAAAACATTGCTTTCTCACAATGGAGCTTGGGCCATTTCCCCCTGTGATCATTTGTTATTGGAAAAGCACATCATTAAATTGAAAGTATTCGCCATGCATGAATAGTTCATGAAACTGGCCCTGGTTCTGATTATTAGGAGTCAGACTTCTGGACCAATAGCTGGATTTTATTTTATTTTCTCCTTTGGCAACCAGCATTTCTGAGGTAATTTACAATTCATTTTAGGAAATCCACACAAGCCAAGGTTGAATGTACCGATTCAAGGGCTGGAAGCCTTATAAACAACATGATAAGAAGCACATCGGGGCATGAAAATACATTGAAATATTTAAGAACAACAGCAGGGATTTTTTTTTCTTCTAGATGTTTGTAAAATGTGTGAGAAATGGGAATGGGAACATTTGGAAGTCAGCACATTTCTAACTGGGTTGTGTTGATCTGTATAAAGAACCCACCTAGGAGTGGAATATTTATTTGGATTTTTTTAAAATGCCCCCTATTCTGCTACACTCTCATACGTAAAATATAATCACCAACCTTACAAATAAACAAAGCCGCCTGTTATAGCTACCGTTGAAGTAATCAAAATTTCTTTCCTGACTGCATTGTCATGTTTTCTGTATCCACCTGCTTTTTAACAGTTGGGAGACGCAGCAGGACATAATATTTGCCAAAAAGGTCAACAGATCTGGGTTATGTCGTACCCTACCATGTAGGTTCCTGGGGCAACAGATTTCCTCCAGCAATGCCATGCCTTTGGAGTTGATCTCCAGTGCTGCTGTATCATTTGAACTCTCACTCAGACAAGACAGTAGGAATGGGCGAACGCGGTTTGGAAGTTCGGAGTTCGGCCCGAACGCGGCCTGTTTGGACGACCGAACACGAACCCGAACATACCAAACAGAACCGAACACCGAACGGCAAAATGGCCGAACAGTTCGGTCAGTTCGGATCGCATTTGGGTGAGTTCAGGTGGCAAAAAAAGGTTCACTGTAAGGTGACAGGGAGGGGTAGTACTAGTTGTCATTGAGGAGCAGACTTCCAGGCACCAGGGGTGGAGAGGCTTGCAAGAAATGAAACTAATTATCTGCCTCCCCCCTTCCCAACACCTTCTGAACTAGTTACTGTTCCTGAACAGCAGGCGTTGAGTAGGATTATTAGATTGCTTTAAGTTTCATTTCAGTTTTGTACTGAAATGAAACAGAAACCTTAAACTGAAACCTTGTGTTTGTGATTCCCCCCTCCCATCCCATATAGAGAGAGATAGAGAGATAGAGATATAGAGAGATAGGTTAGGGATAGTAGTTGTAGGAGCTAGCTTAGTGATAGAGATAGTGTTAGTGATTTAGTTTTAGTGTTTGTAGGAGTAGGCCTGTGTACTTATTAGATAATCCATTTAGTTCATAGCATTTAGAATAGTTAATAGCAGTTAGATTTAGTGTAGATAGATAGATATATTTATTAGATTAAAAAAAAAAAAAAAAAAAAGCCCATATCAAAACAAAAAAACCAAATAAAAAACAAAAGAAAACCATATAAAACCCAATAAAAAAACAATAAACCATATAAAAAAACAAAAAAACCACCCATAATATTTCCCGAACGGCCGAACAGAACGGCCGAATAGAACGGCCGAACCCAAACCCGGTGAACTAACCGAACTGCCAAACCAAACGGACAAACCGAACGCAGCTGAACCGAACGGACGAACCGAACGGACGAACCAAACACAGCCAAACCGAACGACCGAACCCGAACCGTGATCTGTTCACCCATCCCTACAAGACAGTCTCCAAGCAGCTAGTCCAGTAACTCTCACCGTTCCTCTTGTGAAGATTTCTTTATCAGACTAGATTATTTAAAATGTAATCTAATGCCTTTAGGTATTAAAATCAGGGACCTCTCAATCCATAAGCATGAGCTCGTCAGTTCTGTAACACAGAACATGGGCCAGTATTTTTAGCTACAGAACCACAGAGTTGGGAGATCTCAAAAATCATCTGGTCCAAAGCCCCTGCTTGATGCAGGAAGTCTGCAGCTACAACATTCCCGACGACAGATGGCTGTCCAACCTCTGTTTGAAAACGTCCAGTGATGGAGAGCCTACAACCTCCCTAGGCTAGGGCATAGCAGGGAATAGCAGCAGAACAGCAGCAAGATCCAAGCAAGACATCTACAGTGACAGGGCAGGGCTGGTAGCTGCCCCATGGTCCCTGGGGGCATGGGTCCTTACAAAAAAGGGCTGCACAAAAGACTCCTGGGAGAGGAACTGTAGATTATCCCCCATGTTGTCTCAGTGAGAGAGCACTACGGCTGAAATCCTAAACCACAAAGTCAATAGCAAAACCCCCAAGAGCATAGCAATAATAGGGATATGTGATGCAGCTGCATCAGGGGCCCCGAGCCTGGGGGAGGGGAGCGGGGGGCAACCCCCATGGGTGTTTTTAAATGAGCAACGCTTAAGGGGGGGGCATGTCCGCTGAGTGGCGCGGCTGCAGGTACCGACGCACTTGAAGTGAATGGGGAGGCTGTGTTGGATTTTGCACGCGTAGGCTTTAAGAGCTCCCCAGGGAGCTCCCAGCAGGGCTGGGGGCGGGACAGTCGCTCTGTCTGCTGGCGTGGGTAGGAGCCCAGTTCATACAAGCAGGGGATGCATGGGCACCTGTCCCCATGCACCCTTTTGCCTTGCCCTGCATGGGGGACTCCAGATTTGTCTGGAGCGTTCCATGCATGGCCATGAGTGGCTGGTGCGTGGGTCACGGGAGCGCGCTTCACCACGCACCACCTTCACATGAGCAGCTGGACGCACGGACAGTGGGTGGCCAAGCGTGAACATGTCTCATTTAAAAACACCCCCTGATGCAGCTGCATCTCCTGCCATTGTGGGAAGGGAGCTCTATTCATCTTCTGCACCAGAGCCCATTCCAACCTAGCTACATCTGAAAACCCCCATTGACTATCATGGGCCAGGATTACACCTAGAGCTTTGCAACGTGAAAAATTGTGCCTTTCCCCTAAGGCCAGTGGGAAATAAAATGCATGCACATCCGCTGAGTGCCTGAGCTCAGCAAAGAGCGCTCCTAAATCCTAAAATGAGCCGAGACACTCTCCCTAATCTTTATGGAGGGAAATATTAAGTCTTCAAAGAAAGATGAAATTTCAGCAATCCCTGGTTCAAAGAAAATTGCCACGTGCCAACAAACATTAAGAACGATAATATTTGGCTAAAGCCCCTTTAAACAGCCGTGAGTTTTCCTGTGTTTCCTTTCCCATCACTGCTCATCGCGCACACATCCAGGGTTGCCTGGGGATGCGAAAGGGAGGGAGGAACCCCCCTGTCGAAATGAAAGCAAAACAGAGCTTTTATTTTTTGTTAGCACCTTGGGAAAAAGTTTGGGATGCAATGACACCATTACCCACTCAAGTGCTGCTTCCAGCGGACCGGCTGCCTTCTGACCGCTGTTGTTTTACAGGGCATACTCAACACAAGTTTTCACCTCTCTAATTAGTTCGGTCCTTCTTCCTGACATCCTAAAGCAGGGCTGTCCAAACAAGTCAACTGGCCTGCGGGCCAGATCCAACCCATGGAAGGCTCCCATCATTCCCCAGTCTTAAATCAAATGTTATTAAATAGCAGTAGTTTTAAAATAAAATGTAAATTTCCAGAATTATGCCATGCAATAACAGCTCCAAAAACTCTGCATGTTTTACAAGCATAGTTCACGTAGATACGTTTGAAGTGGTTTTGACTACTGTGCCAGCCATGGCAGAAGGATTTTTGCTGCCCGTGGCCCTGGCTCCCCCCACCCTTGATCGCCAGGGAGGGTGAGGAGCTTCACGAACATGCGGCCACCCACCCCCATACTGCCCCCAGCCCCCTGCCATGACAACCGTCCATTGAGGACCTGATCTGTCCAGATCATGGCAGGCCATAACAAATGTTAATAGCCCACTGTGGCCCGATGAGGCAAATGGTAGCCTGGACTGTGACCCTGGCGGTTTCCAGGATCACAGCCTGGGCTCGCCGCTGACACGCCTGGGAGCAATCCTGGGTGAACAGCTGATGGCGCACCAACAAACGTGCAGGTGGCTCGCAGGCCAAAGCCAGCCACTGTCATGTTGGCTAACACCCAGGGAGAGATTTTTGTGCAATCTGACCTGCCAACAAATTGCTGTGAGGCAATCTGGCACACAACGCCCAAGAAGCTGGACAGGCCTGTCCTAAAGGGATGGAGCTACTGCAGGTGGCGCTGTCTTTATTAGGGTGCCAGTTAATAAGAGCGTGGCTGCAGTGTTGGTCCCCGGTCTGAGAGAAAGACAAGAGAAAAAACAATTGATGCCCTGACAGGGCTAGTCTTATGCAGGGACAGAAGGGCCCGTGGTCAGAGGGGATCCCCACAAGGAGGTCAATCCTGGTAGCCTCAGGTCCAGAGCTCCTGAGGCCCCAGGATGGGCTATTCTGAAGGAGGCCTCTCTCCGTCCATGACTGTCAGCCCCTGGGGTGGCTGCTTCCTGCAGGGCCCTGCAGCCTCTGCCCTCACTTTCAGTAAATCAAAGTTCCCTGGATCTCCCCTGCCAGATAGAAGTGTGTGTGTGTGCGTGCGTGTACGTGTGCGTGTGCGTGTGCGTGTGAGAGAGAGAGAGAGAGAGAGCACCTGTGCATGTGTGTGAAAATGTATGACACTTACTTGTTTTTTGTAAGCAAACAGTAGCTTGCCAGTTGTTAAAGAGGTGGGCTATGGAGAGAGGGTCCATGGGGGCCTCAGATTTTGCTTATCCCCTGGACCCTGCAAATTCTAAAGCCAGCCCTGCACCCTGGACCAACTTCTGCTGCTCAGTGGGCGTGAACCTTGTCGTGACGCAGAGCTCTTCTTCTCACAGGATTGAGACGGTCAGAACTCAGCCTTAGATAAATATGAAAAAATAAAAAAATAAAAAGTTGAATGGGCATCCACGGACCAGCTGAGCACAGCTTACCAGGACTTTTTGTTCTGCCAGCGGCCCACAGTCCACCACTTGGGAATCACACTGCCTTCAACAGCTGTAAAACAATCTGGGGTCCGTGTTCACTGCATTTTCCCCATTGCTACCATTGGGGAAAATACAGGGAATACGGGTGCCTGGAAACATTAGAGGGTGAATGGAAAGTGGGTTGGAAACTGTTGTAACCAGCCATTAAGCCCCAACTACTACTTAGCCCATTGTTTTTAATCATCAAGTAGAGTTGTGTGTTTTAGTTCATTTGTGCTGTGACCTTCAAACCCAGGGCTCAGACCAGGGATGACGAAACCTTTCCGTCCTATGGGCCACTTTGAAAATTAGAACAAGCCCTGCTCAACCTCGTTCTCTTTCCCTGGGCTCACTTTATGAAGGGCACTCAGGACTGGGCTCTGAAAAGGCTCTAGGGAAAGGGAGTTCCGAAAGTCATGGAGCAGCCTCTGAGAATGCCTCTCTGTGTGCCTTCATCATATGGTTTTGGTGTGCTGCTGGGACTACCGAGAAGTTGTTCTTGGCTGATGCTAGGAGTCGTGACAGAGCATGGGGAGCAGGTGGCAATGTGGGCCCAATGGGCCCGGCCCATGTCTTTTATTTCCCTATATTCACATTGGGGTTATACTCTTGTGCACAAGTTTCATAGTCTAGGCCCAAATGCTGTGAGGCCTAGAATTTGAGAGCCAGAATGTACAGCAAGGTCATCAAGTCCACCTCCTGCCCTTGAGCAGGACCAGTTATACCCAGCCTATCATGACAGATACTATCTAGGTTTTATATATATATATATATATATATATATATATATATATATATATATATATATATATATATATATATATAAGCCAACACAACCTTACAGTGATGGGGACTCTACAACTTCCCTTGATGGCGTTTTCCATTGTCCCACTGCTCTTGTGGTTAGAAGAGTCTTCTTGATATTTAACTTCAGCCTTCTCTCCTGCAGTTAAAGCCCACAACCTCATGTCCTGCTTTCAATGGTCACGGGGAACAAGTGGTTTCCATCCTCTTTGGAACAGCCATTACACATGTGAAAGCGGTTATCCTGCCTCTCCACCCCCACCCGACCTCCAGTCTTGTTTAAAGATGGCACAGCATATATCTAGATACACCACTGAATAAATAATAAATAATATTAATAATAATAAAATAATAATATCTTTATACCATTAGATTTTAAACTTGTAGCAATAATAATGCTAGAGGAGCTTTTGCATTGGCCCCAAAACTTCTCCTATATGCAGCTGCTGAGAGCAAGAAAGAGAGAGAGGCATTTGCTCTAGAAAGTTGAGCCCGTCATCCATCTGCACCCAATTTTGCAAACCAAGGCAGGGGCTCAGCTACCTTAGCAGAAGAATATGACATTAAAGTGATGAAGAACAGAAACAGTTTGGAGAAGATCAAAAAAAGCACACACAGCGCTACCCTGACCCCTTTAAACATGCAGCATATTGAAGTAACCACATCAAAACAATACAGGGATGATTAAGGTCAAGGTTAATGGCCGAAGAATAGGATTCTGGACCTTGCTGCTCTTCCATTTATTACTGTTTGTTTAGGGCCAACAGTTTGATCTGCAATTTACAGAACAGAAAAGCAGACCGAGACCCTGCCCTTGAAATCATTATAGCAGACCCAAACGAAACACAGCCTAATCTGCTTGGGCAAATATTTGTCAAACGTGCACCAATTTGCTATTTGCCCTGCGGGATTGTTGTTTTTACTCTGATGATTATTGTCATAGTCCTGCACCTTCCGCTGGCATTTAAACTCACTCACCCTGAAACCCACATTGCCAAGAGTCTTTTCTCATGATACAGAATTGATTTACCCATCTCTCCATGGACCCTTTCCACTGTATTGAGGTAGTAAGCTCCCTGGGGCTGTCTTGCATACAAAGCAGCAGTTGGACCTCATTGTTAAGTCACTGAAGTCTGTAACTTATTCCAGGTTCTGCCAAGGTGTGATGTGCTAGTTTGCCAGGTAGATGTGTTTATGGGCAGCCTTCAGCAATGTAACTTGCTCTTTGACCAGGAGCAATAAAGTCACACTCAGCTGATTGTGTCATGCCCCATGGTGCAACTTACAAGCTGACCGCCAATGGTCTGTCATAAGATGATTTAATGAGGCCCAGAACTATGTGTGTGATGGAATCTAGTGGAAGGTGATGCAGGGGAGGTTTCTTTGGACAAAATTGTTTTGCAGTGGTCCTCCAAAATGTCTTTATGGTTGACGAATGACAAATGAGGAACCTCTGGAGCAAGAGCTGTTTGTTATTCTGCAGTACCTAAGTTAGGGCCCCATTCTAGGCCAGCTTGTGGGTAGGTCCAAACATGGACTGTGATCCTAAACATACTGGCATCAGCAGAGCACCACTGAAGTCAACAAGAGTCTATCAGCACAATTCTAAGCGCATTTAGACCCTCAGCCATAGTGGAGATGTAGAGTTTTGTAGTTCAGTGTCCATCTCTAATTCACGCACAAAGCTAGTCACGATCTTTCAGGCCATATTTGTGGGAAAGTTCATTAAAGTTCAGAGACCTTTGGGGCAGACTTTTTGTGGGTTGTATCTGCTACTCCTAGTTTTATTGATGTGAGACCAGGTGAACCTCAGAAGTTGACTTTTGCCTTTAGAATTTAGTTCACTCCATACTCCTAGTTAAGCAAGCCAACCAGTGCAGAGTGACATGAATTGAAAGCCAATGCAATGTTTCTACTAATCTCTGCCAAGAGCAGCAGCTTCCACCCTGACAGCTGTACAATGCAATTGGCTTACATATTATTTTATTCCAAAAAATGGCTCTCCCTTTCTGCTTATGTCCAACCAAGTGCAATGAACGAGGCTCGGGCAGGGCACAGGAACACTTCCTGCTCACCTTCCACTAAGGCTGCCAAATTTCTGACAGGCTCTGCTGGATGGACGCCGGTGAGCCAGTGAGTGGAATGGGACAATTTGGAATCTCTTTGTATACAGCTGCAATGAATATACCATTTTTAATTTGCGAATATCATTCACATACCGGAACGCACCACCAAATATCCACATTATTAATAATTAATTATTAATAATGGGGATATTTTGTGGTGCATCCCGGTATGGTATGTGATGCATTATAGTCAGGGTGCAAAACAAAATTCACATATTGGTTACTCTGCAATTTTGTGTTGATAATTTCAGTTATTTTGGGGTCATTCATTTTTGGTTCTTCGAAATACAGACGACAAAAACTGGGTAGTTACAGGGCTAAATAGCACTACAAAAATGAATGACATACTGAAAACAAATTAACCAAAATAACCAACACAGAATACCAAAGTGACCAAAATAAACTAAATAAATCAAAAGCAAAATATCTGAAAGAAATGTTTATTTTGTTGAGCAAAGCAGGAAGCAAAGAGTGCTCCATAGTCTCTTTGTTCAAAACAAAAATTCGTCAAAATCAATTTTCAATTTAGGTAGGTGTTTTCATTCTCATAAAAATATAACATTCCACCAAAAGTGTGCGTCATTCCCAGGAAAGGCCATTTTTTCTATACATTGTGCACAAAGTGGAGTGTACATGCTCAAAGAATGATTATGATGGTCTTGTTTATGGAATTATACTGGACTGAAATTACAAAATATATATAGAAAGGTCTCCCCCAACCCCCCCCCCCCCAAAAAAAAAAGAGACTCAGCAATGCAGCTTGTTGCCCTCTGGCTGTTAACTAGCTCCTTCTCACAGTTCTTCCCAAGCTGCGACTGCCACAGCTCATTCCTCCTCTTCCAATGGAGCTAAAATTCAACTGCTCAAATCAAGTACTCACAGTCAGGGTCACAGGAGAGGAAATTCCTCCTTCTCTGGCTGCCAGAGGGCAGTTATTACGTGGTTTTATCTAAGGATGCTTTTAGACGAGCGCTGCCTGCTTGCGCCTGTAATCATGCGCCCTATAAAAGTGCCGTGGGCAGCATTTAGGCATGCCTGTACGCGCCGTAGAGGCGCCATATTTCCGGTTGTGTATTCTTTAAGTGTGCAAATTAAATACCTCGATATCGATACCGAGGTATTTAATCTGCGCTCTTAAAGAATGCGTGACCGGAAATACGGCAAGTCTAGACACGTCTAAACACTGCCCACGGCACATTTACAGGGCACACGATTACAGGCATGAGTGGGCGGCACTTGTGTAAAAGTACCCTAACTCTATGGTGGCTGGAGAACAAGACTCTATGGTTCCAAATCACAGGTCCTGGTCAAACCAAGATGTTTGGAAACTTGTAGCTAGGACAAAAAGCTGGAAATGCAGACAAAAATTATATTAGCCAATGCTTTGGGAGGGACACCAGGAGAGTCAGGACTGTTCTGCTCAAACTGGGATGTTCAGTTACTTTCATGTTTCTCAGCAGCCTTTGTTTTGTCCTGTTTTTTGTCTTTTGAATCAAAATCTTTACTTGCTTTTCCTTTTCAGAATATGATTCACAAAGCTCTGATCCTGAGCTGGGTCCAGATCTAACTGTCCTCAGAAAAGAAGGGTAATTCAGAGTTGGGAGTTCTCTGTCTCCATCTGGGGAAAAAAGTGTTCAAGAACCAACTGCAAAAGTGCAAATTCATCTGCCATCCTGCATTGACCAAATTCTAGAGCAGCTTGGTGTAGGGAAAAGTTTCAGGAGAAACAGAGCAGTTACCCTAAACTCAGTCTCTTCTCCCACAGTTTAGGAGATTTTGGGTCTGGAGTTCTACGTTGGACCCATTTGTATTTTCCAGCAAACCCAGGGAAAAAAATCTGAGTTTCCCAAGTTGCCTGCAGTGCTCATGGCTTCCTTAGCACTGCAATTTCAAACCATGATGGTGGGTCAACAGGAATCTTAGGCTGCAACTTTCCAAATGTAATTATTAGCAAGAAAGACAATGATCTAATCCCAGTTGATGCCAAGGCCAAGAGAGTGTAATTGAAGAACAGAGTCCAAGCTGCCAGTGCAGTACTTCCCCTTCAGCTAACGAGCACTGCTTGGAAGGTAGTCAGTTCTGACGGCAACAGGCATTCATCGAATTCCAGACAAAACATTCCTCTGCGCTCCAAGAAGGCCAAGCATTGTATTTCCAGGCTGATTCCTCCCGGCATTTCTAACCAGAAAGGGTAGAGGTGAGTTAACCTGTGCTGCGCTTCCTAGTCAAACATCTCAGCTGCTACGATGCTGCGCGCTCTGTAAAAATGGGGAGGAGAGAAAAATAAAACAGACCTCCGTCTCAAACCCAAACCATTTTGCTTGTAAAGAGAAGAGCCTTCTGAAAGTATTATGCCAGCATGTCAACACCTGCCCACTACAACTAAAACAAAGTGTAGCTTTTGTATTCACGGATCTTATTCATGTTTTCAGAGAGCCCTCTGAATATCCAAATGATACCCACAACCCAAATGGATGGTCACATACTCTCTTATTCAGTTATTTCACTTTAGATACTTCATTCATTTAGATATTTTGTCTCAGTTATTTCTGTTACATCTTTTTGGCAGTAGTGCATGTGCAATAACAGAACCAAACTGAAATAACCAAACTGGGTATCTGGCAAATCAACACCAAGCAAGTATCCACTTCACCTGATCCAAATCAAAGTGTGCAAATCTTTCAGCTATATTATTTGCCACAAACGTTTCTTTCATTTTACAACAAACTAATCCTTCCTGCTGACCAGTGTGGCTGTGTGGTCAGAGGACAAAGGGAATAGTTGGGTTATCTCGACTTCCATTCCATCTATTCTCAGAGGCTGGACAAGATCCTTCTGGCCATACACAAAGTCAAGCAGCCCTGGTGCCACCTCCTGTCTGGGATAGTGGGGCTTTGTAGTTCATGAGCAGGGACCTGTGTCCACTGCATTTTCCCCACTTGTGGCAATGGGGGGAAACACAGTGAGCACAGGGTTATGAATCCTTTAGAAAGAGCCTGTCTGTTTTCTGCTGGCCTGGCCTCGCTATTGGGTTGCTGAGGGAAGTCTTGAAGGGCAAGCAGGGCTGACTTGTCTCTGACCAGAAGAGGGATGATGGCATCGCCCCTCCTCTTTCCAATGTGACCCCACCCCTTATGAAGTCCTATGGCATTCTCCATGGAACAGGGTCAGTCCTCAGTGGTGGAGGGTTACTGCCTCCCTCCAGACTTTCACCCAGAGAGGGCAGGACCAAGGAGCTGTCACACCCCTTTTTGCCATAACCCCACCTCATATGGAGTAGCATAACATCATGATGCTCCCTAGGGGCAGGGGCACTCTGGGGTCAAACTTCCAAGTCTCCAGGTGAAACCCAGAGAGATGGCAAGCCTAATGTTGAGTCTTGCCTGCTGCAGAGGAGAGACAGCACCCAACCCATGCCCAGCACTTTAAACTGTGCTTGGGTTTGGGCCTCAGGTCTCAAGACAGTTAGCTAGAGTGTGTGAGCCCATTATCTCTTACTTTGTTTTTTGGGAATAACTGTGGGGCAAACCCCACTCCTCCTTCCTGGATTGTAGAAAGGCATGGGAGATGTGAGGCATCCTGGACCTGGGCAGCCATAGGGACTGGAGCTCATATCGAGGCTGGATGGTCAAAAAAGCCACAGTCCTCAATGTGACTACTCTGAAGTAAGCAGTTTGAGGCCGGTAACCAAAAGGGTTGTTTTGATGGCCCAGAGGCCCATGGAAGCTCACTCTAATCCACACCCCTAGCATCTCCCTTCACTAGGGGTGTGCATGTCATTTTCGTTATTACATTAACGATAACAAAAATTGTCGTTTTCGTTATTGCAATAACGAAAATGACAACCGAGAATAATGACAACGATAATGAAAACAACAACCGAACATACCAAAAGCGACAACCGAGAATACGATAACGATATCGACATCGACACAGAAAATGATACCAAAAACGATAACAAAAACAATAATGAGAAACGAAAATGACAATGTCGTTATCATTGTCATTATTATTAGTGCTGTGGCAGTTGGGTTTTGGAGGGGAAATGTGGAGAGGGGAGGAGGGAGCAAACATCTTGAAGTCTTAACAGGGTTGAACTCTTGAACTGTGCCTGTGTTGGGAGGGGCGAGCAGCTCAGCAGTATCTGATGGATGTATTGCTGGCCAATGAGCAGCACAAGCAGGCCCCAGAAGTCTCATGTCACTCTGTGATTGCTCAATGCCTGCTGCCTCTCACAACCAATCGGGGAGGGGGGGGGCGGTTCTTGGGGAGGGCAGGGCACTGCAACCTTTTATAATGGGAGGGCGTTTTTTTCTCTCCGTTCTGTGAGAGCTCTGCTTGTCAGGTTGCGTTTACAGAACTGTGGTGTTTGCACATAAAAAATCCTCCCTAGCCCTCATTGTTTTATTTATTTATTAGGTATGACCACCAATACCTTTCTTTTCCTCATACCCTACATTGGGAGGGTGGTTTGGGGTGTTATTTAATTTAATTTATTTATTTATTTATTTAATCAATTTATATCCCACCCCTCCTGAAAACAGCTCGGGGGGGGGGG
>QEPC01010657.1:4028172-4053436 GCA_003113815.1 Sphenodon punctatus | reverse complement strand
GGCACGGATCAAGTTCACAACTGGTGACTCTCACAAACCCCAAGACATCCACCGCATTGGCTGGTGTCACTTCCTGAAACTCCCCCCACAAAGTTGGACCAGACGGGGCCTCCATCACCTCGTGCTCTCCACCTACTGCCCCCAACCCAGTGTCAAAGTTGCTCTGAATCCGAGCGATCTTGTCTACGAAGTAGGTGACAAATTCCTCACAGCAGGCCTGGGACAAGTCCCCGTCCAGGTGGAGGGAGGCCGGCCTGACCAGCCCCCGCACCACCTGAAACAGCTCCACTGGGCATAACTTTGCAGATGCTATGAGGGCAGCAAGGAACTCCTTCCTTGCTGTCCTCACAGCCTCAACATAGGACCGCACATGGGCCCTATGGAGAAGTCGGTCGGAGTCAGATCGAGTCCAACACCAGCATCGCTCCAGCCTCCCACCTGCTTGTTTCATACACTGCAGCCCCTCAGTAAACCAAGGGGCCCTGCGGTGACGAGACAGAGGCAGAGGGCGTCTCGGAGCCACCCTGTCAATGGCCTCCCCCAGCAAACTGTTCCAATGCTGGACTAGCTCATCGACAGAGTGGCCGTCCAGGTCCAAGGTTAATTCCCTCAGGACCTCTTGGAACCGCTGAGGTTCCATCAGCCTCCGAGGACAGACCAACCTAACTGGTCCATTCCCTTCTGGAGGTGGCGCGCTGAGAGACTGGCCTGGAGGACATAATGGTCCATCAATGACAAGGGCATAGCTCTGACCTCCCCCACTACCAGACCACCCGCCTCAAGGTCAGAGCCAAAGATCAGGTTGAGGGTATGCTCCCCCACGTGGGTCGGGCAGGTGACCACTTGGGACAAATCCATGGTTGCCATGGCAGCCATGAATTCTCGCTCCGCTCCTACAAGGCTGGCATCGGCATGAACGTTTAAGTCCCCCAGGACCAAGGTCCTGGAGGAGCCCAATGCCACCTCCGAGGCCAGCTCTGCTAGAGCAGTAAGAGATGCTGCCAGAGAGGAAGGGGCCCGGTATACCAGCAGCACCCCTAGCTTGCCCCCAGCCAAATCAAACACCACATGGAGGGTCTCAATATCTGCAATCTCCTGAACTGGATATCTCCTGACAGGCCAGTCTTCTCTAAAAAGAATCGCTACACCACCTCCCCGGCTGCCTGTGTGGGACTGGTGCTGGACGGCATACCCGGCCGGAAAGAGATCCGCTAAAGTTGGTCCAGTCATCTCGTCCAGCCAGGTCTCCGTAATACAGGCGAGGTCCACAGCCCCATCCAAGATTAAATCCCGGACAATTGGGGCCTTGTTGACAATGGACCTCGCGTTTAGCAGCAACAGTCCCCCACCTGCGGACCTTGAACCTAGCTCCTCCCTCCACCCCAGAGGGGGGATGGCACACCGCACCTCCTGTAGGCACCTAGGTCCCCTAGGGTCACAAGCCATCCAACCCCATGGGCCATACCGTCCACGCCCAAGAACCACCCCTATAGACGCTCCTCCCCCCCTGTCCACCGAATCCTGTCTCACAGGGAATCGGCTACCACCAAGTGACCCTCCCAACACCCCCCCCTGCTGCCACCAGGGTTTAGCGTTAGGACACCCCCACCGCTCACCCTCCCCTCTAACCACCCCTCCTAAACCCCACCCACCCTTCCTCCCCAACCCTCAACAAAAAGCCCCTACCTGCCCCTGAGTCCCCTGTGGCCCTGAAGTGCCCCTAAGTACTGCGCCCTTTGGCTGAGGTCCTTCAGCCCGTGGCCTGTGGCTTGCAGACTGCGGCAAAGCCGTTGGCAGCCGGGCTTAATAGCCCCCAGCCACTTCCAGGTGGGCGAGGGGACAAGCCGGCCCACGTGACTGGCTTCTTCGCTCCCCCTCACCCCCCAGCACTCACAGGTCTCTTGTTTTATTATATTTATATGTATAGTTGTTAGCTGCTCTGGGCCGCCTGTGGCGGGAGAGAGCGGAATATAAATCCTGTTAAATAAATAAATAAATAAATAAATAAATAAATAAATTTTACCTTTTCCCTTTCCCTGCCCTTCTCCACCCTGTACATTATATATAGATAGGTAGTATACATTAGATATAGATATATATTACAGAAATATAGATCAGATTAGAAAAGTTATATAGTTAATTGATTAGATAATAGTTTTCCTTTTCCCTTCCCCTGTCTCCCTTAGATTTAGATAAATATTAGTTGTGCTCGGGAATCAATAACAATAACGATACCAAAAATAAAATCTTTGTTTGAAATGGTACTGATATCAATATCAATACCAATAATGACTATCGATAGCGATAACTAAAACAATACCAATAACAATATTGATACCAATAATGAAAACTATATCAAAAACGATACCAAAAATAATAACAAAAATGATAACAAAAACAAAAATCACATTGTCGTTAATAACGATAACAAAAACGACATTTTTGAATAACGAAAATGAAAAACGAAAACTACATGGGGGCCTGGTGCACACCCCTACCCTTCACTGAAAAGGAGTAAATGCATCAAAAATGCCTGGGGTAGGCAAGCAGGAATCAGCCAAGAACCTCTTTCTGGGCTGTGCTTGGTTTTTAATCATAGGCTCAAACCAACTTTGCAACAAGAATCATCTTAAGGGGCACCATACCCTGCCCTCTCCCTAGTAGACATGTCTCTTGACTGACTATTCCGCCCTCACCCACCCCCAACACACAGTATATACAATACATACTCTACCCTTCTCACCAATCCTTCAGGTGCTCTTTCTTCCCCAAAGGGGGTGGTGCGCTCTTTAGGGGAAGGGACAAGGAGTGTGAGACTGCGGATCACCATCTCCTGCTCACGCCTCGCACTCCCTGTCTCAGAACAGCGAACAACATGTGCAGCCTGTCAGGAGCGTGTTGGAAAGTTAATTATTGTGTCAAACTGTAATTCTGTCATCCTAGCACATAAAGTAGGTTTGCTTTGGTTGCCTCCCACACACCCCTCCCCAGCTGAAGATAAAGGAACAAGGTTTAATCACTGAATCTCCATCTTGATCCCTGTAGGTCATGCACTGAACACAAGTCAGACATTATAGCATTTAGTAACCTTATCTCCTTTGCAATAAAAGAGCCAAGCGGGATGCCAGCTCTGTTGTGTGTTCTGATATAGAAACTTATTTAAAGAAAAGCCGTTTCTCTCTCTCTCGCTCTCTCTCTCTTTAAAGGGAGGGGTGGTATTCTCCAAACAGCAGCTTGGGTAAACAGGATGAAATCAGATAAAGAAATTACTGTAAGAATATTGCCTCATCTCCAAAGCTCAGAACTTTTTTTTTTTCCTTTTGCTCTTTTTTATCTTTGAGAAAGATAATGAAAGAGGAAGCTTGAAACCACATTTCCATTGATGTTTGAATACACAACTGCTGGATTTAAGAACTGGAGAAGATCAAAGAGAATGGTTTTCATTCCGATAAAATTATACCAGTTCTAGTACAGGGTGATGGGCTCATTTATGAACTCTGGGAGGCAAAGAGTTGTTAAGGAATCTTTTCACCCCACCCCCTTTCCCCTTCCTTTGCTGAGAACTAAATGAAAAATGCCTGGAATTCCAACGGATTAATTAGGAGTGTAGCTAATAGTGTTATAATAGATCCAGAGTAATAGCATGCGTCTCTCTTATAATAATGTCTGGGAGCACAACACTTCTGTGCCATCCAAGGGGAAATAAGGAAGGGCTGCATTTTGCTGCTGTATGTTACAGATCACACGACACAAAAACCGAAACAGCATTAGCGTCTATATATTATCAAAAATAAGGATGCATTCTGACACTGTACAAGAATGATTTCATTTTTTATTCATGCTCAGCCAAAGATGTGTGTGGGTTTAAACAAACCAAAATGTTTTACCTCTTTTGGGGTTCACAGCAAATGTGCTGTCGTCTACATTTGAAATGTACTTTTAAAAAATGCACTTTCTAATTTAAAATAAAAACCCATGTGGTATGGAATGATTAAATGCGACAAAGTGGAAAATCTTGCTAGCTGAGGCAGTGCTGCTCAGATTGCATCTACTACTTCATGTCAGTCTGTGGTAACTGATGCCACCGTCACATACATATGCCTTGACATCTCTCTCCTTCTCCCACATCCCCTCTTTGCTCCCTTTACAATAGACTCTTTACAATAAAATTGCGGCACTCATTGCCAGAGGATGTTGTCCAGGCCAGTAGTATAGCAGGCTTTAAAAAGGGACTGGATGACTTTTTTTAAAGCCAGGTTCATTAAGAGCTATTAGTTCGGTTGCGGGGTACAAGACTCTCAACTGTCAGAAGCTGGGGGGAAATTGCAGGAATGGATGATTCCGTTGTAACTTGCTGCATACGCCCCTGAGACAACCAAGGATGGCCGCCGTTGGAATGCTGGGATGGACGGACAATTAGTCTGACCCAGTAAATGGCACTTCTTATGTTCCTCTAGTCTCATCTCCCTCCTCCTTGTTCTTCTATCCCATTCTGTGGCAGCTGCTCCTACCGTACCTCCTCTCACTCAGAAAAGCTCAGCTGGGGAGATTTCCAAAATGGCACCATGTCTGGAACATGAACTTTGATTGGTGGGTGCAGCGCCAGACAGAATTCCTGTTCCAAATATGGGCAGAGCCACCATTATTTTAGCAATCCACTCCCCACAGTCCAGCCAGAGCAGAGATAAGGGTGGGGAACCCTCAGCCTGTAAACTACTGCTGGATGGAGGGTTTTTGTTCTAGCACACAGAGCACTCTGTGGGCCAGATGGTGGGAGGGGGGGCTCACCAGGATGGTTGGTGAGACATGCTGGGACGCAAGGGCATGGGGCAGACAGGCAGGGCTTGAATGGGGAGGCAGGAAAGCTAGGCCTTGCATCTAGGCAATGGTATGTATGTCTCTGCCAGCTCCCCTGCTCAGGCATGTATGTGTGAAGTACAGTTACCACATCCCTCTGGGCTTTCACAGGGAGGAGGGTGAGGCCATATAGATCGAGTGGACCAAGGAGGTAATCATGACCCCTTCTGAATAACCAGTCCACTCCTAACAGAGCATCATGACATTACATAACTCCATAGGGGCTGGACCACATTGAAAAGGGGGGGGGGGGGACATTCCCTATGGTCTGTCCTCTTTCTGACATGGCTGCCTCCTGCTGCCCATTGAAGTCATGATTTCTCTAAGCTACCGGGGGGATGCCCCTGGCTGACCCAGAAAAATCAGGTCTTTCCCTGAATCAAAACCCCATGGGTGAAATCCAGTGAGGTAGCAACCTCTAGTGTGAAGAGAAGAACCATTTTGGATTTTCACCATACTGAACAGGGTTTTTTTTGCCCATTCATGCCCAAAATAGTCCAAGAAGTCCTGGATTTTGAATGGATTGCCTGCAGCTCTCAAAGGCTACTGAGGAAGGCAGTGAAGTTGAGTGTAGGCTCTTTCTTCGTTTGGCCAATAAAAATGCAGGTTGGATCCACTCCAGTATGCTATATTATATATTGCTATGTCTCTCTGTTGATGACTGAGATGGGGTGATTTCAGACGTTACGAGATCACAGTGAACCACGGTGAATACCCACCTGTGGTCACTGTGCCTCTAACGTCTGTTTGGCGGCCGCCAGATGTTCGCCACCGTCAATACCCACACGGGGTCATTTTCAACCACGCTTCCCGGGCTAGCCGTGGGAATGTCCCGGGAAGTGTGGTGAAAGTGATCCCCGGCGGGGACCAAAAAAAAATCACGTCTGGTCGGGCACCACGGCCCGGGATCACTGGCGGGATCCCGGGCCGTGGTGAATTCGGCCAGACGCTGCGGCCGCATTGGCCCCGCTGCCCGCCCGTCTCCCCAGAGGGCGGGGAGCGTGGAGGGGCGGGGCCGTGCGGCTGCACGTTGCGCCGCGCAGTCCCGCCCCCTCCCAGATTCCCCGCCAGGATCCCCCGGCACGTCTGATATGGCGTGACGGGGTCATCCCAGCAGGGGATGATTTGGTTGTTTTCGGTACGGGGCCAAGCGGCCCCGTAACGTCTGAAAACACCCATGGGCTGCCTGAGGAAATGATGCCCTCTTGTCTTGCACTCATTCTTGGGATAAACAGGGCTTTCTGATGAAAATTTTTAAAATTAAGTTGAGTCTTTTCTTACATCATCATCTCCCCCCACCACCTTTAACTCTTTTTCCATAGTGGAGAAAGACCTTATCATATCTGATATTAACTCAACCCCCTGTCCTCTTGGCTAGAGTCATCTCTGAAGGTCTCTCTTGTTTCCCTGTTTGTTAAGGTCTTAAACAAAATTTGTTTCTTGTAATCCCTGCTCTGCCAAGTTACTTAGCAGATGTGACATACGCCCTAAAAGAGCTCAGATTGGGGTAAACGCTTAACCCACATTATTGTCCTTGCAGCTTCCTTTCTTGGCAAAATGCCCGGCACAACATCATCCAAAACCATCCAATGGAAAGGAAAGGGCTGCGTGGACTTAAACATAGTTTGTATCTGGGACAGGCACAGAAGAACAGCTAGGGGAATTCGTTTAAAGTCATTTTCATTAATCACTTGTGATTTGCTGTTCATTCTCCAGCTGTATTATTGTGACTACTCACGACAGCCGATAGTACTGGGCAGCCAATGGAAGTCAGCCAATATTAGCACAATGCATCCCATGCTTTTTGTCTGTGTGATCCTTCTTTGAGACTTATGTGTAATACCATGACTTCTGAAGTCAACAACATGCAAAGTTTAGCAAGTATCTCTTGGGATCATGACTAGAGCTACAGGTAGCCAAAAGTTATCTGTAGTTAATATCTGGTATTCCGGTGGATATACTAAATTGGATACCATTTGGTATTCAACCAGATGCTACAATATCTGGCTGGATAGTCAGATACGGTAATATCTGGTCAGATACCAGAGGTTACTTGTTTCAGCTCTAATCAGGACCTCATCAATAAGTGAACGTGATCTCACTTAGGCCCTTTTCACACAGACACACTAACACCGATAAAATGGGTGTTACATTTTATTATACATGTTGCAGGGCTGCAGGTGTGCGCTATGGGTGCCCTGCAACATTTGGAATAAAATGGAACACCCATTTTATCAGTGTTAGAGTGTCTGTGTTAAAAGGGCCAAAGGCTCTCAACCTACATTTTGGGAACTAGATGATCCTCAAGGTCCCTTCCAAACAGACAATTCTCTGGGCTGTGGCTCAGGTAGTAGAGCACATACTTTGCATGGATAAGGTCCCACGTTCAATCCCTAGCATCCCTGATTCAGGAGCTCTGGTAGCACACCTGGGTGATGTCTTTGCTGGGGATTCTGGAGGGTCTCAGGTAAAACACCTGGGTGAGGCCTCTGCCGGAGACCCTGGAGAGCCGGTTTTGAAACCCTGTTGCCCTGTCAGGTTGTGACAATACTGGGCTAAGATGGACCATTGGTCTGACTCAGTTAGGCAGCTCCTTATTTCCCATCCTGCAACATGCCCTGTGACAATTATTCAACATTCTTCTTCCATCTTTTACATGCCTTCCATAGGTGTCCATAGGAGATACCTCTACAGCTCCATACAAAGATCACCCTAGAGCTCTGTAGGGCTCCACATAAGACACCCTACAGTTCCATGTTCTGCAGAGTTTCTTATTTTTGACATTTTGTTCTGGTAGTCCTACCTCCACCCCATAGCGACACCCTTCCAAAGGAATTCTGAGATATTTTGAAAAGCCTAGAGAGCTGCAGCTTGACCCTGGTCCAGTAGGACCCAATTGGGCATGATGTCTGCCTGAGCCACCTGAGCTCTATGGTTGCAGATGGCCCTGACCCCTTCAGAACACCATGACATCACAGAGCTATGTAAGCATATAGACCACTGTGACATCATATAAGGAGGCAGGCTATCCCCATCAGGAGCACAGTCAGGTTAGATTGGGTCCTGGAGGAACAAAGCCACAGCAGGCTTCTGATTAGTGCTGTATCTGTTAGGAGATCTACATCACCAAAACGTATGCTATAAGTCCCTAGTCTTCAGTTATGTGCTGATCTGAACAAGACAGCTGGGCCTGCCAAGGGCCATTAAGTCTAAAGGTCTCTTCAAAGATGAGGAAACTCCCTAAACTCTTCTTAACTACCTAGCTTTCCCTCAACCTCATGCTTACGGGGAGTCACTCAGGGTCTGGTGTCCCATCACAGTCCTACCCTAGGTGTGACATTTGTGATGGGTATAAGACAGAAATAGTAATCATCTTAACAGTATTCAGGTTTTACCTACGTGTCTTTGTGTCGGGTAAACACAAAGTGATTGAGGATACCCGACTTTAATTGTATATGAATCATAAGCTTGTATTCCTAGCCAGTTGAGTCTCCTCTAAAACCTGGGGCCTGGTTCCTGTACTGTGGTGTATGGTATTCTGATAAAAAGAGCTTGGCTCAGCCAATCTTTTTGGCACTGGAACCAAGAGAGGAGATTGCTCTCTAGAGTCCCCAAACTAGGCGGGGCTTGATGCAGTCAGGTTCAGACCCTGCCTCAGCTGGAGTTTCTACGTATCAGCAGCAGTGCTGTAAAAGCCAGCCCTGTCCCCAAAATCTGACTGGTTAGTGGTTTGGCATGGGCAGAAAGAAGCAGCAAACCTTTCTACCCACTGCTCCTATAATCCTCGTGGGTCAGAGGACAAGGTAAATCCCACTCTACATCCAGCTGCCAGGTCACCTCTCATTGTGCCTTCCTTTTTATTGTATTTTATGGTTTTATTGATTTTATATGTTTTAACGTTGTAAGTTGCCCCGGGCTGCTTGGAGCCGACTTCCCATGTGCGTGTGTGTGAGCATCTAACTGCCCCCTCTTCCCCCACGGTGAGTTTGCTGAACCCAGATTTTGAAGTCCGGGAGAAAGTTGGTGAGTCTAAAAACACCCAATACATTCTTTCACTTAGAGCTGAAATGGCTACCCACAAAACCAGGTATTAATTGATTTTATAAATAAAATAAATAAATAAAAATTAAGGAAGTTGCAGAAAGGAGGGCACTGTTCATTCTGCAAAAAAAAAATCAAATCAAATCAAAATTCTGCCACCAGGAAACTCAAATTCTGCGAGCAGAAGCTCCAGATGCTGCAAGCAGAACAAATTATGCAAATTAACCTTGGAGTATGCAAGTTAATTTCCTAGCATGCCATTTCATCTGTTTTAAACATCTCGTATCCTAAAAAAAACCCACCCACAAAATACCGCACCGACCTGCCAGCAGGGGACTTTTCTCTCCCAAGGAGGTCGTCTGATTCTCCTCTTCAGCAGGTATGGCACAGGGCCCCATGACCCCAGAATATATAACAGCACTAACACCCCCTTAAGCTAGCTCAAAGTACTGCCATCCCACTAGCTAGATTGTAGCGCTCCTCACTAAGGCAGTAATTCTGCGCTGGCAAAAGCAATTTCTCGGACAGTTTAAACAAATGAAAAAATTCCACAAAAATGACTGCAGTCAGCAGTGCGGAATTCATGGAGCCCGATTGTGGCTGGCGAAAACATTTCAGACCCAAACTGGTCACATACTAGGAACCTATCACCCTATGCGACACCTCGTGGGCTGGATTAAGTCCAATTAAGGAAATCTATGCCGCACCTTGCAATCCCAGACAACACTCAATAATCACACCTAGGGGACTCTCACATTCTCTCAATCCCTGCACTGAATGTTTCTAAGTTACAAGTGATGAGGCCATTACAGAACGCAGTGCTGGCAAAACAGCTCTAAATTCGACTTGAAAAGACAATTTATTTATGACTTTTCAAGCAGATGTCAAGCAAGTAGGGTGAACGCAAACCGTTTCATAAATATTGTAGCAACGCTTTGTGATGAACCCACGGCACGCAACAAAAAGTAGGGGGTTGAAAGCGTTGCTAATTAGCTGTGATTCTCAGACACTGGGGACTGGTTTGTTTGGCTTGAAGAACTGGGCTTGATAGAGCAATAACTGGAGAGGCAGGGGGGTGTTCTATGGTCTGTGTTACACTGAGGGTCAGAGAGCACATAATTTCAATGGTCCCTTCTGATTAAGTCTATAAGTGAGAACCTCTCAGGCTCTTGGTTGGCTTCTGCCTTAGGAGTGACTGACTTTCCTGCTCATCAGTGTGCCAGAAGAATGGAACAGCCTCTGCTTTCTTGACTCTTGGAGGCTGGTCTAAACAACATTCAAGTTAATGGAAACATTCAATCCTTAATGCACCCCAGACCAGATCAAAAGCAGGTCTGGGGAGAAGAGAATGGGTGAAGCAACACAGACTTCCTATTCAGATCAGCCCTGACTACACGTGTTGTGTAGCTATCATAATTCTGCTACCCCAGTCCTGATGGTGAAAGAGGTAGCAAATTTTGTACCTGCAGTTTTGAGTAGCCTATCACAGTATCTGCATACCAAGAAGAATAACCAATAACCTGAAACACCAGGTAGTACCATTACTGAGTAATCAACTTTACGTAAGAAGTGCCATATGAGGTCAGACCAATGGTCCATCAAGCCCAGCATCCTGTCTCTGACAGTGGTCACTCTTGGTCACTTTAGAGGAGTATCCAAGAGGTCATAATGGGGTGATACATTCCCTGTTGTCCACGGCCATTTCCCCACAGTCAGAGGTTATATCTCTCAATCTACTTGGCTAATAACCATTAATGGACCTATCCTCCAGCAATGTAGCCAGTCCTTTTTAAGCCCAGTTACACTACTGGACTTGACCACATTCTCTGGCAACAAGTTCCACAAGTTAATTGTGGAAAAAATTAAAGTGGAAAAAATTGAATGAAAAAAATACTTTTTAAAATTTGTTTTAAATCTGCTGCCAGTTAGCTTCATGGAGTGTCCCCTAGTTCTGGTACTATCTGAGAGGGTAAATAACTCCCTATTTACTTTCTCCCTGCCACTCATGATTTTATAAACTTCTATCATATCCCCTCTCAGTTGTCGTTTCTCCAAACTGAAGAGCGCTAATCTATTGAGCCTCTCTTCAATAGAGGCACCTTTCCATTCTACCAACCTGTTCTGACTAAATGTATTACCATTTCAGCGTCTTTCGGAATTTCCATGTTTCATTTAGTGCCCCATCTGTCGAAGATCAGGTATGGCAATTTAGGTGGAGATGCCTGTTTTTGTGGGTAGCCATTTCACCTCTAAGTGAAAGAATGCATTGGGTGTTTTTAGACTCACCAACTTTCTCCCGGACTTCAAAATCTGGGTTCAGCAAACTCACCGTGGGGGAAAGGGGGGGGGGGGTTAGATGCTGACACACGCACACGCACACAGACTTACAAGTCCAGGTCATAACAGAGGACTTACAAGTCCAGGTCTCAACACATGCAGGAGTCACCAGGTACAGCTGTTTACAATGGAGCCTGGGTAACTTCCAAGAGGAGGTATGAGTGTCTAAATCCCCCCACCCCCACGCAGGTTTGCCAGACCTGGACTTTGAAGTCTGGGATAAATCCGGTGCGTCTAAAAATGCCCATGGACTGAAACTACCAGGCAGAAGGGATCTACAACAGCGCACAGCAGAGTGCTGGGTTCTCCTTTCTACACTCACAGTCCTGGAGTCACAAAGGCATGGAAGGCAACAGGTAAGCTGCCAGCAGCTGACTCTTTAAGAGTAGGCAAGAATGGAAAAGGCATGGCAGGGGCAGAACCATGACATCTGCGTAGGGTCACCAAGTTGGGGGTGGGAAGATCAGGGTCACTGGGGTGGGCAGAACTTCTCTGATTAGGGCAGTTAAGACCCCATAAACAGCCCTGACCCTGGCCATCCCCACACCTGGAAGCCTGCACAGCCACCGCTGTTCTTGGAATACCACCCAGAGCTTCATGAGCCATTGTGATAGCAGAGCCTTGGAAGCCTCAGTGCGGAGGTGGGGCAGGAACATCCTGCAGGTCCCTAATGAAGCATGGAGCCCAGGCCAGCCACCCCATCTCCCCTGCCATAAGACCAGCCCTACTTCTCTGTTCCTAAGCAATCTGGGAGCTATTCAGGGATACACACACGGACAGGACAGCGGAGATCTGTGAATGGCAAAGTGGATCTGTCGACACTGCAAAGGGGACTCAACCAGCCCCTGCAGGGTTCTGCACGCCATGCATGGTGGAGTCCGGAGCTGTGAGTGGTGGCAGGATGAAGCCCACAGTGGAGGATTTCCAGGGCAACAGGCAACAGTACAGATTCCTCTCTCTGAAATTCCTCTTTTCTGTCCTCCCCCTTTCCCTCTTCACTCTCCACCACATTACTCATTTGAGTGACACCCAGTGTAAGCCCTTTACATCTTTCTGGTTCTGTCCACCCAAGGTCAATCCTGGGTGCAATTTCATGCTGCTGCTGCTGCTTCTGTAAACTGTGCAAACTTATGCAGGGT
Organism: Sphenodon punctatus; assembly: GCA_003113815.1. Lineage (NCBI taxonomy): Eukaryota > Metazoa > Chordata > Lepidosauria > Sphenodontia > Sphenodontidae > Sphenodon > Sphenodon punctatus. The sequence continues at coordinate 4,041,062 of QEPC01010657.1, read as the reverse complement.
ATGAATTATGAAGAAACCTCCAGGTGCATGTGTGGACGTTCTCAGCATGAAGATCATAATTATAAGAAAACTGCATTCACCTTTGGACCAGCTTGTTCCTTTACTTCTCCCTTGTGGTCCCTAGGGTCAAGCCCTACTAATCCTGGACGCTGATCGTAAAATGGCGCATTCCTTTTGCCCAAGGTAGAAGGGCAAGTATCCTTTAAATAGCAGGCATGCCAGTTCATAAGTATGAAGGCCAGCTGAACAGGACTTAGTTGGTTTTGTTGGGACATTCTTCAGAACCCCCTTGAATCCCTCCATGTACAGACCTGCACTAGCATAAGCTGTTGTTAATAGTAAGTGTTCAGTTCTGAGAACAGGAGAATCTCAAGTTATTGTGTCCAGTTTGGGGCACGTCATTCTAAAAACAATAATGACAAATTGGAGTGGGTTCAGGGAAGGGCAATGAAGATGATAAAGATTCTGAAAAGCAAGTTGGGTATGTTTAGCCAGCAAAAAGAAGGTTAAGGGGAAGCATGACAGCAGTCTTCAAATGTCGACTAGGGTGCCAGAAAAAAAAGATGGCAAGGAATTTTTTGCCATTGCCACAGAGAACAAGAATAGAAATAATGGGCTCTAAATTACAAGAAGGTAGATTTCAGTTAAATGGAGAAATTCCTAACAGTAAGAGCTGTTTGGAAATGGAACAAGTTGCCTAGTGAGCATGTAGGCTCTCTGTCACTGGAGATCTGTCAGGGAGGTTGTAGCTGTAGTCATCCTGCATCAAAGCAGGAGGTTGGAATAGATAACCTTTGACGTCCCTTTCAACTCTGATTTTATTTCCTACAATGTGCCAGGAAGAATAGACCAATGCATGACCGTGCCGTATTTCTTTCCCGCACTTGTTAGGTTTTTGTAGAGGCTTGGGTTTTGTATTTTATTTTATTTTTAATCCTCCTGGAAAGCTAGCTGTTTTGGGAGGCAAGAATGAATCAGCAAGATGGGTATGTTTCTGGTGCTGTTACAGCTCGTGAAATATATTGACCTTGCAGTTGTGCAAAAAGAAGATGCTTGCCAGAGAATGCAAAACACAGTCCCTTGGAAATTCAGAATGAGCTCATCAACATTAATGTTGCATGAATTTGCAAGCAGATGGCAGGGGATGAGCTGGAATGTGTGCTAGGATGGGCGATCGAACATGAATGTGGCAGACAGCTGAGCTTTGGCCAGATGTTGGGGATACCACTCCCAGCTTAACAACTCATGAAGAATTTGTTTACACCCATGCCCATGACTGAGCATGACTCAGCAATGATCTAGGTCAAGAGTTAACCCTCTTGGGGCTATAAAACTGTGTCGGTTCCATATAACATGAATAGCTAATAAGAAATACCACATTTTTACACTTATAATAGTGCATTTCATCTGCAAGAAGCCCAAAGAGATTTGCAAACAAACCAGCTTCATAGCATTATGTAATATCGTGTACAGAGCAGTATGGAGAGGGGCTAGCCAGTCACTGTTTGAAGATTAGATTTGAAATGGGTTCCAGAAAAGATGAGTAAACCCATCAAATCTAAAACACCTCATCCAAAAATGGTGGTTCAGGTAATATTCAATATCTGTTTGTACAACATCAGATAGTGATACCCATTTCAATTACTCTATTTCGATGGGGTTTTACTTGTTTTGTTTGGTTGATTTATATTGGTTCCTTCATTTTGGCAGTATTTAAGCATCACTGAAGTGGTGTTGGAGTATCTAGTCTGACTCCTTGCTTCAAGCAGGATTCCTCAGCTTGCATTAGCACGACTGCACATGCACAATTGCAGAAAATGATGCACTTAAGGCAGCATCCTGCTGGGACTGCCGTTTACTAACTTGCACTCTTTTGGCATCATTCAAACTTTTGGGGGGTGAGAATAGGCTTATTCCCAGGAATCAGAACCATGGGTGTCGGGACCAGTGCACAAGGAAGTGTATTCACAGTCCTACCTGGCCCCGTCCCTTCTGAGCCCTTCGGCCAAAGGACAAAATGGGTGGAGGTGAAGGGGCTCCCTCACCTCTTCCTGACGTGACCACACCCTTTTTCTTAGTGCCATGGCGTCATGACACTCAGAGAGAGGAGTGTCCATGTCAAAAAGGAGGGGGGTCCTGCCCCTTTCTGATGTGGAAACACCCCTTTTCCAAATGCTGTGACATCACAATGCTCAGGAAAGGGGCGTGGCCAGATCAGAAATAGCAAAGGACCCCTCCCACTCCCTGCATCCTCCTGAAGTTAATTCTGCAGTGTCCCTGTGGTTACAACAGTAATAATGACTTTCCTCACCGGTTTCTCTATGGGGCTGGTCTCTGCAGTATGTGAGGGAATCTCAAACATTGAATTTATCTTTGCCAGGGCCGGCCTTGAGACCCAGGGCAACTGCCCCAGACCCTGCTATTTTCTCTATTTCTGGGGGGCCCAGAGTGGCCCCCATTTTCACCAAGGTAAGATGTGGGGCTCCTACCCACTCCCAGCAGAGCCTCAAACACAACCTCCTCTAGGGCTCCACCCAGGGTGCCCCCAAGGGTCCCCTGGCCCCCACAAACTCTAAAGAACTTTGCAACTTCTCTGTGGGGAAGTGAGGTGGGATTATCAAGGAAATAACAAGGATCCCAAGCTGGGCTGGGCGACAACCTTCCTTTAGAAGCTATCCTCCCACTCCCCAATACACCACACACACCCTAAAACCACTCTGGTGCTCCCCAACCTGCCTGCTGAATGCACACACATGCACCTCAGTCACACTGCAACCTTCTGCAGGTTTCTTTGTAAAATGAAGTATCTGTCTATAGTTTCCATCCTTTTAAAAGAGAGCAACCAGGCCTTGTTCAAAACAAGAGTCATGGGAACAGGAACCACAGGCAATGGAAATGAGATTCAGACTCCTGAGTCCTGACTGCTTCTTATTTCAGGAGAAACCTTCTCCAGAGCTTCAGGCTGAAACGTGGTGGGTTGTTGGAGGTGTCAATCTCTCCGCCACTAGCGAGAGAGAGATCCACCCAAAAGTGAATGTTTCACAACTTGAAAGTCACAGAAGACACACCCTTCCCTATAGTTGTCGTTATGCCAGTCTTAAACATGGGAAGATTGAGAAAATGATGATGAGTCTGGATTAATTTTGTGGCTGCCAGCTTAAGATGCCCAGGGCCTAATTTATTTTTTTTAGAGTACTTAGCATTTTTATAGCACTTGATATTTTGAAACCATCGCTCCCACGGAGTTCCGTCACAGCTGACAACACTCAACACTTTGGAAAGTCGCACCTCAGCTGTCCCAAGGGGGGGAGCCTTGAATATATCCCCCACTGACCTGAGTCACTAGTGCCACTACCCTTGGGACCTCAGAACTTCCTTCCCCCAGAGCCAACACATTGCTTTTCAAAGTCCATGCCCAAATCCTGTGGTCCTAGCTATTCTGGCTCCCTGGACCAACATGGTGGAGGCATGTCCGTTCCTGCAGCCCCTTGTTCTCAAGGAGTAGGGTGGCCAGTGCACAGCAACCTAGCATTAATTTCCCCCAAGCCAATGGGTTAAGAACCCTACTTTCATCTGGGCAGACTGGGTGGAGCCACCTGGTGTAAGAAGAAGTAGGGCTTTATTAGGGATAGGATTTGGGGCTGGATTTTGATCTGCTATAGATTTGAATTTTTTTATTTTTACTTTTTAAATTATTTTTACAGATTTGTATTATGGTTCCATATTAAAAATAATTAAAATATTTTAAAAATTAATTGCACATGTGCAAAATGGCCACTGCCCTTAACCAAAATAGCAGCAGTGCTATTGCTGCCTTTTTGGTTAAGGGCAGTCTGGCAGCCATTTGCACATGCTCATAATGCACCTATCTGGAGGTCCCCCGTGTCAGGTGGGGGGCCACCATGGGGAGGGCGTTCTCGGTGGTCGGGCCATGGTTGTGGAACTCCCTTCCCAAGGAAGCCCGCCTGGCCCCAGGTCTGCTCGCCTTTCAGCAGGCATGTAAGACTTGGCTGTTCGCCCAGGCTTTTGGAGGGGAGGGGTAAATGGGGGAGATTGGTGGGGTGGGGAATTTGGGGGAATTGGAGGGTAGGGTTAGGGTTGGGTTTTTAATTTTTTTTAAAAAGTGATGTTGGTTTTTAATGTATTTTACTGTTTTACCGTATTGTTAGCTGCCCCGAGATACCGCAGCCATGAGGGGGCGGCATAAAAATGCTAATAAATAAATAAATAAATAATGGCCCGGTATTGTGCATGCACAATGAATTTTTAAAATATTTTAATTATTTTTAATATGAAGCTGTAATATGAATCTGTCATTGGCACGGCATTTCAGACAGTTAAAGATTAATTCAAATCCATAATGCCCATCCCTATTAATTACACAGCCTTCTGGGAGGTCAGATGCTAAAATACATTATGCTTCTGTTGAGTCCTTGCCGATCCAGTTTCAAGGGGTGTGTGTAAGTGTCTGCACTGAGCTGTCCCTTGAAGCCTCTGAATCGAGAGTAAAGTGCCTGCCCATGATGGAGCTTGCTGCCAGTGAGACTAGCAAGCCAATTGGGGCAGCTGAGTGGCCCCATCTGGCTCTGCAAGTCACCTGGGATTGTTCAGTATGAAAGAAAGGAGCTAGAAGCTTTTGGTGTTAGAGACATAGAGTAGCAAAGGGGGCTCTGCTTTGGGGCAGAAGCCATGTCCTGAAGGCTCAGATGAAGGGGTCTAGACTGAGAGCCAGCCCAGCCCTATGAACTGGCTGGCCAAAAGTGAGGGTGGAAAGGCATGGGGCTGGGTCGCAGCCAAAGGAGCGGAACTGGATGGCAAGGGACCAGGCCACGGTCCTGAATTCACAGGTGCTCAGAAACCCCTAAGAGGAACCAAGAGCCGGTGTCAAAAAGGAGCCTGTAAACATGTGGACCTGGCCCAGGGTAAGTCCCTGCACCAAGAAGGCCAGTTGACATGGGAATTATCTCTTCACTGTAAGTCCTTTATTTACAGTTCTCCACCTTTACATAGGGTACTTTCAGACGTTACGGGCGGCCGGTTCACCACAGCGAACCACCGGGGGGCGAACAGCGCAACCACGCCTGGGGGTTGGAAAACGACCCAAACAGACGTGCCGGGAACGGGACCACGGGCCGGAACCGGGCCGCACCATCGCGGCCCGTGGCAGCACAACAGACGTGCAGCCGAACCCCCGGCGGGCGCTAAACCCCCACAAGGCACCGGGCAGGGGCGGGACACAGACATGGCCGACTGAGGGCAAACGAAGCCACAAGGCACACAAGGGAACGCCCACACAAGGGAAACGGGAAGGGAGGGGGGAAGAGCGAGAACAGGCTGACAGCCGGCTCACACAGCGGTCCCGCAGCGGGGCACAATGCACGGCCACACGCCCGGGCACACACACACACACACACACACACACACACACACCAGGGAAAGGCCGGGAAGGGGGGAAGGGGCGCCCGGAAAACCCCACCCGGAACACCGGCAGGGAGGGGGGGGCACCACCACGGGGCAAGGCACAGACAGCAGCAACCCCCACCCCCACACCACCCCAGTCCAGTCCAGTCCAAGGAGGTGCCCCCACAGGAACAGAGGCAGTCTCGGGGGGGGGGGGCGGACCCCCGGAGCAAGGCACGTTGGGGGCCCCCAAAGCACAGCGAGGCCGGCGGAGGGGCGCCAGGAGGAGGAGGAAGGGGGCCCCACAGTCAAAGGCTGGCACAGGCAGGGCAGCCGGGTCCAGCGGTGCTCCTCCGCAGCACCAGCGACGCTCAGGCAGCACCCACGGAGTCACGGGGATGGAGGGGGCCCAGGACCACGGCCAGGGGCAGCAGCAAGCAGCGAGGCGGGCGGGAGCTCACCGAGGTGGGGTCCGCAGGTCGGGAGCGGCCAGCGGGGACCAGGGCCCCCCCCCGGGCCGGGGCGGGAGCCCACACGGGGGCACCACGCCGGGGGGGGCAGGCCAGCGACGCGGGGCTCACGGGCCGCTGCCGGGGGCCCCGCTGGCCCCAGGGCCCGGGTGGCCCGCCCGGTGGACCAGGTGGGGCCAGTGCAGCATGCCCCGGCGGTACCCCTGCAAGGACATGTAGTGGGCGATCAGGTAGTAGGCCTCGAAGGGATCGGGCATGGTGAGGGCCAGCTGCACATCCACACGCGCCCACACCGCCAACAGGGATGACATCTCCACCGCGGAGGGCTCCGGCACACAGCAGGCAGCAGAAGGGGGCCACGGAAGATGCCCCAGCTCCAGAAGCCGCTGGAACGCCGCCCCACGGGTGCGCTGGTACCCACGGGCCCCGTGAACACAGGAGAAGTAGCTCACGGCCAAGGCAGGGCCACCCTCGGCCAGGCACTCCGAGTAGGCGCCCAGACCACACACCACCAGCGCTGACACGGTCTCCGAGGCGCTCCAGGGCACATGGGCGCACAGCACCTCCGGGATGCGCCCCTCGGGGAAACGAGCCAGCCCCAGGGCCTCCGCATGCAGCCGGCAATCACGGGCGCTCACCACATGGCCAAAGTAACGGAGCCCGGAGCTCAGGCTCTCGTAGGCACCTGCACGGCTCCCCGGCCCGGCCAGGAGCAGCTGCACGGCAGGGGTGTGCCACAGGTCGCACAGAGACATGGTCTCGCGGAAGGCCCAGATATGGGGGGCCCCTTGGGGGCCGGACAGCGGGAGCCCCATGGATGGGCAGCCAGCCATGGTCCAGCACAACAGGGAATGGGACACGGAGCCCGGAGGGCACACAGACTGCCCAGGGCCGGGAGAGGCTCGGCCCGGCCCCCGGGACAGGGAACACGGGCCCGCACCGCAACATTGTAGCACAACAGAGCGAGGCGTGGGGTGCGGGCCCGGCACAGCTGCAGAGAACAACAGCGAGCTCTCTGTCTGCCTAATCGCACCTTCAAGGCCATCCCGCTACAAACAGCGAGGGGAGGGGGCCCGGGGTGCTGGGGGCGGGAGCAGCCGGAACGCACCGGCACAGGGCGCGCGCAGGCCCGCGAGGCCGACCCCCGGGCGGAGCCACCAGCACCGGGCCGCCATAAGCGCTCCCAGCCCCCACCGGGGCCCCAGCACCATGGAGCGCGATAGGGCAGGTGGGAACTGGATGTTCCTCGCGCTCGCGGCTGAGTGGCACCGTGACCACACTGAGCAGCTGTGCCTCCTGACCGAGAGGGTGCACCTGGCCGTCCGCCTGCGCTATGTCCTGGCCCTGCGGGCTGGCGTGCGCCTCCGGGGCCAGCAGGCCCGCAGGAGAGTCCGTGCCCGGCTCAGGGCTCGGCGCCGGGCCTGGGGGGCGTGGCTGGCCGCCTGCCGGAGCCTCACCCGGCCCGCTGCGCTCCGAGGGGCCGCGAGGCGGTTCCGCTGGGCAACGCAGACCCTCCGCCGGGCAGCGCTGCTGGCTATGCCCATAGCGCGGAGCCTATGGGTCACGGAGCGGCCCCAGGCCTGGTGGGAGCGGGCCCAGGCCCACTGGGGGGAGGCCGAGTGGGGGTCCCACTTCCGGATGGGCAAGGCCACCCTGCTGCGCCTAGCGGAGCTCCTCACGCCCTGGCTGGAGCGGCAGCACACCTCCATGCGGGAGCCCATCCCCATGGTCCAGCGGGTGGCCATAGGGGTCTGGGCCCTCGCAACGCCCGACTCCTGCCGCTCCGTGTCCCAGCACTTCGGGGTGGGGCTCAGCACGGTCGCCTGCATCGTGCGGGATGTGTGCGAGGCTGTGGAGGGCGTGCTCCTCGACAGGACCATCCAGCTCCTGGACCAGGGCGCTGTGATGGCTGGCTTCGCGGCCGGGGGCTTCCCGAACTGCATCGGAGCCGTGGACGGCACACACATCGAGATCCTGCGCCCGGCCGCGGGGGAGGCCCTGGAGTATGTGAACCGGCACGGATACTACTCCCTGCACCTGCAGGGGGTGGTGGACCACCGGGCCCGCTTCATAGACATCTACACGGGCAACTCCGGCCGGAGTCACGACGCCAGGATCATGACCATCTCCCCCTTCTATGCCCGCATGTACCGGGGGGACTTCGCGGACATGGGCATGAGGTGGATCGAGGGGGTTCCCATGCCCCCCTGCATCCTGGGGGACCCCGCCTACCCCCTGACCCGCTGGCTGATGAAGGTCTACCCTGTCCCGAGCACCCCTGCGGAGCAGGTATACAATACCCGCCTGTGTGCGAGCCGGACCGTGGTGGAGCGTGCCTTCGGGGCCCTGAAGCAGCGCTGGAGGAGTATAGCTGGCCGCCTGGACTTCACCGTCCCCACCTCCGCCCTGGTGATCGGTGCCTGCTGCGTTCTGCACAATGTGTGCGAGACCGAGGGGGCGGCCCTGGAGTACCCCGAGCCCCACCGGCCCCCCGGTCCTGTTCCCCTGTACGTGAACGCAGGGAACCCCCGGGAGTACCGGTATGCCAAAAGGATCCGGAACGCCCTTGCAACCCACATCGCCCGGGGGGGCCCGCTGTGAGGGCCTTCCCGCCCCTGGGGGCCCCACCCCCCGTTCCGTGCCCATGCCCCTGTACACGCGGTCCCACAGCCCTGTCCCCCCCACAAACGGGCCGGGGACAACTGTCTATTTACAACACTTTATTGCCCACACAGTTCACACAATCACCCTGTGCCCCCTCCCCACCCCCGTGCCCGTGACCCCGTCCACCACCCGCCCTCATGTGGCCCTCCCCCTCCCCCCCCTTCCCACCATCCCCCCGCGTTTCCTGGGCCGACCCCTCGTGCGGCCGCTTGGGCCCACCGAGCTCTGGGAGCTCCCCTCCCCCCCACTGTCCGTGTCCCCTGCCGTGTCCTGGGCCGGTCCCGGCCCCGGCAGGGGGCCGGGCGGCGGATGGGCAGCTGTGCCCGGTGCCCCGGTCGCGCCCCGGGGGGGCTGGACCCTCCGGAGGCCCGGGGGCACTGGGAGGCGCATGCGAGGGCCCTGGGGCCGGGGGGGCGCCAGGGGCGGCAGGGCTGGGCCCGGGGGCGCCGAGGGGCCCGGCATGGGGACCTGGGCGGGCAGGGCGCCCGGAGGTGCGCCGGCCATCACGTAGGCACACATGGTGCCCGCATGCAGGAGCAGGGAGGTCCCAATGTCGTGGGACCTGTCCATCTTTGCACTGTGCTCCCGCACCATGCCCTGTATGTCCTGCCGGAGGCCCCTGAGCAGCCCCTGCTGCCGCTGGTGCTCCCGGCGCTCCCGCCTCCGCTCCAGGCGCACCTCCGCCTCCAGCCGGCGGTCTGTCTCCAGGGCCTTCTCCATGGACCGCTCTATGGCCGCCTCCATGCGGTCCACGGAGGCGATCATGCGCTCCCCCTGTTCCTCCGCCCTGCGGACGATGTCCTCCGCTTGCTCCTCCCTGCGCCTGCGGACCCGCGCCCGGTACTCCCGCATCCGCTGGGCTGGGGCCGCGGCCGGCGGAGGCGCCGCGCGCGGGGGCTGCCCTGTGGAAATGGGCGGGTGGGTCAGTGCAGGGCCCTGTCCCCTAGCGGGGTCGGGTCCCGGGGCCCCCTGCCCCCCCTCCCCCACTGAGGCCGGAGGCCCCCCTGGGCTGGCGCCCGGGGGGCCCTCCCGCCATCCCAGCCCTCCCGCCTTACCTGGGTCCGGCACCTGCTCTCCTGTGCCCTCCGCGGGGGCCTGCACCGTCTCGCTGGCCCGGTCCTGGGGCTCCCCATGTCCTGCGGGCGGGAGAGGGGGGAGCGGGTGAAGGGGGCTGGTTGTGGCCCCTGCAGCAGGGCCCCCACCCCCGCCCCTGCCACCGGCCCCCTGGTCGTGCCCCCCCCTGCCCTGGGGGCCCGCTTACCCTCTATGTCCGTCTCCGAGCCTTCGGAGCCCGGCGCCTCACCCTGGGAGTGCTCCCCCTGGGACCACTGGCTGAGGGTGGTGAAGGTGCCGACCTCCGACTCCGCCTGGCCGGCCCGGCGTTGGGATGTCTCCGGGCTGCTGCTGGGGGGGGGCCTTGGGGCTTCTGCGGGTCCCGGGTGGTCCTCCTGGGGGTGGGGGTCCCCTGAGCTCGTGTCTACCGGGCGGGCGGCGAGGGGAGGGGGTACCTCGGCCCGCTCCCTGCCCTGGACCACAGCGCTGCCCACCAGGCGTGGGGCAACGATGGAGCCCTTCATGTGAAGGATGCGGTCCAGGGCATCGTAGTAGGGGGCGGTGCGGGCCCCGTGGCCGGAGCGGCTGTTATTGTCCTTGAGGGCCTTGTACCCCCTCTTGAGCTCCTTGGCCTTCGAGCGACACTGGTTGACAGTGCGCTCGTGCCCCGCCGCCTCCATGTCGCGCACGATGTCCCGGTAGACATGCTCGTTGCGCTGGTTTATTGCGAGCTCCACCTGGTACTCGAGGGTCCCCCAGATCCGTATGAAGTCCCGGGTCTCCTGGAGGCCCCACTGTCCCCCTCTGTGATAGGCCTTCCTCCGGCTGGGCCCCTGCTGTTCCTCCTCCCGGTGCAGCTCATGCTGCACCTGCCTCTGCTCCTCCTCCACCTCCTCCTGGGGGTGCGCCTCCGGGGGCCGGGGGCCGGGCTCCTCCTGGGGCTCGTCCGCCCGGGCCGACTTTCGTGTCTGGGGGGGGGAAGGGGGGTGGTTGGTTGCTGGGTGAGGGTGTGGGCCCTCTCGGGGGCCCCCTGCCCCCCTGCCCTCCGCCCGGGGTCCCCCTGCCCCCCTGCCTTCCGCCCGGGGTCCCCCCGGCCCCCTCCACAGGGGGTTCCCCTGTGCCCCCTGTTCCCCTCCCAGTGGGTGCCCTTACCCGTTTCCTGGGTGCCTCCTGTGGGCCTGTTCCGGCCGCTGTCCCCGGGGCGGCGCGACCCGGCTGCAGCTGTGGTTGGTGTTCCCGGGGCGCCTCCCTGGTCGGGTGCTCCCGTGTGCCCCCTTCCTGCACCTGTGCCCCCTCCGCCTGCATCGCTGGGCCTGGCTGCACGTCCTCCGCCTCCTGTCCCGCCGCTGTCGCTGTCTGTGCCTCCGCTCTCTTCCGCTTCCCTCCTCGCTCCATCCCGCCACGCTTGCTTGCTGCTGCTCTCGCTTTAAATCTCCCTCCGGTGTTTGTGTTGGTGCTGGTTGCCTGGCAGCGACGCTGCGTGCCTCGTCCCCGGCCGGGGCTCCATTTTCTTGGTTCCGCTGGGGGATTGGCGTCCAGACGTTACTTTTGCTTGGTTCCCTGTGGGGGTTGGTTTGACCACGCTTCCCGGGACCTTCCCCCGGCTAGCCCGGGAAGCGTGGTTGAACCTGACCCCATGTGGGTATTGAGCGTGATGAACATCTGTCGCACGCCGTTCAGACGTTCAGGGCCCTTTGGCCCCGCGGGGGGGTTGAGCGTGGTTCAGTGTGGTTCAGCGTGATCTCGTAACGTCTGAAATCACCCAACGTCCCAAGAGCTCAGCTAGGCCCATCCCTCTGGCTCCTCCAGCCCCTCTGGTCAGGCACTGCCCCTCCCGTCGTCAGTGTTCCAGGAGACTCCTCTAGTTTGGACACCATCCTCCAAGCCGGGTCTGTCTGGAGACTAGGGTGGCCAGATATGCACGTTTTAGAGGACACTTATGAGAAATACAGGTTGCAGGGCTGCACTGTAGCCAATGCAGCCCTGCAACCTGTATTTCTCATGTTTCCTCTAAAATGTGCATATCTGGGCATCCTACTGGAGACAGAGCCCCCTGCTCTTGCTTCCTCCTATTCCCAACAGGGTTTCCTCCCCAAGGTTCAGCTGGCCAGACACCACCCTCTGGATCCAGCTCAGAGGCAGAGCCCTCCCTGTCTCCTGTCTTTGGAACCTTGGGGAGACAAAAGATCTCACCCCTGTCTCTGCCCTCTTCCTGACTGAACCCACACTCACTCTGCTGAGCTCTGGGCTGGTCCCAAGCCTCTCTCAGCCTTAGGATGCACCTTCTTAAAGGGCCAGAGGCATGACAGGCACTCTGCCCTGTTATATACACACACACACACCTTTTGAGGAGATGGGGCTACTCCCAGTAGCCCCGTGTTGTGTAGCAGGGAGCAGACTATTTGAGGCATGAGCATGTGGGGGAGGGTACTACCCAAGGCACGGGCGCTACTGTGAATGAAGGAGAGCACCTGATTGCCTAGCACCTGAGCGTGGGTGTTAGGGGGGGAAGGGATAAAGGAGCAACACCACACATGAAACCTATAATCCCGACACTCCCCTCTTCCGCAATCATGGGGATCCCCCTGGCAGCTAAGGACCCTCAGGATCTTGTTTGGGCTTTCTCTCCTGTATGAAGAGCAACCTCGATCATCATAGGGTGGAGAGGGCACGTCCCTGGGGTCGGGGAAGGGGGAACCCCCTGAAACGCACAATCCTCACAACTCCCGCTCAAATTTCCCAGGGATCACTGGGAAGCAGTTGGGGAAAACAAGGCTGGGCCAGGAATGAGGACCCTAATGTGAAGGGGAAAGGGGGTAGGGGTAGGAAGGACACTCACACTCTCCTTACGCTCAGGGCCCCGATTCTTCCGCGGAATTTTTTTAAAAATTCCGCGGGAGTCAGGGGCCAATTCTGCACCTCGGCGCGATTTACCATGTGGGGGGGGCTTGGTTTGCCTCCTCCTCCCCCCGCACTGGTAAAACCTCAGGGCCTCCCCTCCCCAGCTGCCGGGGCTTGCCCTCCCCAGCTGCTGGGGCGTGCTTGACTCCCACCCACCCCAAAAAAAACCCAAAAGGAATTGTCTTACCAGGGACGGCAGCAGCAGCTGCTCCGTCCAGCGCGCTCGTAGTTCCTGGCTCGTACTTCCTGGCCCCTCCCGACGGGGCCTCTCAGGGCGATGTAGCCGGATGACGTCATCTGGCTGCGTCGCCCTGAGAGGCCCCGTCGGGAGGGGCCAGGAAGTACGAGCCGGGAACTACGAGCGCGCTGGACGGAGCAGCTGCTGCTGCCGTCCCTGGTAAG
>QEPC01010657.1:3879979-4018074 GCA_003113815.1 Sphenodon punctatus | reverse complement strand
TTATGTAATCAATAAACTTACTTCTTATCTTTATGAAGAAGTGTTTGTGTCTAACATTGGAACACCAGTGAGCAACAAGAGCTCTCAAGCTCTTGCGAACCCAGAGAGTAAAGAGTCTGTAAACGGGAAGGATCGGGCCCTTGAGTGACAAAGGAGTTGTCCCTGCGGCAGACTTGAATTAGCCAGAGAGAGAAACTAATTCAAGCGGGCTGTGCACGAGGGAAACTGAGTCACTCAAACCCGGTAAAGTGGGGGGTGAGGACCCTCCAACCCGTGACAGTGGTGCCCCAACGAGAAGGGTCAAGCTCAGTTTGTGGACCAATGTGTAGAAAGTAGGGGAGCACTGCCAGGTGACGGGAATCCTCTGAGGGAAGTAAATCCCATACCAGCAGAGACTGAAAGCCCCTTAAGTCGGGAACTCAGCTCTGAGAGAGTGAAATAAGCAAATCTTGGAACAGAGTGGCAGTTTGTTATTTTAGCCTTGATTTTGGGGATAGGGACAGAAAAAGGAAAGTGTACGAGAATGGCCTCTATAATCAAAGGACTAAAGAACATGAAAAAAGAACAGCTTGTGGAGGAATGCAACAAATGGGGGATAAACCCATCTAAACTTACTACAGACCAGACGAGGCAGACCCTCCGGGAACATATGAAGCGACACCAGGGAGAGGAAGCAGCCGCCTCACACAACAGGGCGTAGAGCAATTCCTCCGAAGATGAGGATGGGATACAGACTATCAGCAGAGAATTCCTTGAATTTAAAAAACTTCAGTGGAAACAGAAAAGAGAAAGGCAAAAGATAGAAATGGAACGCCTGAGACTGCAATCGGAGGACAAAGAGAGAGACAGACAGGAGAACGAAAAACAAAGGCAAGCGCAGGAGAGAGAGGAAAATGACAAACAACAAAAACACCAACTAGAGCTCCTCAAAATGCAGGTAGATGCAGGAATCCAACCCACAATACCCTCTGGAAGCACCCCAGAAAGAGACCGGAGACAGCTGATCAGAAACTGTTCAGCATTTTTGCCCCTATACAAAGAAAGTGAATGCATTGATAAATTTTTCACAACTGACCAGCACATCTTTCAACGGGAAAAGATTCCAGATGACTTGTGGATCAATCTGCTGATACCCAAGATCCCAGAGAAAGTAAGAGATGTGTACAACGTAAAGCTTGAGGAAAATCAAGCATTGACTTTTGAGGAATTCAAAACAGCAGTTCTTGAGGAGTACAGAATCACTCCAGAAACTTTTCGCCTGAAACTATGCAACTTTTAGAAGGGAGATTGTATGTCTTATTCNGGAAAAGTACTTAACAGCAAAGATGCCGGAAATACGGGGGCAGGATCGAGGAAATCTGGAAGGCTGAGGGGCCATGGCTACACCATCAGCTATGGGAGGCACAAGAAATAGTAAGACAGATGAACAAACATTTAATTCTAGCATGCAAGAACTTTATTTGAGACCTTAAGGTCTAAAAATACTCTGGTAATACAAGTCAGTTGATGAGAGGAGAGGCGGAGAAAAACAGCGACCCCATGGCAAACCCCCTTAGGGCTAATAATGGCTCAAAGATGGGTAGGATAAGAATAGGGGTTCAGAAGCAGGGAGGGTGGTGGAGGGAGGGGGGAAAGACGGGGAAGGGGGAAAGGGCAGAGAGACAAATAAAGGTACATAATGGTACAGGGAGGAAGGGGAGGGAGTGGAGGGAGGGGAATGGGAAGGGGACGATATAGGGAAACCAGGGAAAGTTACAGGCTCAGCACAAAAACAAGAAGGCTAGTAGGCAGGGAGGGCAAAGGACAGAAAAAAGACTCGGACTATGGATAAGATAAAAATTGGGACACTAAATGTGAAAGCTTTGAACTGTCCAACGAAGCGGAAAAAGATGTGGCAGTACTTAAAGAGACAAAAAATACAGGTAGCGGCTTTGCAGGAGACACACCTCCTGAGTAAGGATAATGTAAGGGTCAGAGATAAGCAATATGAAACATCATATTATGCAAATGTTAAAACAAAAAAAGCAGGAGTAATGCTGACATTTGCGAAAGAACTGAACTTTACATGTAATAATATCATAAAAGATGTAGAGGGTAGATACCTGCTAGTACAGGGAAAGATGGGTGGGCAGGAGTACACATTCTGCGTCTATTATGCCCCTAATCAGGGACAGGCCCAGTTTATGAGAAAGATACTGGACATTGTGAAAGCAAACAGCAAAGGGCTTCTTATCCTGCTAGGGGATCTGAATAGCCCCCTAACGCAACTAGATAAATCTGGAAAGGGGAAACTAAAAAAAGGGCAGAGACAGATAGGGAGGGATATTGCAAGGGCACAATTAGTGGATGTATGGAGAATGAGACATAGGAAGGATAGAGAGTATACTTTCTACTCAAACAGGCACATGTCCTATACGAGGATTGATTATATCTTTATGCGTAGCGCTGAGTGGCCTAGTGGCTACAGATGTGAAATAGAGCCAGCAGTATTCACAGATCACAGCGCAGTGACACTGACATTAAGTACAGGACAAAGGAAGCAATACAAAAGACACAGCTGGAGGTTAAATAAAACAACTTTATTGAACATCATGAATCAGGAAAAGATAAAACAAGAAATTGCAGAATATCTTAAGATAAATGATAATGGGGCAGTGTCTAAAACAGTAGTATGGGAGGCGGCCAAGGCATTCCTGAGGGGTCAGTATATAGGATTGGAGGCCTATAATAAAAAGAAAAAGAGAACAGAGTTAAATGAGCTATATCTCCGGCTAAAACAGATTGATATGCAAATGAAAACAAGACCTACCAAAAAGGGGGCAAAAGAGAGGGTACAAATTAGGGGACTAATTGATACTATAGAAACAGAAACAGTTGTTAACAAATTAAGGTATTTAAATCAATACTATTACACAAAAAGTAATAAGGCGGACAGAATTTTGGCTTGGATGGCTAAAAAGAAAAGGCAAAAAGCACAAATAACACAGCTACTAAAATCAGACAAGAGAACATACATCACTGGCACGGAGATGAGGGAACATATTGTTAATTTCTACAAGAAATTATACACATCTGAAAACCCCAATCAGGAGGGCATTAAAACATATTTGGCCAAATTGAAAATACCTAAAATCTCAGAGAAGCATAAAACAATGTTGAATCAACCCATATCTTTAAAGGAAATAAAGGGAAATATTAAAGATCTACCTAAAAATAAGTCACCTGGCCCGGATGGGTTTATTCCTGAATTCTACCAAACATATGTGGAACAGATAGCCCCACTTCTGTGTGAGGTCTTCAAAGGGATTAAAGAGAAGGGGGAAATGCCAGAAACCTTTTACATGGCCACCATAACATTATGTCCCAAGCCAGACAAGAAAGGGAGAGAATGTGGTGACTTCAGACCAATATCTCTGCTCAATGTTGATGCTAAAATATTCACTAAAATCCTGGCCTCTAGGTTACAAGTCATAATTGGAGAAATAATCAATTCGGATCAGACAGGATTTATAGGGGGAAGAATGGGGGTGGATAACATACGTAGAGCAATTAATCTGATATACAAAATAAACAAGGAAAAACTGCCGGCTGCAATTCTGTCCTTAGATGCTAACAAGGTCTTTGATAGGATGGAGAAAAATTTCCTGCTGGCAACACTAGAGGAGATGGGATTTGAAGGGACCTTTAAGAGATGGGTGGAATGTATCTATAAGAAGCCGTCAGCCCAAGTATTAATAAATGGAGAGCTAACTCCTGCGTTTGCATTAACAAGGGGGACGAGACAGGGTTGTCCGCTCTCGCCCCTCCTTTTCGATATAGCAATAGAGCCTCTGATCTTAGCCATAAATCAAAACAAGAGGATAAGAGGGGTGACGAGCGGGACAGTTGAGCATAAAACAATAGTTTATGCAGATGACATGTTACTGACACTAACAAAGCTGCAAACCTCAATACCAGAACTCATTAAGACACTGAGAGAATTTGGTGCCCTGTCGGGCTACAAGATTAACCTGGAGAAAACACAAATGCTCCTTTTACAAGGGGCTAAGATCCCAGAGGGGGGGGGGCCTCTCATGTGCTCCCAACACAAGGGAAACAGGACTACATAAAATATCTGGGAATAAAGTTATCAAAAAATACAAAAGACCTATACAAGATAAATTATATTCCATTGATAAAAGAATTCCAAGATAAACAACATTCGTGGCATAGGATAGGATGTTCATGGTTAGGAAAAATAAATCTGATCAAGATGTTATTACTACCAAAAATACTTTATACTATACAGGCAATCCCGATCCAAATACCTACAGAATTCTTTCAAAAAATAGACACAATAATGAAGTTTATAATTTGGGGTAAGAAGATGCCAAGGGTAAGACGATCTATATTGAAGACGGAGATTGAAAAGGGGGGGTGTAACTTACCAGACTTAAGATATTACCATAAAGCATCGGCATTGAGGGGGGTAAGAGTTTGGCAGCAGGACAAAACAGTCCCAAAATGGAGAGACTTGGAAATAGAATTGCTAGGAATAGAGCAGGGCTGGCAGTTGCTAGATAATACTGACAAAATCGGAATGCGGAGGGGGGAGGGGAAGCTGCATCCTTTTGCAGGGACCGCATTGACAACATGGCAGGGATGTTGTAATAAGATGGAGGTGGCACGGGGAAAGTCACCATACACCCTCCTAGAAAGAGTGGGCCCTACATGGAACAAAAAAGAAACAGAAACCCTAAAGAGATGGAAGGAGAAGGGGATTTACAGAGCAAAACATCTATTTGTAGCTGGGAGTTTCATGACTAGGGACACTTTGGAAGATATAACAAAGGAGAAGGTGGATTTCTGGCTATACTGCAGGATGCATAGTGCTATAAACAACACAAAAGATAAGGTTAATTTTAGTAGGGAGCCAACTAACCTAGAAAACATAATATTTCATGAGGCAACGCTGAGGGGTATATTTTCTATGTTGCATAGAGTGGTAAAAGGTTTATATCATTATCCTGATGTGGGGTATATATCAAAATGGTCGGATGACCTACAGATAGAAATTACAGAGAAAGAAATGCAGGACATATGGATGCATATGACTAACTGCTCCAGGTCTTTGATGGTGAAAGAACCACAAATCAAATTAACGCAAAGATGGTATATTACCCCAGACAGGATAAATAAAGGTAGAGGAACGTATCCGCCAGAATGCTGGAGGGGGTGCGGGGGTAAGGGCACATACTTACATTGCTGGTGGAGTTGCCCGAAAGTGGCTAAATTTTGGAAAAAAATATGGGAAACAGTGGAGGGACAGTTGGGAAAGAACCTTCCGTTCCGGCCGGAGATTGCGTTACTAGGGATATATCCTGCAAAGACCCTGAACACAACGCAACAACGATTCTGCCAGAATATGTTCCTTGCAGCGATACATACTGTGGCTAAAACATGGAAGCACGCTAAAGGACTTAATAGAAAAGCGTGGCTCAACAGACTATGGTATGTAATTTCAATGGAACGCATCACAGCAAGCTTAGAAGACGACCTAACGAAATTCTATGACAGATGGTCTACATGTTGGACAGTACTAACACAATATATAAAGATGGACACTAGCGATAGCTCAACCTGCCTGAAAGCAATATATTAACTGAGCCTGAAGGGGGGGGAAAGGGGGCGTTAAAAAATATGTGGAAAGTTGGGGACTCCACAAAGGGGATGGGATAAGGGAAATTCCACACTAGAGTAATGGTCATCAGCCACCCGAGGATGTGACAGAAAAAGAGTGGCACAAGTTGATGGATATAACTGGATGTAAGAGATGTGAAAGTTGTACTTTACAAAAAATGCAAAATAAAAATATATATATATAAAAATAATAATAAAATAAAAAAATTAAAAAAATAAAACTGGACAAAGCAGTCCTCCATGTCCTTTTCTTTTAGCATGGGTGCGTCTGGCTTGTTTCTGATATAGGGTATGGTCCCTTTTTGTCTCCTTTTTTTTTGTCATCCATGCCAGCGCTTTGTCAGCCTTGTTTGCTTTATCAAAATAAAAAGCTTATGTATATTTTATAAACTTACTTCTTATCTTTATGAAGAAGTGTTTGTGTCTAACATTGGAACACCAGTGAGCAACAAGAGTTCTCAAGCTCTTGCGAACCCAGAGAGTAAAGAGTCTGTAAACGGGAAGGATCGGGCCCTTGAGTGACAAAGGAGTTGTCCCTGCGGCAGACTTGAATTAGCCAGAGAGAGAAACTAATTCAAGCGGGCTGTGCACGAGGGAAACTGAGTCACTCAAACCCGGTAAAGTGGGGGGTGAGGACCCTCCAACCCGTGACAGTGGTGCCCCAACGAGAAGGGTCAAGCTCAGTTTGTGGACCAATGTGTAGAAAGTAGGGGAGCACTGCCAGGTGACGGGAATCCTCTGAGGGAAGTAAATCCCATACCAGCAGAGACTGAAAGCCCCTTAAGTCGGGAACTCAGCTCTGAGAGAGTGAAATAAGCAAATCTTGGAACAGAGTGGCAGTTTGTTATTTTAGCCTTGATTTTGGGGATAGGGACAGAAAAAGGAAAGTGTACGAGAATGGCCTCTATAATCAAAGGACTAAAGAACATGAAAAAAGAACAGCTTGTGGAGGAATGCAACAAATGGGGGATAAACCCATCTAAACTTACTACAGACCAGACGAGGCAGACCCTCCGGGAACATATGAAGCGACACCAGGGAGAGGAAGCAGCCGCCTCACACAACAGGGCGTAGAGCAATTCCTCCGAAGATGAGGATGGGATACAGACTATCAGCAGAGAATTCCTTGAATTTAAAAAACTTCAGTGGAAACAGAAAAGAGAAAGGCAAAAGATAGAAATGGAACGCCTGAGACTGCAATCGGAGGACAAAGAGAGAGACAGACAGGAGAACGAAAAACAAAGGCAAGCGCAGGAGAGAGAGGAAAATGACAAACAACAAAAACACCAACTAGAGCTCCTCAAAATGCAGGTAGATGCAGGAATCCAACCCACAATACCCTCTGGAAGCACCCCAGAAAGAGACCGGAGACAGCTGATCAGAAACTGTTCAGCATTTTTGCCCCTATACAAAGAAAGTGAATGCATTGATAAATTTTTCACAACTGACCAGCACATCTTTCAACGGGAAAAGATTCCAGATGACTTGTGGATCAATCTGCTGATACCCAAGATCCCAGAGAAAGTAAGAGATGTGTACAACGTAAAGCTTGAGGAAAATCAAGCATTGACTTTTGAGGAATTCAAAACAGCAGTTCTTGAGGAGTACAGAATCACTCCAGAAACTTTTCGCCTGAAACTATGCAACTTTTAGAAGGGAGATTGTATGTCTTATTCGGATATGGGGGAAATGTTAAATCAGTATGGGGTGAAATGGTTAGATGCGCAAGGAAACCATCGCTCCCACTGAGTTCAGTCACAGCTGACAACACTCAACACTTTGGAAAGTCGCACCTCAGCTGTCCCAAGGGGGGAGGAGCCTGGAATATATCCCTCAAGGAAAGGCTACAAAGGAACAAGTAATGGACCTTGTAATCCTTGAGCAATTCCTAAATAATTGTACCCCTAATCTCAAATCACACTTGCTCAATCAGGGGATCACAAATGTCAAAAAGGCTGGGAGGAGGGCAGATGAGTATATTGCAAATGCTATCTCAGCTTATGGGGAAAGAAAGCCAAATAATGGGGAAAAGAAACCAAATAATGGGGGGAAATCCAAACAAGGTTTTACCATAAGCAGAATGGGTACAATCCACAATCTGAACAAGGAAACTTGACCCAGAACAAACCAAACGAGAATGGGGGTGGGGGGAGACAGGGATCACCCAGACTGCAAAGAACACACACCTCCCAATCCCCTACTAATGATTAAAGACAGTGTTATAACTGTAAGCAAACAGGGCATGTGGTACGAGACTGCCCCCAAAGAAGGGAGCTTCATAGCCCTAAAAGAGAGTCTGATGAGATTATTGGGACTGCCAGTGCGAATTTTGTGTCTGTACTTCAACACACCCTCCCCCCAGAGGTGTTGATGAGTGCTATCTCATCCCTAACCCACCCACAGAAGATCAGTTGCTACGAAAACCTGCTAAGGTTAATGGGGTAAACTGTGTGGGGAGATTAGACAATGGGGCACACATGGTTATGGTACGGAAGGACTTGATCCCAAAACATAAAATAAACACCCACAAAAAGGTTGCGGTATCCCTGGCAATGGGAATCAGGGATATTTTTCCCACAGCCACTGTAGATTTAGAATGGGAAGGCTCAAAGGGACCAATCCAGGTGGCAGTACTCCCCAGAAGGGCACAAAATGAAATGTTGGTGGGAAATGCTATAAACACATGGATGCTGGGATGGAGGGTGGAAAGGGCCCAATCCCTGGAACATAGGGAGACAGAGAGCAACCCTAGTGAAGGGGACGGGTTACAGGAAGGCTTTACAGATCCTGCATCCCAACCTGTGAACTCCACTCAGGGGCAGGAAAATCCCAAAGAGGAGTCCCCAAACCAGCCAGAAGGCAGGGGAGGACAAGACTCGGGGAGAGAACTGCATGTCTCACATGGGGAACTGAAAGGAGTGAAAGTTAGCCAATGCATCAACCTGATTCTGAAGCCCAGGACTTGGCACCCCACCTTACACAGGAGGGACCAAATCCTGCAGAATCAAACCGAGTAACCACCGCAGGGGGAGAGTTAGAGGCTGCAAACGCCCCTACTCACGTTGGGCGCCACTGTTACGGGTTGGAGGGTCCTCACCCCCCACTTTACCGGGTTTGAGTGACTCAGTTTCCCTCGTGCACAGCCCGCTTGAATTAATTTCTCTCTGGATAATTCAAGTCTGCCACAGGGACAACTCCTTTGTCACTCAAGGGCCCGATCCTTCCCGTTTACAGACTCTTTACTCTCTGGGTTCTCAAGAGCTTGAGTTCTCTTGTTGTTCACTTGTGTTCCAATGTTAGACACATACACTTCTTCATAAAGATAAGAAGTAAGTTTATTGATTACATAAGCAAGATAGTTGGTACAGAGTGGTTACTAGAAATCAAAGGTAAATATAACGCATTCCTGATCTTTACTGGTTGAGTTTCTAAATAAGCATCTTACCCTACACAGGTCCATAAGTTTCTCTCAAAGTCCTTTGGTGTAAGCAACTGGGTCTCCAGACTTAGAGTTGCTAAAGAGCAAAATAATCTCTCTCAGTTCATGGTCTCCAGTCTGACTTGCTGGCAGGCTTTCGTATACAGATGTAACTGCTCGAGATTGCTCAGGGAGAGAGCTTTGGGCAAGTGATAGCCAAGGTGGCTTAATGGTCCTTGCTTAAGTATCCTGCCTCGTCCCTTTTGTCTCGGGTTTCCCAACTAGGGGAAAATGGAAATGTGTGACCTGTCATGTAGGCAACCCAGGCAAACATGAAGGTTGTTTTGCATCTCTGCAGGTCTGTCTGGCTAGGGTTCTCAAATACACATTCTTTGTATCTCTTTGTATTTCCTGTAGCTTGGTTACACATCACAGCCCTAATTTGAGTTTTACAGTTCTCAATTGTAACATTACATACATGTGGAACCTTTTGCATTACATATTTACCAGACTTGTAGTCTACATGTAAGCCCTTGTTACACGTGTGTGACCCTATGTTCCTTCGTGACAGAGTGGCTTCAAGGCAGGATCCTGCCAATACTTACCCACAGCCCATCCTTACCCTTTTACACCCTGTCTTCCACCCTCCCAGAAGCAGGGCAGGGCAGGACAACTATAGCGTAGCCTGGGGGTCTCCCTTGCCCAGGCACCCCTGTTTCTCTCCAGAATGGCCTGTTCCCCTCAGCCCTGCCTCTCTGTATTCTTTAGGCTCTCAGCCTTTTCTCTCTGTGACCTCTCAGCCCTTTCTGTATTAGTATCCAACTCCTCCACTTACACCCTACCATCAACCTCAGCCCCTGGGCTCTCAGCCCTTTCTGGTCTGTGGGCTATCTGTATTGGTGGGCTGGCTCCTCCACCACTAAACCGAACACCTCTCCCCAGGGCAGGGGCAGGGCTCCCCCCAACCATACCCAGCTAGGGCAACTCTGAGCCCTGCTCCAGGAGCTCCCTGTTTCCGCAGTCTGAGACCTCAACCTCTCAGTGTTGAGGTGGGGATCAGGCCCTCCCAGCTCTCCTGATCCCCATCCCTGGGACCCTATTCTTGTCCCGTTACATCGGTTTCCAGTCTCATTGTACACTCCACTCTTTTCAGTTCCCAGGGTTCTCACAGTTTCTTATCTCTCGTTCCAATAACATGTTATAATCACTTAAATACTAGGTCTCTAACCCCATAAAACCCTCTCAATAAATAACTCTCATGGTCTCAGTCTGAGGATTCTGTCTCCTAGTCCCCTCAAATCCATAGTCATCCAAGATTCAGACTTCAGGGTCCCTCTTCTCTGGAGTCCTCAGTACCTCTCTCCATCCGGATGCCAGCTCATCCGCCTCTCTATATCCTTCTGAGTGGCCAGGTCAACCACCTCAGTCTTCGGGCGAGCTCTTCCTGCCCCAGCCTGGCTCGAGCTGCTTCCCAGGTGAGCCTCTCCCAGCGCAGGCCCGCAGGTCTCCAGCAACACAGCCCCCCATTAGCCAGGGGCGAATGCTGCCTGCATTCTCCACCACTGTAATTGTGTAGACGTGGCCCAGGGTAAGTCCCCACAGGATCCCTGCCCCAAGAAGGCCAGTCCACATGGGAATTAGCTCTCCACCATGTCTTTATTTACAGTTTTCCACCTTTACATAGACCCGAGAGCCAGACCCATCCCTCTGGCTCCTCTGTTTCCTCTGGCCAGGCATTGTCCCTCATCGCCAGCATTCCAGCAGACTCCTTCAGCTTGGGCACCACCCGCTAAGTTGGGTCTGCCTGGAGACAAGAGCCTCCTGCTCTTTTCTCCTCCTGCTTCTCCATCAGGACTTCCACCCCAGCCCCTGCTGCTCTAGTTTCAGCTGGCCAGACACCACCCTGTGGATCCAGCTCAGAGGCAGAGCCCTCCCTGTCTCTCACCCCTGTCTGCCCTCTTCTGTCTCTGACAGAACCCTCGATCACTCTGCTGAGCTCTGGGCTGGCCCCACCCATGCCCAGCTCGGCTAGCCCTACTCAGGACCTCTCTCAGCCCCAAGACGCACCTTCTTAAAGGGTCAGAGGCATGGAAGGCACTCTGCCCAGCTACAGAGCCCTCAGGTGGAACTGAATGCTAGGAAGTGGACTGTGTTGGGTGCCTATTTAGGAGACGAACTTTGTCAGTCCATTTTTAATTTTATTTTTTTATTTTTTTTAAACTTATATCCCACCCCTCCTGCCCAAAGGCAGCTTGTGGCAGCAAACAACACAAAAAAAACATTTAAAAATAAATCAACAAATTTTAAAACAAATCATAAAAACTCACCTTCCCTCCCAAACCCTACCCCCCCCTCGGCAAAAGCCTGGCGAAACAACCAGGTCTTACACAAACGTCAAAATGACAAGAGGGTGGGCGCCAACCGAGCCTCCTCAGGGAGTGAATTCCACAGCACAGGGGCTGCCACTGAAAAAGATCTCACATCAGTAGCCACCTGTCTCGCCTGGGGAACCTCCAAAAAGGCCCCCATGGATGATCTCAGGGGTTGCACGGGCACATGGGGTGTGAGGCAATCCCGCAGATAGGCAGGGCCAGGCCGTGAAGGGCTTTGAAGGTCAAAACCATAGGCAGCCAGTGCAGAGCCCGGAGCACAGGTGTCATGTGCTCCCTGTGGCCCGCCCCAGTAAGAAGACAGGCCATGGCATTCTGCACCAGCTGCAGCCTCTGGACCAGCTTCTCGGGCAGCCCCACATAGAGTGCATTGCAGTAATCCAGCCTCGAGGTGATGAAGGAATGGATACCAGTGGCGAGGTCAGAGTCTGAGACATATGGCCAAAACTGCCAGACAAGATGTAACTGCCGAAACGCACTCCCCGCCATGGCCACAACTGAGATTCCAGGTTCAGTCGTGAATCGAGGAGCACACCCAGACTCTGTACCTGTGAGACCATGGGAAGGCAAACTCCACGCCCCCCAAGAGGAGATTCAACCACTCCCAGGCCCCCCAGGCCTTCACCCACCAACTTCACCTCCATCTTGTCAGGATTCAGCTGCAGATGGCTCAACCTCATCCAAGCCCCCACAGCCGACAGGCACTGGGAAAATAAAGAGACTGCATGGCCTGGGTCGATGGAAAAGGAGAGGTAGAGCTGAGTGTCATCAGCATACTGATGACACTGCATGCCCTGAAACCCCCTCACGATCTCCCCTAATGGCTGCATATAGATGTTAAACAAGAGGGGGGACAGAATGGCACCCTGCGGGACTCCACACGTGAGGTCCCGGGGGGAAGACGTACACTCCCCCAAGACCACCCGGTGAGTTCTCCCGGCCAGGAATGAACGAAACCAGTCCAAGACCGTTCCGCCAATTCCAGCACGGTCCCGCAGGCGAGTCACCAACACCTCATGATCGACTGTGTCGAATGCAGCCGAAAGGTCTAGCAGGACCAGTAAGGTCTGACGACCCTGGTCCAACGCCAGATGGAGATTGTCAACCAAGGCCACCAATGCAGTCTCCATACCATACCCAGGCCGAAACCCAGACTGAGAGGGGTCAAGGAAACCGGTGCAGTCCAGGTGTTCTTGGAGCTGCCGTGCCACAGCCCATTCAATAACCTTCCCTAAAAAGAGAAGGTTAGAGACCGGCCGATAACTGGCAGGAGCATCAGCGTCAAGAGATGGTTTCTTGAGCAGGGGCCTAACCACAGCCTCCTTCAGGCATTCAGGCACCCTGCCCTCCAGAATGGAGGCACTGACCACCCCAACCAGCAATGGCCTTAACGTCTCCTGACTGGCTTTCACCAGCCAGGATGGGCAAGGATCTTGTTCACAAGTAGTGACATGAACAGATCCCAACAAGGACTCCACATCGGCAGGCGACACCATCTGAAACCAATCCCACAAAACAGGACGGGGCATCCATAGCCTCAAGATGATCCTCTGCAATAACTGCGGAACCGAAATTGTGGTGGATGCGAGCGATCTTATCTACAAAGTACTCGATAAACCGGTCACAGCAGTCACTGGATTGCTCCAGGCCCAGGCAGAGACAGGCAGGACTGACCAAACCTTTCACTGCCCAGAAAAGCTCCACTGGACGTGACTTTGCAGATGCAATAAGGGCAGCAAAGAACTGCTTCTTTGCTGCCTGCACTGCCACAGCATAGGCCTTTAAACTGCTCTTATGCTGCGATTGATCATATTCATCGCGAGTCCGGCGCCACCATCACTCCAACTGCCTGCTCTCCTGCTTCAAGCACTGCAGGCCCTCAGTAAACCAAGGAGATCTGCGGGAGACTTGGGAGGGCAGAGGACGCCTGGGAGCCACTCTGCCAATGGTCTCGGCCAACAAGGTGTTCCAGAAGGCTATGAGATCATCAACCGAGTGTGTATCAAGGTCCAGAGGAAACTCCCCCAGAGCATTCCGGAACCGATTCAGTTCCATAAGTCTCTGGGGGCGGACCGATCTAATAAGTCAGTCCATGAAGCATGGTTTGGACTGCTCTTTGTGGGACTAGAACCTGAATTTACTTACCAACACAAGTCCTCCTGTTTCAGTGTCTGTGTGTGCAGGACTGCAAGCATTGCAAGGGGTCATGTGCACCTATAACCACTTGTGGGTAGCTGGTGGCTACTCAATAGCTGCCCACGAACTGTTGACGTGGGAAGTGGGGTTGAAATGGGCCCTGATACAGAAGACAGAAGGGTCCCTCTTCCCCCTTTCCCAGCAGCAGCAGTGACACATCAGGTCCAAGGATCATGCCCCCCCCCCCAGGCTCGTGGACCCCAGTGCAGCTGCACCACCGGTCTCTTTGGGAGAAAATAGACGTGATGGCAGTGAGGTGCCCCCCTGGGGCAGGCCACTGAAGCAGCCACTCCTCAAGTTGGCAGGAAGGGCTGGTCAAATGAGCATCCCTCCCCCCATAACCCAGGCATGGGGGCTGCCATCACAGGTCTCTCCACACCCTGGGTCAGCCCAAGGAGCTGTCCACATGGGACAGGACTCCCTGGCCAGTGGCCTCTGCTGTTCAGTAGGAGCGGACCCTTCAGAAGAGCTGCTGCCAAACAGCTGATGGGGGTGTTCCTCAGGGACCCTTCCATCAGCTGCTTGGTGCGCACACTCAGCCCGCCAAACAGATGATGGAGGGCACTCTTCCCCCCCCCATCAGCTCTTTGGTGCACACACCCAGCCCGCCAAATAGCTGATGGGGGGACTTGGAGGAGCATGCTCACCCTGCCCCGCTGAACAGCTGATCAGGGGGCCCAGAGGAGCTGCTTCCCCCCCCCCATCAGCTGCTTGGCAGGGCTGTGGTGAGCGTGCTCCTCCAGGCCTGATCCACCAACTAAAAATTACCGGAATATGACAGAAAATTACCAGAAAATGATGGAAAATCGCAGGCACTGATACCAACGGAACCAGAAACATGGAAGCAGGAAATACCAATGAATGGTCAAAAGGTCAGTATTTTCCAATGGAACAAGAGCACCTGCTATCGCTTCAGCCCTACAGGTGAGTCCCAAGCTAAGGGGTCATTCTGACGTTTGCTTAATTCGCACAGCTGCGGTGGTGGCAACGTTCAATTTAAAGCAGCGCGCACTTCCGGGTTGGTGTGAATACACCTAGTGCGCACAATTCAGCGTTATACCGAATTTGTTAAACGTTAGTTTGAGCATCTTTTCAAACCGCACTCTACCAGTTCACATAACGCTGAATTGTGCGCACCAGGTGCATTCACACCAACCCGGAAGTGCGCGTTGCTTTAAATCGAACGTTGCCGCCGCCGCGGCTGTGCAAATTAAGCGAACGTCAGAATGAGGTCTAAGTCAGGTTATCACTGGCTACAAACAGGCTAATGCCACGTCTGTTTTCACCTTTTGATAGCTTTGACCTTGCTGGGGAGCAGGAAGCAATGGTGGATGGAGCAGGACCCATCACTGGCTGGTGCGTTCCGGGACGAAGGATAAGGACAGGTGTGGAGCTCTTGGCAGAGAGGGGAGCAGTGGTTCTCCGTTGCTCTTCTGGGTTGTCCCTGTTTAGACACCACAACGGCTACGTGCTAGTACTTGCCACTCATAACTGACCTGCTTTGTTTTCATAGAAATGTTCCGCAAAAACGGAACTGCTGCTCTGACTCACACTGACTTTATGGTGCCACTCTGGCTCACTCTGAGGCCCTTTGGAGCAGCAGCAGTGCTACCAGGAAGGACATTTTAAGAGTCGGTGGGGTCAACACTCCACTCTCATCCACTCTGAAAACTTCCTTCTTGATGGGACCTTTTCCAAGCAGCCTGAGCACGGTTAGAAAATTTACAGAGTAGGTGGGGGCAGGGTGTTGGCCTAGTTCCTTCCCTTGCCTACTCTGAAAATTTCCTAGCAGTTCTCAGGCTGTGCTTATATAAGGCCATCGAGTCCAGGGTGGGACTCAACTGAGCCCCTTTGCACCATCACAGGGGGGCAGGGCTTACCAGTAAGAAGTTTCACTAGGGTGAGTTTGTGAACTTTATTACCCCATTTGGTGTAACTGTTGAGCTTCTTAGCTGAGGGAAATAGTCTCCCTCCCTTCTCCGCATGAGACTAACCCAGACTCGGGTAGGCAGCCCATAGTAAATTAGAGCATAGGGTGGGGAGCAGGGGGGTAGTCCCCCCGAGCACTTATGGTTTCCATACATGCACAGTGTATTGTATTTTATCATTATTTCTTCTAGAAGCTCCATTTTTTGGCCAAAAAAAGAGAAAAAAAGCAAGGCAAGCTGTTTATGGTCCGCTGGACAGGATGCATTAGGTATTTAATGTACAGGGTGAGTTTGTCATCTTTTAAGCTGTTCCTGGTGCATAACTGCAATAAGAAAATAACATTCGTTGAATTTAAGAGTGCCTGGTTGCACAAACCTTGGTGGAATTATCAGCTACTTTGTCATTCCATTGAGTCACTGTTCTGTATATTGTTTTACTGTAGGGATCATTTTTGTACAACAACATGATTATACTGTTGGGAGCACTGTTGAACGAGTAAGAACAGCAGGACAATATATTCCTGAAGAAGCATTCCAGCGAAACGTCAATTCCTTCACCTTCAGTGAAGTTTCATTGTTTCCTGCGTCCTTTTACTCTTTACTCTTGTATTGCGTTTCTGTTTGTCTCCCAGATTCTGGCTGTGCCATGTTGTAGTAGAGGGGTTTTCTCTGTCTATTGGTATATTTTGTACATCCCCCGTTTTCTTGTGCAGACTAATTTGTTCAGTAATATATTCTTATGGATTTTTGGGGTTAATTGCCTCATTCATTCTTTCAGCATTTGTTGCCATTTTCGTACAGGTGTGTTGGTTCATTTGTGCTTGTATAAGGCCATGGAGTCCAGGGTGGGACTCAACTGAGCCCCTTTGCACCATCACAGCTAAACCCCTGACACTGGGTATAAGTAGTGTGTATAAACAGTCATCGTCAATGCCAGCTCCCGCAGTGTCATGCTCATTACTGAAACCTTCCCTCCCCAGACACATGTCTTCACCCAGGCAGACTGTGAAGAATTGCAGGAGGATCTTGCAAGACTGAGTGACTGGGTATCCAAATGGCAGATGAAACTTAATGTGGATATAGACAAGATCCGCCTCGACATCACTTCCCACTCCTCTCCTCTTCCCACTCCCACCCCTCTCCCTCCTTCTCTCCTGTCCTCCTTCTCCCCTGCCTCCCTTGAGGAAATCTCCTCTCTGCTCTCCTCCTCCAACCCTTCCACTTGCCCCCTTGATCCCATTCCTTCCCGCCTCCTCACCTCCATTACTCCCACTGTCGCCCCTTCCTTCCTGCACATCATCAACCTCTCCCTCTCTACTGGCTCTTTCCCTTCTGCCTTCAAACATGCCACAGTCTCTCCTATTCTCAAAAAGTCCACTCTTGACCCCTCTGACCCTTCTAGCTATCGTCCTGTCTCACTCCTTCCTTTTGCTTCCAAGCTGCTTGAACGTGTTGTCTACTCCCGCTGCCTTGACTTCCTATCCTCCAACTCCTCCCTTGACCCCCTCCAATCTGGCTTCCGCCCCCTTCATTCTACTGAAACTGCTCTCGCTAAGATCACCAACGATCTTCTGGTGGCTAAATCTAAACGTCTCTATTCCATTCTTGTCCTCCTTGATCTCTCTGCTGCCTTCGATACTGTTGACCACTCACTCTTGCTGGATTCCCTTCACTCCCTTGGCTTTTGTGGCTCTGTCCATAACTGGTTCTCCTCCTACCTCTCTGACCGCTCCTTTAATGTGTCTCTCTCCAACTCCGCCTCCTCCTCCTTCCCCCTCTCAGTTGGTGTTCCTCAAGGCTCTGTTCTTGGCCCTCTCCTCTTCTCGATCTATACCTCATCCTTAGGCAAACTCATTGCCTCCCATGGCTTCCAATACCACCTCTATGCTGATGACACTCAACTCTATCTCTCTACTCCCTCTCTCTCTCCCTCTGTTCAAGCTCGTCTCATCAACTGTCTCTCTGACATCTCTACCTGGATGTCTCAACGTCAACTCAAACTCAACATGGCTAAAACTGAACTCCTTATCTTCCCCCCTCATCCTTCCTCTCCTTCCTCACTGTCAATAACTATTGATGGAGTCACCATCCTGCCTGTCCCCCAAGCCCGTAGCCTAGGCTTCATCTTTGACTCAGCCCTTTCTTTTAAACCCTACATTGACTCTGTTGCTAAATCCTGTCGCTTCTCCCTCCATAACATTGCTAAGATTCGCCCTTTTCTCTCTGTCTCGTCTGCCAAAACTCTTGTTCATGCTCTGGTCATCTCTCGCCTCGATTACTGTAACCTCCTTCTCACTGGCCTTCCCCGGTCTCACCTTTCTCCCCTCATCTCTGTCCAAAACTCTGCTGCCAGGGTCATCTACCTCGCCAGTCGCTTCGACCATGTGCAGCCCCTCCTCTCTTCGCTTCACTGGCTTCCCCTTCCTGAACGAATCCTGCACAAGCTCCTAGTCTTCACCTATAAAGCTCTTCACAACCTTGCTCCCCCCTACCTCTCTGCACTTATCGCCCTCCATACTCCAGCCCGTGCACTTCGCTCCTCCTCTGTCCCTTCTCTCACCCTTCCACGCCTTCCCTGCTCCCCTAAGCGCCTTCGTCCCTTCTCACTTGCTGCCCCCCATGCCTGGAACTCCCTCCCTGTCCACATCCGCCTTGCCCCCTCCCTTCATACCTTCAAATCTCTCCTTAAAACTCACCTCTTTCGCTCTGCTCTGTCTGACTCTTTATCCTGCTGAGCCACTATTCCTATACCTACGATCGGTTTACCCTTATCCTTGCAACATGGACCTGCCTGCTGTCATTCTCATCGTAACCAAGCCAAGTACGTGCACTTGAGACCTCGCATCTTCATGAATGTTAGACCCCTTGTCTCTCCCTCTGTTCCCCTTCCTAAGTCTCTCCCCCAGCTCCTGTCTCTCAGATTGTAAGCCCTAGGGTCAGGGACTGTGTCTATTTTATTACTTTGTAAAGTGCCAGGTACACTGCTGGCGCTATATAAATGTTTGTTAATAATAATAATAATAAGTGCAAAGTGATTCATATAGGGAAAAATAACCCAAACTATATGTATACAATGCTGGGTTCTAAATTAGGAGTCACTGCCCAGGAAAAGGATCTTGGAGTCATTGTGGACAATACACTGAAATTCTCAGCTCAGTGGTGGTCAAAAAAGCAAACAGAATGTTAGAAATCCTTCTGAAAGGGATTGAGAATAAAACTGAAAATATCATAATGCCTCTATATAGATCTATGGTACAACCACACCTGGAGTATTGTGTGCAGTTCTGGTCACCCCATCTAAAAAAAGACATAGTAGAGCTAGAAAAGGTACAGAAAAGGGCAACATAAATGATCAAGGGTATGGAACTGTTCCTGTATGAAGAGGGCTTGATAGGTTGGGGCTCTTCAGCTTGGAGAAGAGACAACTGAGAGGGGATATGATAGAAGTTTATAAAATCATGAGTGGTGCGGAACACATAAATAGGGAGCAGTTATTGGCCCTCTCTAAGAGCACTAGAACAAGGGGGCACTTCATGAAATTAACTGGCAGTAGATTTAAAACAATGAGAGAAAGTATTTTTTCACTCCGTGCACAGTTAACTTGTGGCACTTACTGCCAGAGGAAATGGTCATGGCCGGTAGTGTAACTAGTTTGAAAAAGGAACTGGATACGTTCTTGGAGGATAGGTCCATTAATGGCTATTAGCCAAGTAGGTTTTGGGAACATAACCTCTTACTGTTGGGGGCTGGAACAAGAGGGAATGGATTGCCCATTGTGACCTGCCAGGTACTTCTCCCAAGAAAAAGAGATTGGCCATTGTTGGAGACAGGATGCTGGGTTTGATGGACCATTGGTCTGACCCAGTACAGCACTACTTATGTTCTTATGTCACACAGAGAAGCCGTGTCCCCACAGTTATGAATCTATTTCCACCCCACCACATCCTTCACAGCTGCAGTTCCTCCCCTCCCCATATGAAAATACAGTCCTTTCCCCATTCTTTGTCACAATCCCTAAGGTCAGCCATGAACACCTGCTTGCAGGTACCATCCGTCCAGCAAGCCCATACAGCAAGGTCATGCAGACAGGTGTTCTTGACTGCTGCCCCCATATTATGAAACTCCCTTCCACTGGAGCTTCATCAAAGTCTAAGCCTGGGTATTTTCCAGAGGCAAACGTAAAACATTTCTTTTTGGACAACTGTTTAGCAGGTGTGGATTGGGGTGGTGGGTTTTCATATGGTTTTATGTAGTTTTAATTTTTTATTGTTTTAATGTTGTAACCCGCTCTGAGTCTTTGGGAAGGGCAGGATATACGTTAAAATAAACAAACAAATAAATTTAAAAGATCCACTGCTGTCACATCATGCACACAGTAGACCAAACCTTCGGTCCATAATTCCACCCAAACCAGCCACCTGCTCAGCAAAGGAGAACACTGGCCCTCATACATAGCGATGGTCAATAAGTCTTCTGTATCATTGGCTGTGCTGGTTCATATGGATTCACCCAGAGCCACATCCCTACTTTTCCCATTCTTCTTTGCCTCAGGGGCAGGGGTTTATTTCCTTCTATCAGTGAGCTCCTCTGGAAACCCATTGCAAGACCAAAAAAGTAAAAATAAAAAATACAACAGTGACTTGTCCATCCTTTGCCCCCCGACTCACTTACTATCAAACACATTCCAGCCACGCCTGTCTGCTGCTTCAAAGAATAGCAGATTAATAATTCATTGCATGGAGGCTTTCCAGCAATAAACCAATGGGATGCATGCAGTATGCCACAGACAGTCCCTGCAG
Source organism: Sphenodon punctatus (assembly GCA_003113815.1). Taxonomy (NCBI): domain Eukaryota; kingdom Metazoa; phylum Chordata; class Lepidosauria; order Sphenodontia; family Sphenodontidae; genus Sphenodon; species Sphenodon punctatus. Next base: position 3,997,664 of record QEPC01010657.1, on the reverse strand, counting down.
TGTCAGTAGTGGGGCAAGGTAGTCCATGGGCTTACCATAGACAGGAAGGCTGGCCTAGGGGAGAGGGTATTCATCTTCAATTAAGAAACCCATTCTCCATCTCAGGTTGTCTGCCAGATTTCTGTATGAGCGCAGCACTAGCGCTGAAACAAATACTTCTGACGAATATCCTATCTGACAAATTTGGCTGCTTTGTATTGTTTCCAGCTATACAGGTACACAGAACTAACTGCTCCCTCATTCCCACCTTCCCTGCAGCTGCAGACAGGAGAGAGGAGGGCATGAATGGTAGAGTCCACTTGGAAGGTGGCACGGGGCAGAATACTTTAGGAAACAGCATAGTAGACTTAAAGTTTAGCTACTGAGTTGCACTGATGCACGCAGCCCACATGGAAACAGTGAAATACACTTAAAGTTTAGCTACTGAGTGAGCTGCATTGATGCACGCAGCCCGCATGGAAACAGTGGAGTAGATTTAAAGTTTAGCTACTGAGCTGCATGGATAGGGCTGCATTTCTAATCCCTCGCCCCAGACCAGTCCCTCCCAACCCTGCTCTCCTTCCTTTAACCGATTTCTCCTAGGAACACAGACCATTCCTTCACTTCTCCAGGGCTTGGCCGTGAGTCCTTGGCCTCTGGGTTGGGTGGCAGAATTTTCTTCCCTGCACCATTGCTCAGCCTGTTTGGCTGTGGAAATTTCCCCTGTGTTCTATTCCCCACTCCGTTTCCCTGTGACAGCCACACCTAGCTTCCTGATTTATTATAGCCTATTTATAAGGCAGGCTGGGAGCCACAGGAAGCTGCTGCTGCTATTCTGGCCGACACTATTGGATTCTTCTCTACTCACCACTCAGGTTGGGTCTCTCCTTGTTATTAGACTGTTTAGTTGTGTCCCTTTCCTCTTGTCTAGCTTGTCCTTCCTTCCCCTTTTGTAATGAGTGTTCTTCTCTGTCATCATTTCCCTACCTCTCTTTGTATATGACTGTATGTTTGGGTACGCTGAACCACGGTCCGGGATCCATTTCGGATCCCGGACAGGATCTGTCCGGCCGTCCTTTAGACATGTCCGCAGATTCCTACAGGGGATTGGGGAGGGGCTGCGCGGTGCGACGTGTGGCCGCACAGCGCCCCCCCCACGCTCCCCCAGCCGCCCGCCTTCCAGGAGACAGGTGGGCGCAGCGGCCAATCTAGCCGCTGTGCCCGATCCCGCATCATGGTCTGGGCCACGATCCAGAATCGGCGGAAGGTAACAGATGTTATTTTCCGGCCATCCTGGATCGTGGTTGCGCTAACCACGATTTCGGAGGTGAGACCAGCCTCACCTCCGGAATCATGGTTAATCTGATTCCTGCCAGAGGTTTACTGGGGTGAACATCTGGTGGGAATCCTTTAGACATTACGGGCCTCTCCTCCACCACAGGGGATTGACTGTGGTTAGAGGAAGGCTCGTAACATCTGAAAATAGCCATAGTTTGCTACAGCCCGTTTCTCTTGTAGTTGTTTCCTTACTCTGTGTGCTGCCTCCCTCCACTTGTACACCTGTTTTCCCTTAGACTCTAGCCTTAGTTCTTTGCCCACACTAAAGAACTCTGGCCTCTGCCTGCTACAGAGGCTGGTTTTAGACATGCATCGAATTTGCAGATTAGTTTTCATTCACACAAAAACAGTTGCAGAATCTTGCGTGTTTAACATTTAGAAGTGTATAATTTCATTGATTAACATTCTGTTATCAGTTCATGCACAGGTGGGTGCATTGCTGGGCTTTTCTAAACATTTAATTGATGCAGGAATTAAATGTTTAGACATGAATTCCAGATTTTCTCCAGCGAATTTCTAAATCGGTTTTGGTAAACCCCCTGTTGAGGTTTTACAAAACCGAATCCAGACATGTCCACATTATACACACGAGAGCTGTTTAAACGTGCTACTTACTCACACCTTTATTTACCCTCATGCATGAATTTTGTCTCCTCTAAAAGCGCCAACAGTTGCCAAGGCCCTGGGTGCAGCAGTGTGGATCAATCCCCAAAGCCAGAAGAACTTCAAAGAGGGGGAGTATTTTAGGGTGAAAACAGATGAGACAGTAACCCAGATTAGCCACGTCCAGATGGGTGGCCACCTGCCTGTCAGGTGGCTGCCAGATGTTCACCTACCCCTGCCACCTGCACGCCCCCAGCTCTCACTCACAGCATCATCCTGGCGAATGTTGAGCCCACTGTGTGGGTGAATGCTGGCTGATGTGGGTGTATGCGCACTCTGCCTCCCATCTGTTAGGGTGCATGCAGCCTCCATGCATGTGCAGGTCTGCCAGGACCATAGAGTCCTGGGCGAAGTACCTAGAGTAGTCCAGGGAGCGACTGCATCTCAGTGGTGGAGTGAGGGCGGAGCGCAGCAGGGAGGAATGTCTGCCCAGTTTTTTGTGCAGAACCTGCAACTGCATCGGTGGCGGCTGCATTGGGGCTCCATGAACCATGGCTAGCCTCTCATTAACACCCTTTGTTAAGGTACAGTTTAAGTAGTTATTTTGGTATCTGGAAACTATAGGCAATTAGAGTCCAGAATCCTCATTATAATTATGTATTTGTATAGCACTTTCTGTGTCTTTCCTACAAGCTCTCAGACCAAAAAGAAAAAAATATAGAAAGATCCTTGAAATTCTGAGATTTCCAGAAACATCAGACCACTCAGACTGGGGAACAGAATTCAAAGGGGCTACCACAGTAAATTGTAGCACTACATTCTGTAATTTTTTTCCACTGTACTAACTCAGGCCACAAAATATCCAAACCACTTTAAATATTCAAAAGTCAGGTCACTCAGGGAGGAGGGACAAAAATCAAAGGAGCTACTACAGGAAAAAGCAGCAAAAACAAATAGTGATTTTAAAAATGTTACTCACCCAAAGTGGAAAAAGCCAGTCTGCTCTATGCTTCAGCAGCTTCCTAACTGGTCCAGACTGGCTGCATGTTCCAAAGTCTTCCGTTCCCTCCCCCGTTTCCTCTCCTGAAGAGGGAAGGGAGCTCAGTTCTTTTCTGATTGGCCTTGCGGCACTTGGAACCAGTGCCCCACGGCCAGTATAATTGACTGGGTTCCTACTTGAATGGGGTTGTACTAGACCTGAAACGGAATGCGGGGGGAGGGGCAAATACTGTATCCAGTGGATTCACCCAATCCCATCTAGGTCTGACAAAACAGATATCAGTCATGATCTACTTCCCAATTAATCAGAGAGATGTTTTAGTTATTCCCGTTGGTTTCAGTGTTTTTGTTTGGTCACTTTGAACTAAAATAACAAAAAAAACAAAATCGGCATAGTTACCAATCCAGAACAACAACAGAAATAATGGCTATACAGAAATCCATCCCAAAAGCATGTCCGATCCCCACCTATCATTCTGAAAATGCATGTAATTTCTGCAGTTATAAAAATGCAAATCGGTTTCGGCTCTAGCTTGAACTGAGAGAGCACTTTGAGGATCAAACATGAGTAGAGTTTCTCAAAGGCTTTCCCCAAACTCACCGTACCTGCCACAGAACCAACAGGAATGCAGTGAAGTTGAATGTCCAGAACCAGAAAGGCAGGACAGACCCAGTCTCCAGTACCACCATGTGCGTGTTGCCACATGTTGTCGTTTTGTTTTCCTTAGCCTTGGGCAATGATCCCTAAACTGTGGCGCAGGAGGTTCCAAGTTTGAATCTCAATCCACAGACTGTTTCTGGTAAAAAAGACAAAGTAGTTAAGAAACTGAGATGGAGACAAGTAGTTCAGATGATATCTTTTGTTGGACCAAAGTAGTTAAGAGGTCCTCTTTTTTGGACCAACTTCTGTTGGCAAGTGTGTGCAAGCTTTCAAACTACAGAGAGCTCTTCTTACAGCAATGGTGTATGCTTGTTATTAGAGCTGAAACGAATAGGTGCTTTTTAATTTATTATCATTTGCATTTAAATAACCATCCAAATTAATACCCTCACCCAGTACATTATTTTATCCATATTTTATTCGAATTTAAAATTTCAAATATGCAACCTGTCTAAGATCTGGACTTTGACATGAATACTGGAACCAGCTCTAGGTACAAGACCTACAAGTGGATAAGCAGAAACGGTCACTCCCACCTCACTCATTCTTTGGCTCTTGAGTTCTTGTGTAATAATGAGCACATCTTTTGCGATTGGTGTATTGACTACCTCTTGCCTATTTGCACTCTTTTAATGTCACTCAAACATTTATTTTTTTTAATGAGAATAAGCTTATTCCCAAATAGTCAAAATGTTTAGAACCAGCTTGGGTTCTTTAGCTACTTAGGCCTCTATTTTTGCTTGAAGACAATTTCCATTTACTCCAATGAACATGTGAATTTAGAACAGAACTTCACCCATGGAATTCAGCCCAGTTGGGGAACAAGTAGGTTGATACTGAAATTTGAGTGATGGACATTCTAGTTAGGAATGTGAAAAGAAAATGAAAATTTCTATTGATACAAGAACAATGATCCTAACATCTAGCACACTGGCTCCAAAATAACCATCACTTCCCACAATTAATTATCAATATAAATGACTTTTAATTGAATGTAGAAAAAGTAAGGTTGCCATGTTAGCCCCAAATATAGATAGAGACAAAGTAGTACAGTGATACTTTTATTGGACCGACTACAGTTGGTGGAGGTAACCAAGCTTTCAGACCTCACAGGGTCCTTCGTTAGGCAAGTCAGGAGTTAGAACTATAGACTGAGCAAAGCCTATAATTCTAACTCCTGACTTTCCCAACCAAGGACCCTGTGAGGTCTGAAAGCTTGGTTACCTCCACCAACTGTAGTCAATCCAATAAAAGATATCACTGTACTACTTTGTCTCTATTGCCTTTTAATTATGAGGCATATAGTTCTCCACTAAAATCCAATTGCTTAGCTTGACAGTAGATAATCCATATTCTGTGGAAGCTGGGTTTTACAGATATTGTTCCGAAGTGGACCATTTCCTCAGCTTAAGAAAAGGACCAAAAGTAGTAATTGAAACTTGTGCCCATTTAAAATACCTTAGATCAGAATCGAAGAATGGGAGCTGTTTTTCCAGCTGCAGAAACTATTTGGCCTTGAACCATCCAGACCTCACTTGCTATTTTGCAATTGAAAGGATTCTTTTGTGAGGCTTTTTAAAAATAATTACTACAAAGCACTTCAAGTGGAATTCTGATTGTCGTCTATTTCTCATTTCATGCTTTCATGACATTTTCGTTCAAGGATGAATCCTTTATGGAATGTCTATTTTCGGTTACACCTTCCAGAACCTTATTATTGCCTAAAAGGGAATAAAAATTCACCGTGAGCAGAAGCTTATTCTTTAAGCTTTCCCATTAGTCTAACTAAATTCATCAGAGTAATAGCACTATTCATGCAAAATAGGTGCCGTCTTTCTTTATACTTCTATACAAGTGGTTAAACAGATTTTCAATGTATGTGCAATTCAGCCTGAAGTCTCTGCAAAGTATGTAGATTTCCAGATATCAAAAGACTATATACTTGGGTAGTTGGCTTTACATGTAACTAGCTAACTATTGGTTAGCCCCTCCTCTGCCTAACTCTTCCAGAAAATGGACACCAAACATCTCAAATTCATCTTGTCTGTGGACATGATCTTAGCTTCATCTCATTGCAAATTCCATAGCTCAAGACCATCCTCTACAGTAGCTTTAAGTCATTCAAATATGTCAATTGTCATACTTTGAGCAGATAGCACAGTACTACCACTTAGGACAGGTACTTCACTTTAATTAGTGCCACTACCATCATTATCCACTCAGAGGATTGTGCCCATAGTCTTCAGTTGTAATTTAGGGAGTGTGGTTGCCTTGGTTGATCGCAAATAGAGGGAAACAAAGGGCGTCTTCCAACATGATGGTGGCATGGTTTAACCCATGTTAGCGTGGTTTAAACTGGGGGTCACCATCACATTGAAAGGCACCCGCCAGATGTTTCCCCAGGTTGGATTCTGACTGTTGTGGAGGCTAGCATGGACTGTGACTTGAGGAAATCCCAGAGTCACAGCCCATGCTAGCCTCCACCACTGTGGGGATCCGCTCACTGGACCCGGAGCAAAGCCGGCTTTCATGCCTAAAATCCCACTTTACTTGAACCCGGTCTGGAGTCCCCGCAGTTCCAGGTGCCATGGCAGCTGTCACTGGCAACCATGGCTGCCTGTCTGTGCATCTCCCCGCCCCCTCCCCAGCCGCCGTCACATTAGTTTGGCAGCCAGGCCGGATTCCAACTGGAGTGACGCTCCTACCACCGCCCAGGTAAGTCTAAATCAAGTTCTGTTGTTGAGGGTTGGTCCAATAAAAGATACCTTCAGAACTACTTTGTCTCCATTTCTTAGTCTATGTCCTCTTTCACCATCTCTTGGAAGCCGGTTCATCTTGTTATTAGTTACTGCCCCATTTGTCCGTACCGCTTATATGTCAAAAATAGAACAAGCTTTCTTTCTGAAGTTTTCTCTTGCCTTTAGCATCTTGGTTCCCCACCACCACCCCTTGTTCTTTATTAGTTATCCTCCTCTGCTTTCCTCATGTCTATAACTGCTCTTTAACACAACGGGAGAGGTCCACACAAATACCTCCAGTTTCCACAAGGAGAAAAAATTTACCTTCCAAGCCTACTTGTAGTTGGTATTAAAGTCCGAAGCCAGTCAGGATCAAACAGTCCTGATTGAAATAAGGGGTCCAAGTGTGGAAGAGGTCTCAAGGCCTTGCATTTTCTTAAAGCTTATTTCTAATGAAGGATCATAGCGACAAGACACTGTAGATGATTTAGGGGTTGGTTCTACTTGGTGCTAAGCACTCTTGGATCATGTTCCAATGAATAAATACTTCACAGTAAGTAAGTCTTAAATCACTTTTACTCCTGAATCACTCACATGTCAGGAGCTCTAGACTGAAATTATTCAGGAGTAGGAAGAAAAGTATGAACTCCTGAAAAATGAGTACATAGTCTCCTTCATTTTTTACTTTGAAGTAACTTTAGCATGAACCCTTTGAAGTAAAAAGATACGGGTAACATTGTTTGTCATGTTCATCAGAAAGTGATTGCAAAGTAACTACTCCTGTTTCCAGCTACAGTGTGAACAGTACAGAAGTGGAGTAGTACTCCAATTTAATTAAATTGAAGTAGTTACTTCCATTTTTTACTGTTCGCTGGAATGTGGACTTAGGGAGCAAACCTCCATCCCTTGAAATCAGACAGCGGCTCAGCTCCCATTGACTGCAATGGTGGTGGATTATGCCCTTCATCTAATGTAGTGAAACAGATGAGCATTAACTGTAGTCCCACAAGTAGTGCTAGTCCCATTGACTCTGGCAGAGCTACTGCTTATACATAAGTAAAGCTGAAATGGATATTGGGTTTTGAATTCTCGGATTCAAAATTAATGTTTGTTTCCTTTCAGAAATATTCAAATTCTGAGACACGCCCTTTCAGTACTTCAAATTTGCTTTCAGTTTGACTTCTGTTTACATTCAGTTACTCCAACTCTGGTTACCTCATTGTCACCTAGTTGACTGTGACTTCAGATATTTCAACTTTGGTTGGTTTGAATCCTTTACTTCAGGACTTTTAAAAAAATATTTCATTGGAGTCATAATGTTTTAGGTGTGGAAGGTCTTTAGAAGGTCATCTAGTCCATCTCCTGGCTGTTAAGCAGGACCAACTCTAGCCCAGACGTTTCCAAACTGTGGGTCAGAATCCTAAATGGGGTCACACTATCTACAGATGGAGTCGCAATCCTGATTAGTATTGGATAGACTTTGTAGATATTTGCTGCTGCGTCACGGGATTGTAAGTCTCAAATTGGGGCTCCACAGGCAAAGAGTTTAGAAACCATGACCTAGGAGACCATCCCTGGGAGGTGTTTAGACTATTTTAAAAGAGTTCCAGTGGTGTGGACTCTGTAGCTTCTCTTGGTAATCTGTCCCGTTGCCTAACTGTCCCTGATAGAAATGTCTTCCTTATATTTAATCTACATCTTTTCTCTGTCAGTTTTAGCCCTTTACCTTCAGTCAGTGGCCACAGAGAACAATTGGGTACCACTTTGCTTCTAGGAGACTTTTACACATTTTAAACCTGTTATTTTTTCCCCTTCTAGAACAGGGGTGAGGAACCTCAGACCTGGGGACCAAATGCAGTCTGTGGCAAGTTTTTATGTAGCCCCTTTCCAGTTCCTGGATCAGGCCCCTGGATCCAGTGCCTACCCCCACGCTCTGAAAGAGTAAGCTTGGAGTAAAGGAACAGAGATGAGGGCATGCAATAAAGGATAGGGGACAGTTCCGTGGAACAGATCCACCATGACCTGGACCTTCCTTTTCTTGAGTGCACAACTTGCACATCCCTCCCCCAACTACTATGTGGCCGACGGAACTTGTAATCTTTTTTAAAGTGGACCCCGGGAAGGAAAAGGTTCCCCACCCTTGTTCTAAGCTATACATTTCCATTTCCTTCAGCCTCTTCTTGAAGGTCTTTCATTCCATCTCCATCTGAACTGTTTCTAGTTTATCAACGCCTTCTTAAAGGGAGGGCTGAAACAAATTCCCTATCTCATCATGTCTGCAGATATTATCTGTGTTTTCAGAATGGTGTGCAGAGATCCGCCATGTTTCCAAAAATGTGGCAGATCTCCGTGCATCTGTTCTATTGGCTGTCCCTGCTTACCCATCATTATTTTGACATCATGTGCAATAAACAAAATACATTTTTGTGCACGTGCAAAACATGGGCCTGTATTTTGGCTATTTGCACATGCACAAGATGGGGAAATACAGGAGTCAGTGAACGAGAACAGCCAAACCAGATCTCTGATGAAATGGGACTGGATCACAGTCAGTTCCTGTTTTGACAGACTCGGATCCGACTGGGTGAATCTGTCAGATGGAATTTGCCCAGAAGATCTGTTTCATCTATAAGTGAGGTGCCGCAAGCTGGACCAGGCAGTCCAGTTGAGGCCTGACTGGATCTAAGCAGAGAGGAATAATTACTTTCCATGGCTTAGGGCGTTTTTAAACATGCGCTCTCCCAAGCGCGTTTTGGAGAAGACGGCTCCAAAGCAGGCTTGGGAGAAAGCTGGGTTTGGGAGAAGCCGTCTTCTCTGCCCCAGCCAGTGATTAAATTTAATCACTGGCTGGGGGCTTTAGAGGGGGAAGGGGGTTTGTCTGCGCTGCCTCAAGGAGGCAATTTTCGCCGGCTTTCCCCCACCTCCCCCTGCTTGCAAACCAGGGAACGCGGCGGTTCCCAGGGACGCAAGTGAGGGGGCAGGAATCCTTGGCCGGTTTGATGTGGGAAAGATCCGGCATCAAACCGGGCCAAACATTTAAACGAGCACAAAGAAAGGCGGCTGATTAAAGGATCAACTGCCTTTTTTGTATCGTTTAAAAGTGCCCTTAGAAACGATGCTACTTTTAAAGCAGCATTTGCCTCTTTTTTGTTGTTGTTGTTGTTGTTGTTGTTTGCTACCACATCACGTTGTTGCCTCACTAAGTTTGCCATCTGCTGCAATCTCCCAGATCCTTCTCTCTTTGATTGGCCTAGACTGAAACCAAACAAAAGTTTCAACTTTTGTTTCCATTTTGATCTCAGGCCAATCAAAGCCAGTGACAGCAAACAGACATCCTGTTACAGAATGCAGGCAAGCAGGTTCACTGACTGAGAAGAGCTTTGCGCTTGGCACACGTAAATAGCCATTTGATAGGTGTGGATGAGGTGCTGCTAAAGTGGCTCAGCAGTGACACCAGGAGTTCTGGGTTCCAAGTCCACAGTATGTGCTCCTCCTCTCACCTTTCACGCTGCCTAATTTCAAAATGAGGGGCACATACTTAGAGTTTACAGTTTTTAATCCCAAAATGGATATTTTTTTAAAAAAAACAACCCAGGGACAAATGGCAGTTCGTATCTGCTTCATCCCAAACAGGTCAAATAGGGGTAATGTGATGGATATAGTATTATTTCAGCTACAGGTAAGATGTTGACAGGAGGCTTGAACAAATTTCCTACAACTAACAGCTCCTTCCCAAGGGATTGCTTTCATATATAGGCTTTATTGCCTTGTCCTTCTCAGTTGATAGCTCTGGCTTCTTACAAGCCCGAGAAGGGGCCCTGTGTGTCCCAAAAGCATGCATACCCTTGACAACAGAAGCTGGTCCAATAAAAGAGATCAGCTAAGCTACTTTGTCCCGATCATAAACATTTTAAAGGACTTTGGATATGCTCACTACCCCTTCAGGACCCGATTCAGAACAGTGCAGACTGTGAGACTAAAAAGGGGCCCATGTTTTGAGGACCCCTAGATGGACCCCCAGTACATAGAGTCGGGACACACATTGGATTTGATGTTTTGCACCAGCCTAGAGACAGGGGTAGGGCTGATGCGGCAGCAGCTTTTACCGCGCCGCGATTCCGTTCCGCCATTTCAGAATTGCCCGCGCCACACCGCGACTTTTCTGCGGATATTCCGCTAATTCCGCCGGAATTCTGCAAATCGCGGAATTGCGGAAAAATTGCGGAAAACCGCTATTCCGCTATTTTTTGGCGCTGACGGAATTGCGGAAATAGCGAAAATGTCATGTTTCCACAATTCCACTAAGTTGCGGAATTAAATAAGCCGAACCGCAAAACCGCGGAATGAAACCGTGGAATGAAAGCCTCTGCCATGCTGTTCCACTAATTGCGGAAACACTGTTTCCGCCAGAAATAGCTACCGCTGCGATATTCCGCTACAGGGTTCCAATTATTGGGGGTGTTACAACACTGTTGTCATGGTTGGATCATTACCTCCTGAAGACCCGGATCCCAGCCCTCCTATGCGCTTGTCAGGGTGGTGGACCAGTTAGGTTGGTCTGATCCAGAGACTGATGGATCCAATTAGTTTTCAGAATTCTCTGGGGGATATACCCACTGACCTTAATGGCTGCGCTGTCGATGACCTGATCACTTTGTGGAATGACATCTTGACCATGGCCATTGACACGGTTGCACCCAGGCGTCTTCTGCCACCTCTTTGTCAGCACAGGTCCTCCTGGTTTACATGAGGAGGCTGAAGAGGGAGGGGAGGCAGTTAGAGCACAGGTGGCGCTCAACTCATGCTGAAGCCAACCAATTGCAGCATAGATAATTTTTGAAGGACTGTGCCGTGGATCTGATGGCAGCAAAGAAAGCTTTCTTCTCCACTATCATAGCATCTGCAAAGTCTTGTCCAGAGAAACTGTTCTGTGTGGTGAGGGGCTTGGTTAACCCGGCCTGTTTCCACCAGGAAATAGAGTCATCTGTTGCCCCATGCGACTTTTTTATTAATTACTTTGCAGACAAAAATTGCTTGTATTCACCACGACTTGGGTGCTACCATTTTAACTGCAAAATTGGAGTTTGGAGTTATGGAAGCTCAGTCTAGTCCTGTTTATTTGAATCAGTTTCACTTGGTATTGCCCACTGATGTGAGGGAGGTGCTTGGGGCAATGAAGGCAACCAGTTGTGAATTAGATCCTTACCCATCCAGGCTGGTGAAAACCATCTGGGAGACACTGGGGCTGTTGTTGGCTGGGGTTGTCAACCCCTCCCTTTCAGAGGGGAGGGTGTTCGAAAACCTTAAAACTGAGGTGGTCCACCCTCTGCTTAAGAAACCATCTCTGGACGCTGACACCCTGGCCTATCTCTAACATTCCCTTTTTAGGGAAGGTTATTCAACAGGTGGCTGCCCAACAGCTCCACGCACATCTCTATGCTGTTGGATTCCTGGACCTGTTTCAATCAGGTTTTCATCCTGGGTATGACATGGAGATTGCGCTCGTGGTTTTGGTCAATGACCTGTGCCTGGAGATGGACAAGGGGAATTCTACCTTGTTGATCTTGTTAGATCTTTATGTGGCCTTTGATACAATTGATCACAAGGTGTTGTTAGCATGACTGTGGAATCTGGCAAGGGTGTGCAGGGATTGCTCTTGAGTGGTTCTGCTCTTTCCTGTCAGAGAGGTCCCAGAGGGTGGTGATAGGCGATTGCTCATTGTCCCCTTGGGATCTTCCCTGTGGTGTCCCGCAAGGTTCTATTCTGTCTTCCCTCTTGTTCAACGTGCATCTGAGGCCGCTGGGCAAGGTCAGACTCCATTTGGGGTGAGGTGTCATCAATATGCTGATGACACTCAGCTCTACCTCTCTTTTTCATCCGACCCAGATCCCACAGTCTCGGTGCTTACCCTGCTATCGGGGACTGGATGAGGGTGAGCTGATTGAAGCTGAATCCTGACAAGACTGAAGTGATGATGGTGGGCTGATCTTGTGACTTGGAAAGGATTGAGACACCTGTCATTGACGGTGTAGCAGGGAGCAGTCCTGTGGGGCTGCTGCCTTTTAAGAAGGGGACTGCGTGGGTCCGCCAGAGGGCTGAGCATGCCCAGGGGCATGGCAGAGCCAGTCCCATAGGTTTGGACCAACCTGAGCTGGAAACAGGTTGAGAGACCTTGTGACAGAGTGGGCAGGACACTGGCCCTTTATGGCTGAGAAGAAGAAGCCTGGCCACGCCCACTTTGCCTGTATATATGGAGAAACAAGGCAAAGAGAAAGGCAGTCTCTGCTAGGAAGCTGAAGGAGCAACATCTCCCTGGAAGAAGTCTTCCACTCTATGCTCTCCAGGGTGCTGAAGAGAAGGAGAACCAGACAAGTGGGAGAGGCTGTGCCCAGGAGGGAGCCTCATGCCTAGGGAAGGCTTGGCCAGAGCCAGGGGCTTTGAGGCCTTGCTGGATGGACTTTGGGAGTTGAGGTTGTGCTGCTTCTGAGCTGGTGAGAGACTGACCTGGGCCTGCAGGGTGGAGGCGACAGCTCTGACAGCCCCAGGGACTGTGTAAACTGGCAGCATCCCCGTGTGGCCCTGGGAAGACCCCCTGTTGCAGCACGTGGTGGAGAATGCAGGCATAGCGCCACCCACTGGTGCAGAGTGGAACTGCACCCAGCCTTGGTAGCCATTCTTGTATGGCGTTTGAAGACTGCCTGGTTTGAGCGGCATCTGTGTGAGCTCCCTAGTGTAAGGTGAGCTCAGGTGCCAGAAGCAGACGTGACTGGAGGACTGTGCCCAGTCAGCGAGAGGACTGGGACCACACCTCCCTGGAAGAAGCCTAGCCACTCTACGCTCTCCAGGGTGCTGAAGGCTGGAGAACCAGAGGGAACCAGGTACTGAGGGGAGGCTGTGCCCAGGAGGGAGCCTCATGCCTGGGAAAGACTTGGCCAGAGCCAGGGGCCTTGCTGGAAGGACTTTAGGGGTTGATATTGTGGTGCTCCAGAGCTTGAGAGAGACTGACCTAGACCTGCAGGGTGGAGGCGACTGAGCTGGCAGCCTAGGGATCATGTACACTGGACATTGTACAAATAAAGACTATTGTGATACCCTCTGGACTGTGTGGTGGGTCCTATAGGAGGGTACCCACTTCCTCTGGGGGGGGATTCAGCCAAGGCTTGGGCTGAACAGGCGTAGCAGAGGGGTTTGCTAATTCTCCAGAGACACCACAGTGCCCCCGTGTGGTCCTGCTCCAGACAGGGTCTGGCCCCCTCTGGTCACTCAGGTTCAAAGCCTTGGAGTATTTCCAGATCCCTCGCTGCACCTGGACGGTCAGGTGGCAGCGGTGGCCAGGAGCGCTTTTCACCAACTCCATCTGGTGAGGAGGCTGCAGCCTTTTCTTTCTGATTCAGATCTGGCCACTGTCATCCATGTTTTCATCACCCCAAGGCTAGATTACTGCAACGTGCTCTACGTGGGGCTGCCCTGGATGACTGTTCGGAAGCTGCAGCTGGTGCAGAATGCGGCGGCTCAGCTTCTTTCCGGGACAAGTCGTTGGAAGCACATTATACCAGTGCTCCATAGCCTGCACTGGCTGCCTATAGCTTTCCAGGCACAATTCAAGGTGCTGGTTTTGACCTTTAAAGCCCTAAACTGTCTGGGTGCCTTATATCTGAAAGATCACCTGTCCTATCCTACCATGTCCCTTTGTGTTCTGTACAGTTGGCTAGGGGCACCCTCCTGCACGTTCCGTCTGTTACCCTTGTCCGTGGGGCAGGGGTGCGTGGGAGAGCATTCTCGGTTGCTGCCCCTGTGGAACTCCCTTCCCCAGGAGTTTTGCTTGAGCCCGAGCCTGGCTTTCTTTCAGAGACGGTGCAAAACTTTTTTATTTGGGTTTGATTGGGGGAGGATTGGGATTTGAGGGGATGATGTTTTTATTCTATGAATTTTAACATTTTAAACTGTTTTTTTGTTTGTGGATTGTGAGCCTCCCTGAGCCTTGTAGAAGAGCAGCATAGAAATTCAATAAATAAATAGAGTCCATGTGTAACAAGGTGCTGTTTCCCAGTATAAATTCCTGTCAAGTCACTTTTTCTTAGGGAATCGGCTCTATGTTACTGTCTCTTTAGGGGAATTAGCTATTTACACAGTCTTTTATTAATACCACAGTCTCTATCAAGGTATACAGTTCTTCATATATAGTCTCTCACAAGCCAGCAAACAGCCCTCTGGTAACCTGAAGTCCCTTCTTGTATCTCTGGACCAAACGCTCCCTCTGTATCCCAGCAACAGCCTCTCTGCCTCACCAACTCCTGGCTCAGACAGATCTCTCTCAGGATGTACTTCTCCTGTGGCTACCCCATGGCAACTGACCTGCCTAGGCTTTATAGGTCGTTGGCATGCTCCAATCAGTCCACTCTCACTGGGCATGCTCAGAAGTCTCCCAGGGCTGGTTCAGCTCAATCATCTTCTGCTCCAGCACTGTCCTTACTTACTCGGGTATAGCGCTGGCAGTCAGTAAGCCCAGTCTCTGGCTGGCGCTTGCTATCCCTCTTAAAGGGGCAGCATTCCACTTCCGCTGCACCCTGCTGCACCATGAATAAACTTGAAACAACATGTGTGTGAAGCACTGGATAACATGACCCTGGAGGTCTCTTCCAGCCCTACAATCAAATAAAATAAAGGCCCACTGAGCCTCAAACACAGGGAGTCCCAGCCTGAGGAGGCCCACAGCAATTCAGGAGGAGAGAGCTCCCAGCACATGGGGTCCATGAGTAACCTAGGAATAATGCCACATGTGTAATGTATAGGCCTGCAATGTAGGGAGCCTTGGTCCTGGAGGAGATGTTATGTCATGTAATATTTTACTTTTTGTAAAGCGAGTCAGTGTGCGTCTTATAAATATTCTTATGTTAGGAAGGGGCTCACATGACCATTTTGCACAGAACTCCAACTTCCCTGGACCCAGCACTGCCTCCATTTTCCACTAGCATTTCCCATGATTTCTTCCTGGAAAGGGACTTTCAAACTTGTGTGCGCAACTATTCACAGAAGCCAGATTATAAAATCATAACAAGGCCCCAGAACGGCTCCTTCGGTTAAGCGGGGGGCCGCAATGGAGAGGGCATTCTCGGTGGCCGGGCCGCACCTTTGGAACTCCCTTCCGGAGGAAGCTCGCCTGGCCCCCAGCCTGTTGACATTCCGGCAAAGTTGTAAAACCTGGCTGTTCGCCCAGGCCTTTCGGGAGGGTGGGAGGGTGGGGTAAGGTTTTTTTTTAGCCCCCCACCTTATTTATTCATTGTTTATTTATTATTGTTTAAATGAAGGTCCTGAGCCCTGTTTTAATGATTTTGTATGGCTATTGATGGTTTTAAATTGCTTTTATGTATATTTTATTGTTGGAAGCCGCCCCGGGCTGCTTGCAGGAGGGGCGGGGTACAAATTTATAAAATAAATAAATAAATTAAATAAAAGTATTCAAACCAGATATTTCTACAAACTTACAAAGTCTGGGGAAAACAACATGTGATTTCTCCAGCCAGATTTGACTCGGCAATACAGAATGAAGTTTGAGTATTTGCAATCAGCCCCTCAAGTAATAAATTCAAACTGATCTAAGAGATGAAAGGAGATGATCTAGATACATCACATATTAGTCGGCCAGACGCAGGAATCACTGGATGAAATGTTGCAGCCTGTGTTATGTATGTGGTCCGATAAAGTATTCATAATAGTCTCTCTAGCCTTAAAATGTGTCATTCTATGAATAAATTCCAGGAGAGTGAGATCTACAGAGATTCTGTGAACATATAACAGAGATAAGTTCAATGCATACATTATTAGCAGGGTTCCTAGTTCTCCTTGCAATGGAAAACCAGAGATTTTGCCTTTTTCCAGAGATTTTGCAGAAAATGGCAAAAACGTAGAGGTTTGTGAGGAGGACACAACAAGCCCGGGGCAGTGAGGACATAGAGTGGAGCTGAGGGAAAGCAACCTGAAGGCATGTGCTGGTGGGGGTGGGGGAGAGGCTCTGCATTTGCAGGTGTGCCACAGACCCCAATTTCTATTTTTATTTTGACTGTTGTTGGGACAAGTAGCTGCAAAATTGCATTAAAATGAAAATATTACAATAAAATGTGGTGTTCTAATCCATATGGTTTCCTCACCAAGTGCACTTTTAATATACCAGGCATAGGCAAAGTCACCAATTCTAAGACCCACATATGAAAAATCTTCATAGGGCTTAGAGTCACAAGACATGTGTGCTTGCTTGCATGCAAACACACACCTCTCCTGCTTCATGATTGGCTGGTGGGGCTGGTTGCTGAGATCCTGAGTAGCAGCTGCAAGGGGCCCAGAACCAACTCTAGCCAAGAGCTGCACTTTAACTGCCCCAAAGCCACAGTTTGGCCACCCCTGTCATATACTGTGTGACAATGTTCGCTTACCCTATAAGAACACAGTCCATACAACAGTTCATTTGAATGCTCCTTCTTCTTACCACTTTGGCCCCTTCAGGCTTCTTACAAGATTCCCTAAAGGGCTTTGGGTGCCTGCTTGGTCGAGCAGGCACCTTGACCTGGCAAATCCCCTGCCAACTCACTTCGCCTTCCAAGGTAACTCCCCTTCATAGGAATCCTTCTGAGGAGGGGACTCTTCCAGGCTCCCTTCTATAAGGTGAGATCCTCTGCCCTTGCTCTCCTAGATCTCTGGCCTGGTGGCCAACCACCATGCCAGCCAGTTCCTAGGGTTGGAGCAGGCTCCCTGGCCTCCTTCAGCAAGGTGGTCTAGAGTAGATGAGCTGCTAGTCTCAAGACTTTGGGCATTTTTACACACACCTTAAAGTTCCGGATTTTTCAATCTTCTGGGTTTACAAGTCCACAAGTAAGTTTTGGGTGCATTCTTCACACACACACTGCCGAGGCAGCCTAAAGTATCCACAGCTGCAGATGTGACAGGCTGCCATGGAAACCAAGTGACCACAGCTGCCTGGAGCAAAGCAGTTTACCAAGAGAACTTTTTACACACAAAAGTTCTGGGAGAAGTTCTATGCAGAAGTTCAAAGAGCCAGATGTTTAAGATCTGGGTGAATGATTTAGATGCACAGAAAGTTCAGGATGTAACAGCAAACATCCAGGAGAAATGTGTGTGTAAAAACACCCTTTGGCTCCCACTTGCCTCTCCCTGGTAGTTTCTCCATTTGAACTTCAGGACTTATACCAAGGCTTGTCCCAGCTAGCTTGCAGTTTCCTGCCACACCCAGCTGGGGCCAATTAGCCATTTCTAATTAACTCACTAGCCAACCAGGCTGCAAGGGCTAGACACCCAATGATACCCTGCTAGCTCTCTAAAGACTGCACTCCTGCAGGGACCATGGTCCTAATCCCATTCCAATGGCTTTGGGGCCTGTTTATAACAGCTGAAAATTTGTGCCACTGCAAATTTTCAGTGGCCAGGGCAGAGATGCTTCTTCAAAAGACGGCCTCTGGTAAAAACAGTTTACAAAGCACCATCGAACAACCAGGATACGAAAGTATCTCTCTCTCTCTCATAAAGGCAATTTCTAGTCTCTTTAAAAGTGCAATACATTTATTTGTGGGGCTTATGAGCTGCGTGCCTCCTGGCTTGAATGTGGGTCATTAGGAATAACCTTGTGAACTGCTGAACTTGCAGTTGCAGCCAAGTTTCGGCACTGAGCCTTACAAGAAAAACAAGGCAGCAAATGCAGGCACTTTTTCACTTGACTCCAAACCTTTAATGACCAGCTAACGACTCTGCTAACTAAGCAGTTGACTCTCACTTTCATAGTGAAAATGCTGTTAGCAGGCAAAGGGGAAGAGAGAGCTTTCCATTGGTAAACAGCTGGTTAGCAGGACAACCACTAGACAAAACGGGGGGGGGAGCATAGCCAGACTTCCACTTTACATAAAATGAGATGCAGGCCTTTGAAATATAAAAGTCACACCACGTTCACCTTCTGTAACAAGGGGGACAACAACAAAAAGTCTTGAAGAACAGAACCAAATCACACTCGCCTGATTTTTCTGAGACTGTTTCAGGATCCGTTTGATCTCACCAAGGTATTTATTATCACAGCCTATTTGTTACGGGTTGTGGTGTCTTCATTGAGAGCCCAAGTGAATTAGGAAGCTTCTGAAAGGCAGCTAACTCTCTCAGCAGAAAGCCTTGGGGGGGGACGTGCTTTGGAATATGATCTTTCATCAGGAGAGGTGCAGAAGGGAAATAGGACAATAAACTTGAGGGTCAGACCTCTTCAGCAAAGCATCAGAAGGACCCAATCCCCAACAATAAAGCGCTGGCTAAACCATTTATAAAGGTGTAATCGGCAAATTAACAATTGGTGCCAAGCACAGCATGGCTTCTTCTAGCCATTGTTTCATAGCTACTGGCAGCTGTTTGAGCTAAGCCTCTCCATCCTGGTCTTCTTCACACACCGCGTCTCCTTTCAACCCACTACTGACCTGCTATAAAGCAAGCAGTGGATTATCCTAGCTCTGCGCAGCCGGTTGGGGAGCAGGCATAGGAGTAAGGGCTTCCCTTGAATTTTCAATGGTTCAAATGTTAGGATGCCTCTGAATCTCAGCCTACTGGGTATTAATGCATTGACCTAGATGTTAAACATTATGGTGTTTAGTCTCAGTTCTGTTAGTGGCCTTGGGCAAGTCATTTATTGTCCATTTCCTCCTCTTTAAAATGGGGCCCTTTGAAGTGGGGCCCAGTGCAAAGCCAGTGTAGCCTAGCAGTTAATCTTAGGGTGTTAATACACAGGCTGGGAGCCCGACGGAGCCTGTAATGGCTTCACGCAGCTGCCTCTTCCAGGTCCTGTGTGGCGAGTGCAATAAACGCACGGGCAGGCATTCACCCCTGCCGCCCCCCTCTCCACCAAGCTGCAGTCACTCTAGCAATGTGCTAGGCTGTACTCATGCTTCTATGATACAGAATGCGCATGGAGACCACGCACAGCCCAACAGATGGGCAGTGGCCCTGTGGGCAATTGTTGCCTCCCACATTTCCTGTATTGATGTCATGTGGAGCAGCTCCAGGGAGGTCCCAGGGTGAACATCTGGCATGCACAGGATACATGAGCAGGTGAGTCCAGGACTAATGAGGGTAAATTAGGGTAACATCTCATTTGTTAACATCCTTAGTCATGAACTCCCTGGGTGACCTTGTGCAAGTCACACTCTTTCGGCCTCAGCTCCTCATCTATATCATGGGGTGAATAATAATTACCTACTTCACAGAGTTTTTGTGAGGGTGCGCTAGGTAAGGATTGTAAAGCACTTTGTACACTGACTGCTATATGTTATAAATACCAGTAATGCAAAACGTAGTAGTATCTTTGTGTTCTGATGCCCAAAGAGTTCTGTTATCCTTGTGTGTGGATCCCAGCCACAGGCAGAAGTAGTTCTGGAGCAGTAGCAGGCCATCCTTTTAGGTTCTGCAGCACAGGCTGAAAAGGGAAATCTTGCGCACACAAGATCTAGCTCACAACGGCGCTCAACCCTACAATTCCTGCAGTTTAGATCTGTAGGGTCTGGAAGCACAGATGTTGGGCTGGTTCCATCGGACAAAAGCAACCAACTCTATTCTAGCTCCCCACTCCCCATTGCAAGACCCAGGATGCTCTTTTGCCTTAAATATCTTTTTAGAGCTGAAAGCAGCATCCACAGTGAATATCACATTTGACAATTTTGACCACTTTGAATTTTGTCTGCTTAAGCCAATAAGAAACTATTCGTTTCTTGCTCTCCCTCCCCTCCCCTCCCCCTGGAAATGAAAATCTATTCCAGTTATTTTAGTTTGGTCATTTCAGTCATTTTGGTATTTTGGGTTCTTCATTTTGACACTATTAACACTAGTGCCAAAAATTTTTTTAAAATGACAGAATCACAAACTGAAATACCAAAATAACCTGAAATAACCAAACTGAGATATCCAGACAATCAGATATGTGCATATCGTTCCCATAGCAAATAATTATTCAGCAGCTAGATTGTAAGCCTGCTGGGGCAGGGACCTGTCTATAATTGATGATCGTAAAGTGCCAGGTTCACTGCCAGCACTATATAAGTAAATAATAATATTTATAGATACAAAAATGCCTCTTCGTTCCAGGTCTAATTAGGCCGAGTCCTTATGGCTTCTGGAAGATTGGGTGTTTTCAGATGAGATGCTACCCAGCATGGCCATCTAGAAGCCACGGATCCAACCGCCCATCTGTAGGTGGAGTGGCCAGATGCATGTTCCCATGAGCCATGGAGCACCCACTCATGGCCACACACAAAGCCTAGCCAGGAAATCTAGACTGCACCGATGAGCAAGCCAGATTTACGGTAGCCACTTTTGTAGCCATGGTAGCTATGCTGGGAGCTGCCCATTTTAATTGCTCCCCATACACTCGACGTGTGTGGGTGCCAAGGACCTCCCATCCCCATTGTCTTGCTTGTTTGAAAACACCCAATGAAAGGAGGCGTCAGAATCCCAGCCATACCCCCTGCTCCCTACACATTTGCAAGCCTCGCCATTGGATGGCATAGGCACCAAAGGCTCAGCTCTAGGGACTGTTTCATGTGGCTCCACCCACACAGGTATATTCCTAACAGCACTATCAGTTCCATGACTCATTGCGGAGGGTCAGGGACCTTTTTCATAAAGCAGCAGCTGCTTTCCTCCTATCCTCCCTGCTCTGGGTTGCTCTGCCAAATTCTGGCTGGTTTAGCCAATGTGGGGCCCTGTGTTAAATCAGTATAGGCTGCATTCACAGGAGACTCAGTCTTTTCCCACCTCTACTATTTGTTGTGAAAAACAGGTTAAACAGGAGCAGAGCATATGTATTCAGGGAAGGAGTTTCATACATATGGGGCAGCGTGGGCAAAAGGACAGAGATGCTTTAAGGAGCAGGAGACTCTGGGGTGGATGGGAGTGATATGCAAGGTACTGGGCTATACTGGGGAAGGGCAACGCACCTTACCTAGAAATCCCTCTCCAAGTTGCTTCCATGCCAAGGAGCAGGCATGCTGTGCAATGGCCCTGGCTAAACAGGCATTTCCCCCACAGTGGGGAGCGGTAGGGTTTAGCCCCACTGATTATTTGCCTATTATCCAACAGCACACACCTCCAAAAGGTGGCTATTCTGCTATGTAAATTCCTTTCCCTTTGATCACTTATAAACACACCAGTTCACAAACAGCAATGTCAATCCAGAATGGCCCCATTGGCACCCATGTGGGTGACTGAACGCTGGCACAAATGGGAGTACAATCTCTCTTTGCCCTTGCCATTTGTGTTTAGCTGCAAGAGTTGTTCCCTGATCCCGCTGGATGCCCCCCACCCCTTTGCCCGCTCTCTTTTTTAAAGCAGCACGACCGCATTCTTTGCATTTTTCCATTCTGTTTACAGTGCCTTTTATGAGAATTGTGGTTATTTCTTAACACTTGGCTCAGAATTGTGAAATTGAAAGCTATGGCATGTTAGCGCTTGCCAGCTAGGCAGGAACATCCTATCACATCACACAAAAGGTTGCAGATTGGCTGCTGCTCTGTTATCACAGCAGAGAGTGCTGGAGTAAAGAGCTACTAAACAAGGAAGGGATCAGCGGGTGTGCTGATCCATGTACACATGAGCTGGCATTTGCAAAGTACCCAAGTCTCACTGACACTCAATGAGATTTGGGCCCTAGAATCCATAACAGCTTGTCCTCATGATTATTTTTTTAGGTAAGTGCCTCCCACCTCACCTTAACCTCTGCTGTGTTCCAGGAAGCAGGAGGGCTAAAGAGAGGATAGAGATGGGCACTTAACTTTGCAAACAAGTTAAAGTGGAGAAGATGCTCCTACACTGGGGCAGGGAGATGCTTGCATTTACTGGCTCTGCTCAGGGGAATTCCTCTGCTTACATCCAGCCTTGCAGTCTTCTCGCATCCCAGCAAACCATTGCCTCAATGATTCCTCCCTCCCACGATCCTCTCACACACTGGGTGAAAACAGACATGACGCTAACCTAACCACCCTTTAACCACCCTTGTGGTTATTTATGCACATTGCAGGGCTGTATTGGTGCCCTATGTAGCCCTGAAACATGCATAAATGACCACCAAGGGTGGTTAAAGGGTGGTTAGCGTCATGTCTGTTTTCACCCAATGTCTCTGCCTCATCCTGTTTGTCATTCCAGACTACTGAATTTCCCTGCAAGAAAGGCTCAAGGAGCAGGAAGAATTACTTTACCCTTGGTTGTTTGAATAGAGGCCTAGTCTGGGAGTTACTCTGAAGTATCTTCTCTTCTGGAGCAGCTACACTGTTTGTTTCAGGTGTGCTCCTGAGAACAAGCCCTTGGGCTCCTCTACCCACACCCTCCCTCCAGGTCTTACAATCTGGGAAGCTGCTGGGGATAGTTCCAAGACGAGGTGTCCTAGTCCAGCTTGTGCCTTTTGCCTAGCATTAGAGAGACAAGTCCCTGACCTAAGGAGATTACAACCTAGAACGGACAAGGGAGGGTTACCTAGGAAGTGACAGGATACATTAATGAAGCTGAGAAGTTTCACGTGCACATGCTTAGCTAAGTTACAAGGGAGATCCTGATGGATGAGGTAGTAGGAGAACAATGAATGAGCCATCTTTGAGGGAGAGGAGTTGGAGAAAGCCTGATGGAAGAGGCAGGTGTCTAGGAGGCTATCTCAAGGGAGGGAGAAGGGTATGTGTGTTGTCCCACACCCCAAAGAAAGACACTGACACCAATTATTTGGATTCAACATAGGCCGCACCAATTTATTAAATTCTTAATTAAGGAGGGGGCTATGCCCCTTCTAGTCCTGCTAACCTTAACTATTAACTCATTTAATACTATTAAACATAAACCTGAGCGGTCTGAAGTTCCTCAGTACCGCCCTAACGCTAACAATAGCTGCTGCTAATGTCACCCCTGTCCGGCCGCCCTAAGCCGGATCAGGAGGCCCATGCCAATGGTGACCCTAAGAAGGTATCGAGGGGATGTTTCCCCGTGCCTTGGACCGCCTCTGTCCTAAGGCCAGGGTGTTGTCCACCTCTTCCTTGCTCTGACGTGATGCTGGCCTGTCGGCTCTAGCTTTCACTCAGAGCCCACCTCTTAATGAGATGACTTGGCAGCAGACTATCCCTATTTCTAAGCTAACTACCTCGCAGGACCCCTGCCACTAAAGACTGCCAGCTTCTGCTTGGCTAGTCTTGCCCCCTCCTCATCTCTGAAGTAGCCTTTCAAGTTGTTCCTGTACGGCCTTTAGATAAATTTCAAGACCCTCGTCAGATAGGTGTACACCGTCTATCCTATATAACTCCGGCTTGCTAAATTTGATTCCCGGATGCCGAATTATATGACCCCCCAATTCGACTATTAACTTCCCCACTTCCTTGTTAACCTTACGTCTAGCCCTATCCACCTTACTAGGGCGCACGGCGTTCCTCCAATTTATGCGTTCAAGCATCTCAGACCATACAAATACCGTACTTGGTAAGATTCGTCTTGCTACCTGCAAGTCCGCCTTGATATTGGTGACCAGGTGGAGACCTGTGTCGACCGGGAGATTATTCTCCCCCAAGTGTATCACCAGTACGTCTGGATGCTGATCCGATGCCAAGGAGTGGATCAAGGGCAGAAACTGTGCCCACTTCATCCCGCTCCGGCCCTTCCACGATACGTTGGCCAGATGGCCCAAACCAAGCTGGGTACCCCAGTAGGTACTCCCCGCTCGCCTGCCGGCCCAGTAGACAATGCTGTGGCCGGCTATGACGACTCGCTGCTGCCGTCGCGGCAGCTCGCCCCCTATGGAAAACACAGACATTGAACAACGTGTTGTTTATCGTGTTCATCCCACATCCCTGCACTAGTACCCTCTTATAACTGGACTTTTCTAACATACGCTTTGTATGCTTCCGATTTCCATCTGCCTATCCCTTTTACTTGCTGCTCAGATAATCCCGCAGCCGCTGCACAACTTGCTGCTCCAATCCGAAAGGAGTGTGAGCCAAATTCTCGGGGTGAAAGTCCCATGCCCTTCAACGCTCTGCCCATTAATGCAGAGAATTGATATCTCGTGAGATGTGACCCGTTCTCGTGAATAAAAATTGGACCCTCTCTACTGGGGCGTTTGCCCATAAAGTCAGTTAATGCTTTAACTGGGCAGATGTCTTCCTCATTTATCCTTGCCAGCTTTACCCGTTGACCCCTCCTACGCTGATCCGTCTTGGACCCTCGCAAAATTATCTCCACTCCTTCTGGCCTTATTTGAACATCCTTTATGGATATAACCGGACCTGCCACAGTTGTTGCCGAAGCAGCTGTGAGTTCGCCCACTCGGAATGCTCCAAAAAAGGCCACCTTAAACGCTGTCTGAAACAACTGATTTTCATACTCTGAAAAGCATACCCTCTGTAATTGTTGGCACATGCCCCTTAAAATTGTAGGCGTAATGGGCCTTCTGGCATCGCTGCTTCTTGGAGACTCTCTCTCCCATCCCTCTAACATCTTTCGTACAAAAAACCCGCCGTTAGGGGATTCGTAGCCGGCCAGTTTATTATAAAAGGCTAAAGCAGTAAGTTTCCCGCCAATAGTTCTTGGGGCCAGGCCTCTTTCTTTTAGGCTCACTGCAAACTGCAGTGTCTGGGCCTCTGCGATTGGAAACTGAGTTCCCCACCCTTCCTTGATCCTAAACTCCTGAAATTCGGCCAATGCCTGACTGTAGGCCGCTCTTGTTCGTGGTGCTAGTGAACCCTGCACTGCCCGAAACATTGTCACTGTCCAATGTTCCAAATCCCTTCGGGCAGCTCCTCCGGCTGGATCCTGGCTCCCGGTGCCAACTGCCTGAAACGCTCCATCTGTTGGCGAGAGAGTGCGTCGGCTATGCCGTTGTTGATACCCGGCACGTGTTTAGCCGTGAACAATATGTTGTTCACCAGACATTGCCGGACGAACCCTCTCACCAACCCCATTACTCTTCTCGAGTGTGATGATAGCGAGTTCAGCACCTGCACAACTGCCAGGTTGTCGCACCAAAACAAAATAGTTTTGTCTGCGAATTCCCTATCCCATATGTGTATCGCTACCACTATGGGGAACAGTTCGAGGAAAGTCAAATCCCGGGTCCAGCCTTCCCGCACCCACTTAGCCGGCCACAAGGCAGAACACCACCTCCCAGACCAGTATAGTCCGAAGCCCAAGGACCCGGCGGCATCCGATTGGACTTGGAGCTCAGCCTCCAGCAGCCACCTCTGCCGCCAAATACTGACGCCGTTAAAACTCTGTAGGAAGTGGAGCCAAGTTCTCAAGTCGTCTCGCATCTCGGCCGAGATCCTGATGTGACAGTGCCCTGGGAGATTGGACCCCACCCTTTCATAGAGTCTGGATAGGAAGGCGCGGCCAGGCGCCACTACCCGGCAAGCAAAATTGAGGCTCCCCGTTAATGCCTGTAGCTGCCTAACTGTTACTTTGGGGCGCCTCAAAATTGCTTGGATATCCCTAACTAACGCAACTATTTTTTCAACCGGCAAGCGTGACACTTGCTGTTCGGTATCTAACTCAATTCCCAAAAAGGTAAGTACCGACGAGGGTCCAACCGTTTTTTCCGGTGCCAGGGGTACTCCCAGTTCGCCTGCCATAGCCTGGAATTCCCTCAGCACGTTTCTACACTCTGCCGTGTCCTTTCTCCCCAGGAATAAAAAATCGTCAATATAGTGCAATATATATTGGGATTTTGTCCTTCTCCTGGCTAGCCATTCCAGCAAAGAGCTGAAACGTTCGAAGGCCGAGCACGATATGGAACACCCCATGGGCATTGCCTTATCGTAATAATACTGACCCCCAAACTGGAACCCGAGTAGCTTAAAGCTGTCGGGGTGGACTGGCAGCAAGCGAAATGCGGATTTAATGTCGCATTTTGCCAGGAGGGCCCCCCTACCACACTCCCTCGCCATCTCAATTGCCGTGTCAAATGATGCATACCGAACCGAACACAGCTCGGGGGGTATGGCATCATTCACGGACTGTCCTTTTGGGTATGAGAGGTGGTGTATAAGGCGGAACTCTCCTTCCTGCTTCTTGGGCACTACTCCAAGTGGAGACACATGTAAATCGGGAAAAGGCAGGGTGGTGAAGGGACCCGCAATGCGGCCCTCTTCGAGTTCCTTTCTAATCTTGTTGGCGACCAAGTTTTCCCTTCCTTTTACCGATTTTAAGTTCTTCACCCAGCTCCTTGTTGCCTCGAATCTTGCCGGGATGATAAAACCATCCCGGAAGCCCGACACAACATATTCCACCTCGCCGACCAATGGGCAGCCCGCGAGTGCTTCCTGTAGAGCCTTATACCTAACCGGGGTTGGGGCCCTTACCTCCTCCTTGGGGCTGGTTGTTCCCCGAACTCTGTCTCCCTTGCTGCTTACCCCGAGCGTTCCCCCGCGCTCTGGTGCAGTTAAACTCTGAGTGTCCTCCCCCACAGAGGTTGCAGGCATGCCTAAAGCGGCACACGGAGCGGGCGCAGCCCCCCGACCCGTTGAAATCCCAACAGGTCGCTCCCCTCTGACTCCTACGGCGCCCACCCTCCCGAAAGGGATCGTTCATGGGGGCGACCCCACCCCTTGCTAATGTATGCCCACTGTCGGTCCTGTGCGTGCCAACCACATTGGACATGGACTCAAGCCACAAGTCTGTAGCATACACATCCCACCTTATACCTGGTGTAATCGCTGCCCGCTTTCTAAAACCCTCGTCATAACATAACCAGGCCCCGGGGCTCCCGGAATCGTACGCCCTGCGTACAATGTCCAGGTATTTAATTAATTCAGTCGCCCGTTCGGGGGCCGCCTGAATCATAACCCCTATCAGCACCGATACGGCAGCTGACCAATTCTTCCAATTCTTCTCAACCTTGGGGTGCTTAAACCTTTCCTTGTCTTTTTCTTTCTCACTGGAGTTGGGGTCTGGCACCGGCTCAGTGTAAAGAAGGGAGAATACGTCCACGTATTCTCCTCTCCAAATCTTTTCCCTGGTATGATGGGCCAAGTGGGCCCCCACCGGGGCCCCAACTGCCGCCCAGGTACCCGGCTCCCTCTGACCTGCGGAGGTCGCCTCCGCTTTTCCCCCGCACGTACTACAGGCCCCCTGCTGTTGGTTTGCGGGAGGGACCCCTCTCGCCCCTTGCTTACTTGTGCCTGCCTGGGCCTGACTAGTTTCTGGCAACCCTGCTGAGTCCTGGTCGGGCCATGGTACCCATGACCCGACCCACCCCATCCGTACTTCCCGATGGGGTACCTGCTGTTCGGTCTGTTCCCTGTTTCCCGAGCTCTCCCCCTTTTCACACTGGCATTGCTGGCAATGTGTACACCTACCTGCACTCGCGCGGCTGGGGGGTGCCCCGACGTCCTCCGATGATTCCGCGTGCGTCTGCTGGCGGTGTTCATGCCTCCTCCCCATCTCCTCGGAAAGTGCCTCAGGGCGTGGCGTCCTTCCTTGATGCCGCACCGACTGCTCGGCCGGTTGTCGCCGCGCTTCAGCTAGGCCGTCGACTTTTTTCTCCAGCGTCTCGAAACGACCCATAAATGCATTAAGGGTCTCCAGAACCGCTGCGAGCTGGTCGCCTCGCGCCCGCTGTGCCGGAGGCTCCTCTACGCTGTCCCTCTGTGGAGACAATTGGCGCCTTCCCCCTCGCCTAGGCGAGGGGGAAGGCGTAGCCGGGCGCATAGCCTGGTCTGCTGGGGCTGAGTGCCCCGGATCCCTGCCCTCCTGCACAGTTGCAGGGGTTACACCCCCCGATGCTACCTCCTTTGGGCCACTCTCCACCCTATACCGGGCCGGGGGCTGCACCGTTCGCGTGCTGGCCCTTACCCCGCCATTAGGCCCTTCTCCTTCGGCCCCCCCCGTTGGGGCGCGCTCATTGTCATCCTCTCCCCCAGTACCTACCTGCCCGCCTGTGGCCACATTAGCTCTTCCCAGCTCGGGAGCCATTCCGCCCCCCACATCGCTCCCCATGCCATGGACCTGGTCGCTGGGCGGCTGTTCCTGTGTCGCCAGGCTATTTATGGTGGACTCACATCCACTCATACGGGCCTGAAGTGCTTCAAGTACCTCCTCGACCCTCTTGGACAGGGGCTTTTTGGCTGGGCCTTTCCCTTTCTTTCCTCCGCTGCCCTTGGCCATGATCCTGCTTCTCCCAGCCCCCTATTCCTCTAAGCTGTACTCCCCCAGAGGTGGCCACTTACCCGGCTGTTCAGCCTGTTCGCCTAGCCAGAACACTACCCCCCGCGCCGAGAGATTAGCGCTGTTAGTGCAGGGCTCTGGCCCTTATGCCCTTCAAGGCCTCAATTGCCCAACTCCAGGCCCCCTCAAGTCTCCCCCGATGTTGCTGGGGTTCCCTTGGGCTTCCTGGCCTAGCACTTACCTGTGCTGTAAGGCCCTCTGCTGCTGCACCTCCTGCCGTCAATGGGCCCCTGGACCGCTGGCCCTTTTTTGGTCTCCGTTGCCGGCTCCACCACGCGCCACGATCCCCCCCCCCTTGGGCCCCCGGTGCAGCTGGCCCAACCTGCCCCTTTCCTCCGTTGGGGGCTATAATATTAAGGCTCACTCAGCCTTTTACGCAGCCTTATTACCCCCGCTCTGACCCCCGCTCCTCAAAAAACCTTGGGGCAGAGCTCCACGCTGCTTTCTGGTCCGTTGCAGGCGCGGAATGGCCGCTTCGCGCCTGTTTCCAAGATGGCGGCCGCGAAGTCTCGCCTCGCGAGACTTCGTCCCGGGTCGCTTGCTCCAACGCCGACGCCGCCGTGCGCCCCGCCCACAGCTTTCTTTGCTACAAGCTGGGGGAGGGGGGACAAAAACCGCCGCCACGAGAGCCGCTACCCGTTCCGGGCAGGGCCACGCGGCGACGGGACTTCCGAGAGGGAATTCCAGGCCTAGGGGGCAGTATAGGAGAAAGGGTGAAGATGGTTCACAGAGCAAGAGACTTTGAGGCAGGTGAGGGTGGTGGCAGAGGAGGAGCAAAGTTCCCAGGTGGGAACATGCAGGGAAATGAGGGAGGAAAGTTAGGAAGGATCAAGACCATGAAGAGCCTTAAAGACAAGGAGTTTGTGCTGGATGTGATGGGGGAGAGGGGGGGATGGGGAAGGGGATGAACATGTTTCTCCACTGTTCATTTGTGGCTCGACTCAACTCCTGTTGAACTCAATGGAGAATCTCTCATGACCTCAGTGGAAGCTGGACCATTCAGTTCTCCCACAAGGTTTACTGTCTGAAAGAGAGTCACACATTCCTCCCAGAGCTGTGTGAAGTGCTGTCTCTTTCTCCCATGCATGGGCAGCCATTCCTGCTGCTGGCCACCCTACAAAAGCAGGTAGGGCCATTCCTATCTGACAACTTCCTCTTGTTCTTGAGGAAAACATCTAGGTAAGACCATGAGTGGGGATTCTGTGGATCATGCTACTCAGATTGAATGAAGTGTGGTCCTTCTGGGGTTAATGGATCAAACCCCCTTTAAAAAGGAAGGACCCTATGGAGCGGAGGGATGCTGAAATAAAGGACACATTCAATTCCATACAGTTGGGGTGTTCAGAAGAAGGGACGTCAACTGCATACATGAGAGATGTCCATTGTGTTCTATAGAGCTGTACAGCTCTGAAATAAGAAATTTTCCCATAAAATAAGGGACACTTGGCAGCCCCAAGTCCTTCCAGCAGGGCAGCTTTAGATCAAAGTAAAATTTAGCCCCAAATAATAATAATTATTATTATTATTATTATTTATTATAGATTTAGATGCCATTTTTTCCCCAGTGGACTCAGGACAGCTTACAATAAATTACAAAATACTACAGAAAAAAATATAACCCACTACAAAACACGAAGAGCCCCAAACTTGCCTTTACTCATCCCTACTACTCACCCCACGCCTTTCACACTTTCCCAGCTCTCACCAGGGAGTACCTCTTGTCCCAGCCACTACCCCCTCAAAAGGGGGCTATGGCGATCCCTACCCCCCAACAAAAAAACCCACCAAATTCACCCACTCCAACACACCATCTTCCCCCTAAACATTTTTTTAAAAAATACAGCAATTCCCCAAACAACAAATCAAATAAGGGAACCAAGGATTTTGCAGGAGGTCCTCCATGTGACAGCAATTGCTTCCGCATAGTAAAGAATGTCTAGCTTTTCCGGGTGATCAAGAGGCTGGTCAGTCTGGCCTCCCTCCGCCTGGAACTGGAATCTTCCAGTGCTCGCTGTGACATGTTTGTCGACTTTTTCGTGGATAAAATCGCCCGGATTCACCACGACTTTGATTCCGCACTTGTAGCAATGGGAGAACCTGAGGTAATGGAAACCCCAGCTTGTCCGGTTTCATGGGATCAGTTCCAGTGGGTGTCACCTGCTGATGCAACGGATGTCCTTGGGGCTCTTAGAACCACCTATTGCAAATTAGATCCATGCCCGTCTTGGCTGGTTAAGGCCTGTTGTGAGACATTAGGGCCGTTGCTGGCCAGGGTTGTCAGTGCTTCCCTTGGGGAGGGCAGAGTGCCAAGCTGCTTTAAAGAGGCGGTGGTGCAACCTTTGCTCAAAAAAAATCGCTTGACATTGACTCCCTTGCCAGCTATCGGTCAGTTTCTAACCTGCCCTTTTTAGGGAAGGTTATTGAGCGGGTGGTGGCTCAGCAGCTTCAGGGGCATCTGGATCATGTTAGTTTTCTTGCTCCTTCGCAGTCCAGCTTTCACCCTGGGTTTGGCACTGAGACTGCGCTTGTGGCCTTAGTTGATGACCTACGCCATGAATTAGATCAGGGCAGATCATCTATTTTGATTTTATTAGATCTGTCAGCAGCATTTCATACCGTTGACCATGAGATGTTGGTGACTCGTCTGCGGGATTGTGCTGGGGTAGGGTGGGCAGAAATATTCTTGAATGGTTCCGCTCTTTCCTGGCCGGGAGAACTCAGCAGGTGGTGCTTGGGGAGTGTTCATCATCTCCCTAGGACCTCACGTGTGGAGTCCCACAGGGTTCTACTCTATCCACTGTCCTGTTCAATGTGTACATACAGCCATTGGGCAAGGTCATGAGAGGGTTCAGTGTTTGTTGTCATCAGTACTCCGATGATACACAACTTTACCTCTCTTTTTCAGTGGACCCAGATGCAGCAATCTCGGTGCTTACTCGGTGTTTGGCAGCTGTAGGGGACTGGATGAGGACGAGCCTTCTGAAGCTGAATCCCGACAAGACGGAGGTGATGTTGGTCGGTGAGGCTGAAGGAGTGGTTGCTCCGGTCATTGACGGGGTATGCCCTCCTTTGGTTACTCAGGTCCATAGTCTGAGGGTGCTTCTCGATCTGCAGCTCCGCCTGGATCTCCAAGCCAGCTGTGGCAAGGAGTGCCTTTCACCAGTTACATTGGGTGCGCCTGCTTTGGCTGTATGTTTCGGACTCTGACCTGGCCACCATTATCCATGCCTTCATCACCTCTAGACTGGACTATTGCAACACACTCTACATGGGGCTACCCTTGGTGACGGTTCGGAGGCTGCAGCTGATGCAGAATGCGGACCGTCTCCTTATGGGGATGGGTCTTTGCGAGCACATTACACCAGTGCTCCGTTTCCTGCACTGGCTACCTATTGTCTTCCGGGCCTGATTCAAGGTGTTGGTTCTGACCTATAAAGCCCTGCACGGCCTGGGCCCTGCCTACCTGGGAGACTGCCTTGGGCCTTGGTGTGACCCCTGCGGTCTACTGGGGGTGCCCAACTCAAAGTGTCCCGAGTGGAGACGATGGGGAGGGCGTACTTGGTGGCCACACCTAGGCTGTGGAATTCCCTCCCGACAGAGGCCCATCTGGCCCCAGACCACCCCTCTTTCCGGATACCGTGTAAGACCTGGCTGTTCCACCAGGCTTTGGGGGAGGAAGATGGGTAAGGGTGGAAGGGAGGTGGGGGGAGGTTTTTATTTCCGCACACAATGAGTTTTATGTACTTTTATTATTTGTTGATGTATTTTGTTGAGTTTTTATATTGTATATTTTTTATGAATTCTGAGCTGCCCTGAGCTGCCGTGTGAACAGGAGGGTGCGGGTTAAAAGTAAATTGAAATAAACAAATAAATAGCCCCACATCTCGAACGCCACCGAACAGATGCCTAACAGACAATGAACCATTCACAGGCAGCCACCAGCAGACGCTGCAGCCCCTTATGCCCCTGCGCATGATCTTTCAAGGGCTCAGTCCTTGCTGAAGAGATTCCCAAAGTTTCCCCCCAATGTGTGAACCCATTTTGAGACTTAAACAGAATCCCATGACTTCAACCAGCAATAAAGATCTGCAGAGTGTATAAAATATCATTCAGAATTATGACCCTGTCTGTAGATGGCATGACCCCCACCCACAGGTCTTGTCCCATAATTTGGGAATCTCTGCCTCCATGTAAATCTGTTTCCTGGAGCCCTTGTAAGTCTTTTTTTATTTGGCCCAGCATATGGCAGGTGAGGATAGGGCAGGACAGAAATCTAAGTTCTAAAAAAACAGAACTGGGGATTGGTTAGGTCTTGGTGCATGAACACACAAACCTATTTTTACAGAAATAAAAATGTGCATATTAGATTTGGTTGACATATTGAGTTCAAAAACTTTCTTTGTTCATAAAAATGGTGGGGAATGTCTGAGAAAAGTTCCAAAGAAAACCTCAACAAACCAAACCCAGCCCCAGTGTCCAAATCCAGAACATTTATGCCCAACCACCTCGTCCTCCTCTAAAATTATCCCAAAAAATTGTGATAAAAACCACCAAAAGTTTAAAGAGATTTGGAAATAGTTGGAAAAGAACAAAGATTACCGTTGAAATTTTTGCAAAAACAGAAAAATAAAACAAAACCCCAAACATTCCCTGCCAACTCTTTGTATGACATGTAAGACATGCAGGGTGGAATGAATCCTCTACTTGTTCAAAGAGGTTTTTAATTGAGGTAGCTCCAGGAAATCTTTACTCACTTCTTAGCCCGAGTGATGTTCATTGGCCTGCTACCGTGAGTAAGTGCTACTCATCTGAGCAATAGGTTTTCAAGATCAAGCCCCAGGGCTGCTAAACAATGGAGGTTAATCAAAGCAACTAAGTTGTTTTAATTAACTAGGTCAGTTGATGAGACTCCACCTGGAATACCTATTTTCTGGGTACCTAAATAGCAGAACAATACCAACAAATTGGACAGGGTTCAGAGACAGGGTTCATCATAAAAATGATGAAAGGGTTGAACTGATTTTATGAGGAGGGATTAAAAGAGCTACATATGTTTAGCTTGGCTTAATAAAAGCAGAAGGTGGATATGTCACTGTCTACACCCCTTTTGAATTCTTGCAAACGCCAAAGATGGAGAGGAATTATTCAGTGGGTGTTTTCAGACAGGACGGTGGCACAATTTAACCACTTAAGCGCAGGTTAATCCGGGTGCCACCATTATGCCAAAATGCACCCACCAGATGTTAGCATGGTCTGACTCCCAACTATGGTGGGAAATTGCCAAGTCACAACCCGGGCTAGCCGCCACCACAGTCGGGATCCGGCTGTCGGACTCGGAGTAAAGCATCTGAAAGCCCGCTTTACTTACCATAGTCCAGAGTGGTGGGGGATGGGGAGGGCACCCACCACTGCTTAGTTAAGTCTGTGGTGGCAGTGGGAACCATCACATCAGTTTTCACCCAATGTGGTTCAAAGCGGATGCGGGAGGAAAGAGGGCCTTTGTGACTGAACATTAGGAAAAGATTCCTAATGATTTGATGTATCACACTGTGAACTAGCCTCCTGAGGATGTGGTGGGGATGCCATAGTTTGAGCAACTGAGTCATTAAGAATAGACTGGAGGACATGGCACCAGGGGAAATAAAAGTGAAGGGAACAGTTTCCAGCTCCAACTTCTAGGATTCCAAACATGCCATAAAAGAGTGTTTGAAATGTTTGTATCCAGTCATTTCAACAGGCGCTTTGATGTGGAAGAAAAAAAATTATACAGGGGGTGGGGATGGTGTAATTGTACAAATCATCTACATACAAAAGTTCAGGGAAAAGAAACCATTAAAAGAAAGCTTCCCAGAAAGCACTGCTGCTAGTCTGCTGCAAAATCCCTTTCATATGTGGGAGAAGGGCGTGCAAAAGCCATCCTTGTGCATATGATAGCACTTAGGGGCTGCCACCCTCAAACTCCTTCATGACTAACGGTGGCTCAGGATTTAGTGGGAACCAAAACAAAGCCATTAGCCAATTTCTTGTCACCCTAATAGATTGTTATTTGCACACCTAACAGTAATTATAAGAAAAGTTGCCCTCCACTGTAATCACGAAAGAAAATGGAAATAATAATAGGATGAGAAGAGAGCAACTCTGTTTTACAAATAAGAACCATATGTTGACCTATCATGGGAAGTATGTAAATATAAGCTTGTGCTGATCCGGAGCACATGTTGTTAGTCATGAAGCAGCTATTTAAAATTCCACGGCTGGATCATTAACTTAACAGTCTCCTTTATAGAAGACAACAGAGGGCATGTAATAAGAGTGGCACTGGAAATATTCGCCTCCAAAGAGATTTAATTGAGCTGAGTTTTATAGGCAGCCTTTTGTCATCCATCCTCTGAGTCAGGCTGAGCTCTCTTCCGCATTGATTAACAAGACGGGTTTCATACCTTGGAGGCGAACGGTAAGAATGAATGTCCTAGGCTCTGAAAAAAATTCATCCCTGCTGGGTGGTTAGATAGTTCAGGAAGGCCAATCCCACTCATGGATGGTTCTGAAGCCTGAACAGTATGGAGGGGGGACGGGATAGCTATGGGGAATTAGTACTGGGTTACAGGACTTTCTGCCTCCGGCTCATCCACAGCCTAGGACACCAGTGAATGAAACTCAGGCTAGATTCAGTCTGGAGATGTGGCTATTGTAGAGTTAGCTTTCTGTTCAATAACACACAGCAGATGTTTCTTCACAACAGAACTTTACTAAGAGGTAAGAGCTCAGAAGACATGCTTCCATTCTGTACAGACTGCATGGGAAAAGAAGGAGGACAGAGAGAGGAGAAGAGAGGAGACAAGGAGAGAGAGAAAAAACGTTTCATCCCCTGACCCTCCCCCTGAAAAAAAACCCATATTAAGCTTGCAGGGCTTGCAATGGGCTTTTACCTGTGACTGTTGCACAATCCAACACCCCTTCGCAACAGTCACTAGTCAAACCCACTAGGTTCATTCTTCTTAATAGCTTGCGATGGCGTTCCCCTGCTAGTGGCTTCGTGAACACATCCGCTGTCATATCCTCTGTAGGACAGTATTGCAGATCTATGAGTCCTTGTTCCTGTGAGTCTTTCAGGAAATGGTATTTTACATCAATGTGCTTGGTTCTGGGGTTGATTCTTTCTGTTTGCGCCAGCGCTATACATCCTTGGTTGTCTTCCAGGATCGGCGTGGGTCTGTCCAATTTTTGCCCCAGATCATTCAGAAGCTGTCGCAACCAGATAACTTCTTGGCTGGCGTGTGCCGCTGCCACGTACTCTGCCTCCGTCGAGGAAAGTGTCACAGAGGCTTGTTTCCTACTGCACCAGCTGATGGGTCCTCCACCAAGCAAAAATAGGTACCCACTGGTAGATTTTCGGTCCGAATGGTCTCCAGCCCAATCTGCGTCCACGTACCCTATCAGGTCTGACACGGAAGTTGCTGGGAGCCGTAGCTTGAGGTGCACAGTCCCTTTCAGGTACCGTAAGACCCTCTTCACTGCGTTCCAATCCCTTTGGGTTGGGGCTGAGACTTGTCTACACAGTATACCTATTGCCACCGCAATGTCAGGCCTTGTGATTGTGGCAATGTACAAGAGCTTTCCTATCGCCTTTCTGTATTGCTTATTGTCTGGCAGCAATAAGCTCGGTTCTTTGATCTCCTTTGGGTAGCTGGTTTCCATAGGGGTATTTGCTGCCTTCGCACCCCCCATGCCGAAACTTTCTATCATCTCTTCTATTGCCTGTCTTTGGTTGAGAAGATAGCTTCCGTCATCTTCTCTTTCAATTTGTATTCCAAGGTAGTGCGTTATGTTACCCAGGTCCTTAGTTTCAAAGTCCTGATTTAGAGCTCTCATTGTTTTGCACTCGTCCCCTTCTTGCTCAAAGCATATGATAAGGTCATCGACATAAATTAATACAAAGATCCACCTGCCCCTTAGTCTCTTTGTGTATAAGCAGGGATCTGCTTTGCTCCTGGTAAAATTTTCCCTCATGAGCACCTTGTTTATTTTAGTGTTCCACGCTCTGGCGGCCTGCTTAAGCCCATATATGCTTTTTTGCAGTTTGCATGCAAGATCCAGCCTTTCAACGTCTGCAAACTCCGGTGGTTGGTCCATGTAAATATCTTCCTTCAACTCACCATTTAGGAACGGTGTTTTCACGTCCATATGCTTGACTTGCATTCCTCTTCTGGCAGCTATACTTAACAATGTTCTGATTGTAATGTGCTTAACTACAGGTGCAAATGTTTCATCATACTCTTCTACTTACTTATGGGAGTATCCTTTCGCGACAATTTGGGCCTTGTACCGTTCAATATTTCCCTGCGCATTGTACTCTATTTTAAATGTCCATTTACAACCTATAGTCTTTCTCCCTGCGGGCAGTGGAGTAAGTGTCCACATCGCGGTGTCCTGTATAGACTTTACTTCTTCTTCAGCCACTCTTATCCATTTTTCTGCTTCCCCTTCTGACATCTCCGAGATGTCCTCCCAGGATGCTGGCTCTGACAATTTACTGGTGCAGACTTTGTAGGACAGACGAGTGGGGGGAATGCCTTTGTTAGACCTCGTCGACTGCCTTGGCTCAGCATCAGCAGCCGGCTGTGTCTGTTCCTGCACTTCTGTTACCTTTGTGCGGATTTCGACCATTTGTTCAGGGGATTGCTCGCTTTCAGTGGTTTCTTCTGTGGTTGACTGTTCTGCTTTGCCTGGACCTTGGAGAGTCATCACACTGTCACTTGAGTTTTCTACAAAGGTCACACTGTTACTAATGGTTATTCTGCCTGTGCGTGGATCCAGGATACTGTAGCCTTTGGAATGCTCACTGTATCCTACGAGGATGCCTTCCACTGCTCTGTTTTGCAGCTTGGTACGTTTCTCCTCTGGGATATATACATAAGTCTTATTTCCAAATACTCTGATGTGGCCCACACTAGGTTTTTGACCATGCCACAGTTCGTATGGAGTTTTCCTCACTGTTCTAGAATACAGCTGATTTTGTAGGTAGGTAGCAGCAACTGCTGCTTCAGTCCAGTATCTTTCTTGTAGTCCAGAGTCTGTTAACATGCATCTAACCATTTCGGTTAGCATTCTGTTTTTCCTTTCCGCTGTTCCGTTCTGCTCGGGTGTATATGGCACCGTCTTTGGTGCTCAATTCCATGGAGTCTCAGGAAGTCCTCTACTTTCTTTCCTGTGAACTCGCCCTCGTTGTCAGTCCGCAGTGTCTTTGGTCTGTGCTGGAACTTGTTGCTCGTCATGGTCACATAGTCCTGAAGTTTGTCGAATACTTCATTTTTACTCTTCATGACGTACGTGATCGTGTACCTTGAATAGTTGTCAATGAAAGTTACCATATACCGGTTACCTCCTGGCGTGGGAACCTCGCAGACGATGCTGTGTACAAGATCAAGCAGTTTTGTGGCTCTATTTTGACTCTTCTTAGGAAGCATAGCCCTCGTGGCTTTGATGCAGCAGTCACATTTCATGATCACGGGACATGTTGATACCTTAAGGTTTTTGGTCAACTGCTGTTTGTGCATTTCCTTGATGCTGTCTTGGTGTCTATGTCCCATGCGTCTATGCCACAGGTGGATGCAGTCATCGTGTGGCTTGTGCGCAGTGAGTTTCACCTGTTCTTTCGTTGTGCTCAGACGGTACAGGTGCTCATCTGCAGTGGCTCTGGCCAGTACTTTTGTCCCACTTTGAATTGTGCATTCATCTCCCTGGAAACGGATGGTGAGCCCCCTCGCTGCCAGGTGCCTCATGGACAGGAGTCCCCCTTCTAAGTTGGGCACATAGAGCACAACTTTCATGGGTATGGTCAGTGTGCCTCCCTGTGACTGTTTGCAGTACAGGAATCCTTGTCCAATTCCTTCCGCGTTGATGCTTCTCCCATCCAAAGTAGATCCTTTCTTTACTGCTCAGATCCAGTCCTGTGAAGAATCCTTTATGGCTAGTCATGTGGCTCATTGCCCCAGAATCTACACACCAATTTTGGGATGAGCTCTCTTGTGTTGCTCTGAAGTACCCACTCCATTGTTGAGTGACTGTGTTGCTGTTTGTGACTTTAGCCCTCTGCTTAGGTGTTCATGGAGACAGTTTCTGCAGTTCTGCTTTCCATATATAGCAGTCTTTCTTTAAATATCCCTCCTTTTTGCATCTGAAGCATACTCTGGTTTCCCTCTTAGGAGCTTTGTCTGAGGTTTTCAGTGCAGTCTCATTACCCTGCTTTAGATCATTCTGCAGGTTCTCCTTTCTGCGCTGGAATTCATCCGCAAGTCTACCTTTAACAAATTCCAGCTTCAGTTCAGCCTCTGGCCTTGTCTCCAGGGCATTGATGAGGGCACTGTAAGATTCAGGCAGGCTGCAGAGGAGTAGGGCTACCACATGGCTGTCCTTTATATCTTCTCCAATGCCGCGCAGCTGTGCCACTACTTCCAACATGGCATTTATATGCTCCTGCATTTCACTTTCTTTGCCAAGCCTCATTTTGTATAGTTTCCTCAGTAGAAACAGTTTGCTATTCAGGCTAGTTCTCTCATGCAAGTTTTGCAATGCAATCCACATGCCTCTTGCTGTGGTCTCACTTCTTATATGGATTAGCTGGTCATCTTCTACCAATAAACTTATTGTAGCCTTTGCTAACATGTCCTTTTTATCCCATTCCTCGTGATTTGCTACTGGTCTGTTCATGGTAATCACCTCCTATAGATCATCTTTAAACAGCAGCATTTACACTTTAAACTTCCACAACTGGTAGTTTACATTGTTCAGCTTTCCTACTGAAAGTCTGAGCTCTGAGCTGCTTGTCATACTTGCTTCTCCTCCCTTTCCCCTTCTGGGATTTAGGCCTTCTTACTCACAGTCAGTAGTTACACCTCTCTGTCTGGGAGTTTTCTTTCACGGTCTGCACTCCTTCTGGGCTGCTTCTACTCTTTAAAATTGCCTTGAAGGTGTCCTGGGCCCATAACCTATTGTAGAGTTAGCTTTCTGTTCAATAACACACAGTAAAAGTTTCTTCAAAACAGAACTTTACTAAGAGCTCAGAAGACATGCTTCCATACTGTACAGACTGCATGGGACAAGATGGAGGACAGAGCGAGGAGAAGAGAGGAGACAAGGAGAGGGGAAAAAACTGTTTCATCTCCTGACCCTCCCCCTACTGGACAAGCCCCATATTAAGCTTGCAGGGCTTGCAATGGGCTTTTACTGTGACTGTTGCACAATCCAACAGTGACCACATCTGAGGGACAGGGCAAATTGCCCACCACACCCCATTCTGATGTAATGGTAAACCATACAGAGTAGCATGATATTACATGTTCAGCAGTGGGCATGGTCTATCAGAAAGGGGCAGGGCAAATGGGCTGATATCACCCCACCTTTGTGGAGTGTTATGACATTAACAGCTCTCCACTGGGACAGGGCCACATTGGGAAGGGGGCAGAAAAGCCCCTTTGGCTCACTATGGGCAACCCTGGCTGGTCTACAGAAATCAGGGCTTAGAGTCGGTCAACTCTAGAACAAAACCTGGAGTCTCCAAGTGAAATCCCAGTAGCCCTATTTGTGGCCTATGTGAAATGGGTTGAGGAGTCTGACTAGGGCTGTGCATTCGGGTTTCAAATAGCCCCCGACCCCAAAAGCCCTTTTCAGCTTCCATATTTAAAACATAAATATTAGGGCTGTGTATTTGAGTTTTGAGTGAGCCCAACATTTCCAGGAATATGTAATATCTGATAGGATGGTCACCTGTGGTGGTTTTTTACCTGACATTCCCATAGGCCAAAATGGAAGTGACAGGTAAAAAACGATAAAAGGTGGTATCTCTAATATCTGAGGAGCCCCGCAAACTGCAGCACATATCCAGTTCGGAGCTGGGCTACTCTCTAACTGCCTGTTTTTAGATGGGACACACTCACGGAGGCCCACCCTTCCCCCATGGACCGAGGTGCCCGTCTGAAGGTGGCGTGGGTAGAGGCGCGCTCCCACCCCCCACCCCCACCCATGCCCCACACAGAGCAACCGGGTTTTTTCCTGGTTGGGCACTGTGGGGTTGCCATACCTCCCCTTTAATCCTAGACACTTATGAAAAATACATGGTGTAGGGCTGCACTGGAACCAATACAACCCTGCACCATGTATTTCTCATAAGCGTCCTGGATTAAAGGGGACGAATGGCAACCCTTGATGCATGGGTGAGGGCACTCACCGACCACACACCCATCCACCACCATGTGAAGACACCCCACACACACACAATGGAAATGTGCAGTGGCACACATAGACCTGCCCCCAAGGTGGGTCCATCTAAAAACAGCCACGCTCGGCCTTGCCACCTGCTTGAGAGGCCTGTAGTGAGCCCTCCCCACCTGCAGGCGCAGCCGTTGTTGCAGAACTGCAGTCTCCAGCACTGTAGCCAGGACCAGCCCGGTAGAGCCCAGCCCAGCCCAGCCAGAGAGAAAGGGTGAGACCTCGACAGCTTCACTTCTCCCTTCCCCAAGCCAGTGACCCCGCCCACAAGCCAATGATCATGCCCCATCCCCTCTCCCCAAGCCAGCAACCTCCCCTGAGCCTAGTCCCATTCCCCCTTCCCCTTCTCAAAGCTAGCAACCACTCCCTCAGGCCAGTGACATTCCCTGAAGCCAGCAACCCCCTGACCCAAGTCAGCCCCACGTTCCAGTCTCCCCTCTCCCATAGATGCCTCACTCTCCCTGAGCCAGACTCATGCCCTGTTCCATCCTCCCTGAGCTAACAACCTCCCCACTAAGCTAGCTCTGTGCTCCACCTGCCACCACACCAGTTCTACCTTTTTAAATCAGTATAAGACTAGCAGCAATTTGTGACTGCATTTTCCTTTCCTTATAGGCCTGCCCCACTGCTGGGTCAGAGCCTCACTGCACTTCTGCACCAAAATAACCCATATGCAGGGACCTATGTTCACTGCATTTTTCACATTAGCAACAATGGGGATAATGCAGTGAACACAGGTAAAGATACAAACATTATTTTTTTAAATAAATTTTTTTGGAAATACCAGAAAGATAAATACAAATACAGATAGAAATACTTGGCCTATGCACAGCCCTCATTCTGACGGGGTATAGATTACAGATCGCATGGAACAGGTCAATGCTCCAGTCAATTTCACAGCTCTGTCAGCTCTCTACAAACTGCAATTCCCCTTCCCACCCCCGACTATGGCCACAGACAGCTCATTGTCAGTTGCCTTGGCTTCAGATGGCACAGGTCTGGCCCCCAAGACAGGCTGAGTCCAGGATATTTGAGCAGCCTTATTGCCTCACTCTGGGTGATCACTCTGGCCTAGGGTTGCCCCTGACACTCTCATAGGCCAAAATGGAAGTGTCAGGTAAAAAGCAACCAAAGGTGGCAACCCTTAGTCTGGCCTCTGAAAATGGCCAGAGAGTAGGGGCTAAATGTTAGGAAAGGCTGCAAATCTCCATTAGGCCTAACTCCTGGGAACCATATGCTTCTGTTTACACCAGGTGTAGGAGACCTCAGGCCCAGGGGCCAAATGCAGCCTGTGGCTTATGTAACAAGTTGGTGGCCAAGCCAGACTGTAAGTCCTTATAAGACCGGCATCACTTATGATTTGCCAGGTGCCACCTTGGCATCCTGATCCACTGGCTACTTCACTGTCCTTGGGGAAGGTGTTCTTCATCCATCACGCTCGCTCTGATGTTCTCGCCCATGTACAGGCCTCTGCCTGAGGATCGTTCTGTTTGTTGCCCCCATTTTGGAGGCCTGATTACTCGCTTCACAGTCCATTGTCCCTTGGGCATCTCCCACTCAGTCCTTGGTTGGTTTCTCCATTTCTAGTGTCTTCCTGATGATCACCTGGCTCCTTCTGGCACAGGAGCACCGAGCTCTTGCTTCTCAAGGCCCCTCACCCCAAGAGCTGGTTAGACATTTCCCTCTGCCTCCCTAGCCTGTCTGCCATGTAGGCCTTGGGGTGCCCCACCTACCTAAGAGCTTCCAGCTCTTCTTCCTCAGGCTCCTCGGTCCAAGAGCTGAATCTTCTGTCTCCCAGGCTCCCTGCCTCTTGCAGTCTGCCCTGGTCTCTACTCCCCTGCACCCATCTGCCTCTCCCTAGGCGGGGTCACAGTCTGGTGCTGTTCCCACATGCTATAAGAGTACCAGTACACACAGTCACCCTTCTTCAGCCGTTCCACTCACACTGGGGTTGCCAGCTCAGTTGTCGTCCCCCCACCCCCCCCACTTGGACACTGGCCCTTGTGGAGTGGCCAGCTCATTCACCCTTCTGCCTCAGGCCTTGCCCTCAGCTAGGATCTTCCTGAACTCCTTCCCTCCCTTGGGCAGTGTCAGGACTCCCACCTACCTCCCCAGCCAGGATGGTGCCAGATGACCTAGGAGCCCCATACCTTGCTCTCTCCAAGCTCTTCTGTTCGCTGCCTTAAGCCCGTCCCAGGGTCCTGTGACCCACCCACTCCCGTCACCTGATCTCTACTACACTGGACCCCAGCTTTAATCCTTTCACTGCTGGGTCAGAAGCAGTAGCAGGATGCTAACAGCCTGAGGGCCTACTGCTGCTGCAAGCACTTGCCCACGGCACTCGGCTACAGGCTAGTGTTTTTTTAGGCCTTTTCCAGTTCCCAGATCTGATCCCTGGCTCCAGTTCCTACCCACAAGCCCTGGTAAACTGAGCTCAGGGTAAGAGAGTAGAGGTGAGGGCATGCACACATGGCTAGGAGGCAGATCCATGACACAGTTCCTTGATCTGGATCCTCCTCTTCCTGAGTGCACCCTTTAAGTACTCCTTCCCCCAACTTGCATGTGGCCCTCAGAGCTTTTACTGATGTTCAAAATGGCTCCTGCAGTAAATAAAAACACTGTTTACTGCAGCGGTGGGGAGCTTTTTCCCTCCCCCAGGTGAGCTGTAGATGAAGCAGGACAGAACTGGCACATTAGAGAGCCAAGGGTAGGGTGGCCAGATACGCAGATTTTAGAGGACACTTGTCAGAAATACAGGTTGCAGGGCTGCATTATCCCCAATGTAGCCCTGCAATATGCGTTTCTCCTAACTGTCCTCTAAAATTTGCATATCTGGCCACCCTAGCCAAGGGGTGGGCCCCCACCCAGAATCAAAGGGGTTGCTAGCCAGCCAGTATGGTACTTGGAACCTACCCATGAGCACAGCATGAAATGACATAGGAGTGGGTTTCTAGCCCATTATTAAACTTGTGGGGATGCTTCAGAGAGAAGTTTAAGACATGGCTAAGATAGTATTTATTTGAACCCAAGTCGAACATCTTATCCACTAGGCTGCACTGGCTCAGTTTTTTCACTTTATTATTTGGTTTTTTTAAAAATTATTCGTTACTTGATTTAATTCATTCACTTTGTTATTCAGTATTTTTCATGGCTTTCTCCTGCATTATGGCGTGCAGACAGCACAATCAAATTCAGTCTCATTTTAAAAAAACAACTCCCAAATAGCAACCAGTAAGTCCCAAACAAGAGAATACTGAATGGCTAGGTGAACAGATCAAAAAGTGAAAGAATCAAGTGATGAAGAACCAA
This sequence comes from Sphenodon punctatus, assembly GCA_003113815.1. Taxonomy (NCBI): domain Eukaryota; kingdom Metazoa; phylum Chordata; class Lepidosauria; order Sphenodontia; family Sphenodontidae; genus Sphenodon; species Sphenodon punctatus. Next base: position 3,953,546 of record QEPC01010657.1, on the reverse strand, counting down.
ACTACAGGAGTAACTAACAAGGTAACCAAGGCTGCTTGCCCATGTTACCTGGCCCAGAAAACTCCCGATGCGGAATCTCCCAGCTAGGAATCTTACGTTTATCTCTGAACGTGGGCGCTGGGTTAAATACATCATCAGCCAGGTCCTGCAGCATTTTCTCTTATGAATGACAGGGTTCAAAATCCAGCCCTGTCATTTGTATGAGAAAATGCTGCAAGACCGAGCAGATAACATTTTTACCCTCGCTCCCATATTCGGAGATAAACATAAGATTCCTAGCAAGGATATTCCACATTGGGAGCTTTGCCGGCCCAGGTAACGTGCCCAGGTAAGCAGCCTGACAGTCACTAGTATTAACTTTTTACCTGCTTGAGGAAGGGTCCTCTGTAGCCTGAAAGCTTGCATACTTCCCCCAACAGAAGTTGGTCCAATAAAAGATCTCAGCTGCAACCTGCAAACTACTTACTCTAGCAAGTGATTTATAGATCACAGCCCTCATCTGAACTACTTTCCCTCCATCTTTTACGTTTGGGACCAATATGGCAACAAGCCCGTCTCTAGACTACAAACAAACCAAATAAAAAAGAAAACCAAACAAATAGCAAAGCTGACAATTTTGCACAAACAGTTTTGAACCTGAATTCAAATGGGTTGAATTTGATGAATTATTGGTTTTGCTTGATTTTTTTGTTTCTCTTCTCCTCTCGAGTGGTCCTGCTGAAGCGAAAAAGGCTACCCAGGAAGATGGAGGTTTGAGGATAGCAGGCTAAGGTAGGATCCTGAATGCCATACCAGTAAAACTGTTGGAAAGGGGTCAAAAAGTTACTCCCCTACCCCATGTGCAAATGTCTATTTATTTATTTTTGTTGGGTTTTTTTTGGCATCATTTGGATGGGAATCACTTGTGAAATAGCTACATTTTCAGGAAAAGACTCTTGCCCCCATGTTTTGTCCCCCCGCCCAACACACACACACACACACACACACACACACAGAGTCAGGGACTCTGCGATTTATTTCTTTGCTCCATGTCTTCTGCTTGATTTGCATCTCTGTATTAGAAGTCACCCAACCCATCAAGAACCACTGATGATCTCTCAAGAGAAATGCTGTGAATTAGAGGCAGACAAGCAGTGCAGGGACAGAAGGGAGAGGGAAGGGGGAAGAAAAAAGAGTCTGAGAGAATTAAAATCATCAAAAACTTGTCAAAAAGAGTGAGAGCTAAGAAGAAGCTTAAAGGAAGCCATTAATATTAATTCGAGGAGATAACAGAAGGTCGACGGACATATGAAAGGGAGAAAGAGAAATCACAATTGTAAGCACAGTAACTACCGAGATCGAAGAGAACAGCTCTGATGTATATGCAGAGGACCAGATTCTCAGCTGGTTTCAGTCAGCAGAGCTCTGATTGAAGTTCCAAGTAATAAAGCCAATGGGTGATTTACACCAGCTCAATATGCAGCATCTGTAGATGAGATAAATATAGATAGGAACATAGGCTGAATCAGCCTCATGGTCCATCCAGTCCCGTACTGCTAGGGCCGGCTCATCAGCAGTTGATCTTGATAAGTGGTGTCAGGATTGACACCGAAGCACTAATATCATGATCAGGAGTAGAAAGGGTCAAGAAAACATCAGCATGCAGGGAGGAGGTCTTTTCTAAAGGTCAGTCCGAATGGGGGTTACCAGCTGGAGGATGATTTAGAAGGCTGTGTTATAACAGAAGGTGGTGACATAGGTCAAAGTGCAAGGGCATAGCCGAGAGCTCTGTCCATGATAGGGTCTAGGACAGTGGTGGCCAAAGTTCCCAACCCCAAGATCCACATGCCAAAATCTTCATATGGCCGAGAGCCACTTGGAACTGTTCGAGGGCAAGGAGTCAGGATGGGGGATGCAGGGTAGGAGCAGGACTGAAAAGCTGGCAAGGCTGAGGGCAAGTGAGGCTGGAGGTCTAGGGCAGGATCACAGGAACAAGAAATACATAGCAAGAATCTAGATAATAGCAGTCTAAAAGGCATTGTTCCACAAAGCAAAACTCTGGAGGAGACCCGGAAGTATATATAGGCCGTCTCAGCCAATTGGGGCAGGGGTCATGATCGTCCAGACCAAGCTGGGAGGAGCTTGTCTGTGAGGCTCAAATACTGCAGGACTGATCATGAGCCCTGCTCCCAGGGTGACTGCTTGGGCAAAGCCTGTACTCCTGAATAGCAGCCCTGGATTTGAGTGCCAGGACCCTGACGAGTATCCTGTCTCAGACAGTGACCCATGATCAACGTTTCAGAAGACAACACCCTCCCTAGGCAAATGGGATAAAAGCCAATTAGATGGAAGTCATGTGATCTAGCTTTCTAATTCAGCCTTCTCAGTGAGACCTCCCCAGACTCCCTTCCATTTGTCCCCCTATCTGGTAATATATGGGGCAGTGGCTGCATCTCCATGACCTTTGCTTGAGAACTACTGCTTTAGCCTGTATGGAGAGCACCATCCCAGTGTCCACTGAAGTTAACTGAAATCTGATTCTTTCCATTCACTTCAAAGGTCTTTGGATCAGTCCCATAGCTTGTACATGATCTCCTTTTGGTGCAGTGGTCCCCCAGATTCTGCTTATAACACAAGCACATGGCTGCAGTGCACACACACACACCTTTGGCTATTTAGATATAATGCCATGATTCCGGACAGCAGCAAAGATATGCAAACTATAGCAAATAGCAATTTGGATTCAGAGCCCCATCTGCAGCATGTGGTCTGCTGGCCTAGTACACACAGATATGATTCTTTCTCACTTAAGTTGGGAAAGATCCCAGGTTTGATTTGCTTCTGTAGCTCAAGTGGAAGAGCTTTATAAAGAAAACCTAAAGGATTTCCAGCCTAATTTATAGGGGGGTGGAACTAGATGACCCTTGAGGTCTCTGTGTCAACACTACACCCCATCCCATCCTGCACAAACTCCTTGTCCTGTCCTCAGCTTCATGGGCTTGCCCCTCCCTGTCTCTTTGCCCTGGTTTCCTGCTACACTCCCATTCTGAAAATCGGCTCCTCCTCTGCTACCACCATGACCCACCTCAGCTCCTGCTCCTGCTCTCCTGCTCCCTCAACCATCTTTGCCCTTTCCCATGTGCTGCCCCCTACACCTGGAACTCCCTAACAACCAGGGGTGTAGTAGCTATAAGAGGTGCAGCTGCACCAGGGCCTACATGCCCAGGGGTGGAGGGAAAGATGAATGCAGAATGCACATGCGCACTGGCGTGGAGTGCCCCCAGTACGGGGCCCATTCCATCTTCTGCACCGGGGCCCTTTCCCACCTGGCTACGCCCTGCTCACAACCTTTAAATCCCTCTTAAAAACCTACTTCTTCTTTCAAGCTTTCCCCCCAGCTCCTCCCCTATAATAGATTTCTCATTGATGTATCTCCCTACACTGTCTCCTCTTTCAGGATCTCTGTCCCCCCTTGTAACTAAGGGTGATTTTAGACAAGCACCTTCCTACCCATTACCTGTTCATGGCCCACCCATCATGCATGTTGCATCATGCATTGGCGCCCTATGAGTGGGGAGGCGCTTGTCTAAAAACACCCTAGATTAAGCATGTGTACCTGCACTTACAAAGCCCTTCACAACCTCACCCCCCCCCCTTTACCTCTCTGCCCTAATCTCCCTCCGAACCCCTGCTCGAGCACTCCGCTCCTTTTCTATCCCCTCCCACGCCTCCCCTGCTCCCCCAACCGCCTTCGTCCCTTCTCCCTCGCTGCCCCGCATGCCTGAAACTCCCTCCCTGCCCTCGTCTGCCTTGTCCACACCCTCCACACCTTCAAGTCCCTCCTCACAACCCTCCTCTTCTGCTCCGCCCTTCCTAACTCCTGCTAATCATCCCCACCCAGGATTATCCCCCACCTGTAATCTGTAAACTCCCAATTTATTGTAACCAAGCCAAGAACGTGTACCTGAGTTCTCGCATCCTCATGAATGTTGCATCCCTTGTCTCTCCCTCTGTCCTTCTCTGTCTCCCCTCCCCCTGTCTTTAGATTGTAAGCTCTCAAGCAGGGACCGTGTATATCTTGTTTTTTGTAAAGCACCACGTACATCGCTGGCGTTATATAAATGCTTATAATAATAATAATAATTAATAATTAATAATAACCTCTCAACTGTGTGAATGTATCTTTGTCTCTCCCTATTTTCCCCTCTCCTTTGTCTCTCCTCCCTTGTCCATTATAGATTGTAACCCGCCTGGGGCAGGGGCCAATGTTGAAAGATGACTGTTCAGAACCATGCACATTTCTGCCACTATATAAATAATGATAGTAATAATATTCCCTTCCCCTTATGTCCCGCTGACATGTTTTGCACCCCCAATGAACCCAACGCCGGCAGCAGTAACTCTATCCTGAGATCCATTTTCCAACCAGCTTACACACAACAGGTAACGAATGCTGCCGTTAGCGTCATCGCAGTGGAATTTGGCATCACGTGTACAACCTTCCAGATGAGTTACTTAATTTCTCCCCACCGCTGGGACAGCGCTCTCCATTTCCTGGAGCAATACACAATGTTTGTTTTATTATTGCCTTGCTTTTCCTTTTCAACATTGGCCTGGGTTTTTTGGCTACTTGTTTGCTTTTGGGGTTAAATATGAAAGTTGTTGTCTAGGCATACAGCTTTTATGGCCTTTTCTGGATTATTTTTGAGTGCTTCGGTGCACGGGGATGGGGCTGGTGATACAAAAGCTGTGTGGCTTCCTGTCATGGCTGCCTAATTTGTGATTCATCATATGTATTATGCCGTGTTGGTACAGTTAGCACAGGCACAAGCTCTATGGTAGTGAATGGGACTGATGGCTAGAGCGCATGTACTATCCTACCGCTGTGTCACCATGAATGTATTTGTTTTGAAGTGAATTCAATACAATTGTAGAAGTGACTGTTCATGTGTTCAGACCAACAAGAGTCATTCATCTAACCAGTCCTTTAATCTGAGCGGACACAATGATGTCTCAACAATATTGCTCCACATGGCCTAGAGCAATACATCCACCTTGGGCTGGGCTAATCAGCTGTCACCAGTGAGGCGGGGTTGGGTGTGGCCCATGCGGTTTGGAAGGAAAACTCAGAGGGAAACTCTGCAATTGCTGCAGAAAACAGGATAGGTGACCAAAACTTCAACTTGTGACTTGGCACCAGGTCACCTGTGTTCTACCCCAGAGGTGGCTGATTGGGTGAAGCAACATGGTCATGTGCCATACTGGAGCATGAAAAGGAGGAAAACTCCCAAAGACCATATATTATTGTTTCATTATTTATTTTTTATTTATTTATTAAAACATTTGATATCCTGCCCCTTCTGCCAAAGGCAACTTGGGGCGACTTACAATATATAAAAATACACCACCAACAACATAAAACATTTAAATAGGGGGAAGAGGAAAAAAGGGGGAAACATCCCCCCTGGGTAAAGAGGAAGGAGGGGGAAAAAATACCCTACCCTTACTCCCCTCTATAAAACTAAAACCCCACCCTCACCCATCTCCCTCGCCAAAGGCCTGGTGGAACAGCCAGGTCTTGCATTGTAAGCTCTCGGACAGGGACCGTGTCTATCTTGCATTGACGTTGAAAAGAGGAGAGGTCCGGGGCCACCTGGGCCCCTGTCAGGAGAGAGTTCCACAGCCTCAGCGTGGCCAACGAGAACGCCCTCTCCATAGTCGCCCCCCAGGATACCCAGGGGACTTCGAGAAGGTCACTCCAGGTCGACCACAGGGCTTGGTCCAGAACACGGGGGGTGAGGCGATCCCACAGATATATGGGGCCCAAGCCATATAGGGCTCTATAGGTAAGAACCAGCATCTTGAATCAGGCCTGGAAGACTATAGGCAGCCAGTGCAGAGAATGGAGCACCGGTATAATATGCTCACGGCGACCTGTCCCTGTAAGGAGATGCGCCGCCGCATTCCGCACCAGCTGCAATCTCCAAACCGTCACCATGGGCAGCCCCACATAGGGTGCGCAATGTGTCTGGTGCTGAATAATTGTGTTTAGAGATGGGTCCCTGCCGCAAGGAGTTTACAATCAAGGATGAAAAAGGGAGGGAAGATAAGGGAGAGTTGAACATAGGAAGAGCTAGAGATCAATTCATGACGTTGGTAACTAATGAGTTAACATGGAGGTTAACCACCAGACTGGATTACTGGACAATACCATGAAAGTTAACCAGTTTAACACATTCCCATTTACCGCATTACAGCATAACCAAATGTTAGCATTGCTACCTTGAAGCAGGAGGTCTGTTATTGGGGGAGGTGTCATCTGTGCCCTTGTCATGGACAGATCATTATCTCCTGCGGGCCAATCTCCCAGCATGTCTGCCCCAGCGAGGTGTGGAACCAGTTTGTATGGTTCTCCCCCGGAGACTTATGGAACCAGATCAGTTCTGGAATGCTCTGGGGGATATACCCTCTGATCTTGATGGCCAATCATTCGATGACCTCGTTGCCTTCTGGAACACCTTGCTGGCCAAGGCCATCAATCAAATGGCCCCTAGGCATCCGCTCCCTGAGCATAGGCGACACAGAGCTCCGTGGTTTACAGAGGACCTGCGTTGGCTGAAGCAAGGTGGGAGGTGGTTAGAGCGACAGTGGCACTGCACTTGGACTGAAGATGACCAATTGCGACATAGAGGTGTGTTGAAAGCCTATGCCGTGGCTATGCAGGCAGCAAAGAGGAGTTTCTTTGCTAGCATCATATCATCCACAAAGACGTGTCCAGCTGAGCTTTTCCAGGTGGTGAAGGGGCTGGTGAGTCTGGACTCTCTCTGCCTGGAACTGGATTCGTCCAGTGCTCGCTGTGACATGTTTATCTACTATTTTGCAGGTAAAATCGCTCGTATCCACCACAACTTCAATGCCACACTTAATACAGTGGATGTGCTTGAGGCTACGAATGCCCCATCTAGTCCAGTTTTGTTGGATCAGTTTCAGCAGGTATTGTCCACTGATGCGGTGGAGTTGCTGTGGGCTGTGAGGGCCACAACTTGTGAACTTGATCCTTGCCCGTCCTGGCTGGTGAAGGCCAGCTGGAAGACATTGGGGTCATTGCTGGTGGGGGTGGTCAGTGCCTCCTTTATGGAGGGCAGGGTTGCGGTGTGTTTGAAGGAGGCTTTGGTGCAGCCCTTGCTCAAGAAACCATCTCTTGACATTGACCCCCTTCCCAGTTATCGGCCAGTCTCTAACCTTCCCTTTTTAGGGAAGGTTATTGAACCGGCAGTGGCCCAGCAGCTCCAGGAGAATCTGGACCACATCGGTTTCCTTGACCCCTCGCAGTCAGGCTTTCATCCTGGGTATGGCACTGAGACTATGCTTGTGGCCTTGATTGATGATCTGCGCTGAGAGCTGGACTTGGGTTGGTCTACTTTCTTGATTTCATTAGATCTGTCAGTGGTGTTTGACACGGTTGACCATGAGATGTTGGTGATTTGCCTCCAGGACCATGCTAGGGTGGGTGGGACTGTTCTTGAATGGTTCTGCTTATTCCTGGCCGGGAGATCTCAACTTGTGGTATTGGGGGATTGTACATCTTCCTCCCGGGCCCTTATGTGTAGAGTGCCGCAGGGTTTCATTCTGTCCCCTCTCCTGTTCAATGTGTATATGCAGCCACTGGGCGAGATCGTGAGAGGATTTGGAATTCGGTGTCATCAGTATTACCGCTAGATTAGACTACTGTAACGCACTCTACATGGGGCTACCCTTGGGGACGGTCTGGAGGTTGCAGCTGGTGCAGAATGCGGCAGCCCATCTTCTAACGGGGATGGGTCATTGTGAGCACATTACACCAGTGCTGTGTTCACTGCACTGGCTGCCTATTATCTTCTGGACCCAATTCAAGGTGTTGGTAATGATATATAAAGTCCTAAACAGCCTGGGCCCGGCTTACCTGTGGGACCACCTCAGGCCCCGGGTCGTATTGCGGCCCAGCGGTTGTCCGGGGATGCCCGACTTGAAGTCCCCTGGGTTTCCCAGGTGGTGATGATGGGGAGAGCATTCTTAGTGACCACTCCCAGGCTGTGGAATTCCCTCCCGATGGAGGCCCGCCTGGCCCCAGACTTCCCCTCGTTCCAAAGACAGTGTAAGACCTGGCTGTTCCGCCAGGCCTTTGGAGAGGGAGACAGGTAGGGTGGGGTGGGTTAAGGGAAGAGGGGATTGGTGCTGCCCTTTTAGTGTATTTTAGTATTTTTAATTAATTTTGAATTGTGTTTTATTGTGAATTGTTGATGTGTATGTGAGCCGCCCCGAGCTGCTCTCTGAGCAGGATGGTTGTGGAATAAAAGAAAATGGAAATAAATAAATAAATAAATAAATAAATACTATGGTGATGACACCCAGCTTTACCTCTCATTTTCATCCAACCCGGACCCAGTAGTCTTGGTGTTTGCCAGGTGTCTGGCTGTGGTGGGGGATTGGATGAGGACAAACTGAAGCTGAATCCTGAAAAGACAGAGGTGATGTTGGTGGGTAGGAGCGAGGGAGTAGAGGCCTCCATCATTGATGCGGTACGTCCCTCCTTGATCCCTCAGGTTCGGAGCCTCGAAGTTCTCCTCAACTCGCGGCTCCACCTAGATGATGAGGTGGTAGCTGTGGCAAGGAGTGTATTTGGTAAATTACATATGGTCCAGCACCTCCAACCGTACATCTCGGGCTCCGATCTTACCACCATCATCTATGCATATATCACCTCAAGTCTAGACTACTGCAACACGCTCTACATGGGGCTACCCTTGGTGACAACCCAGAGACTGCAGCTGGTGCAGAATGTGGCAGTTCACCTCTTTACAGGGGCCGGTCGCTGGGAGAACATAACACCAGTGCTCTGATCTCTGCACTGGCTGTCTATAGTCTTCCGGGTTAAGTTCAAGGTGTTGGTTATTACCTTTAATCACAGCCTGGGTCCCACTTACCTGTGGGACCACCTCACCCCTCGTGTTCTGGATCGGCCCCTGCGGTCGGTTCTTGGAGGTCTCCCGGGTTTCCCGGGTGGCCATGTTCGAGTGAACATTCTCGGTGGTGGCACTGCAGCCATGGAATTCCCTCCCTGTGGAGATTTGCCTCTCTCTGGATCTCCCCTCCTTCCGCAAGCAATGTAAATCCTGGCTGTTTCACCAAGCATTTGGCAAGGGGGTGGGTAGTGGGTGGAGGTTTTGGTTTTAGTTTAAGGGTATTGGGTTTGTTTTTTTCGGGCCTCTATTTTTATTGTTGGTTTTAATGTGTTTTATTTGGATATTTTAATAGGTTTTGCGATATTTATATGTTGTAAACCGCCCCGAGCTGCCATTGGGCAGGGAGGGGCGGTATAGAAGAAATATTAATAAATAAATAAATAAATAAATAAATAAATAAATACTCTAAAACCAGGCTCGGAGGGAATAAATAAGAAGGTAATTATGAGCAAACAGTACTGCAGTAAACAAGCAGTGGGGAACCTCAGGCTCAGGGCCAAATGTGGCCCACAGCTAGTTTTTATTTGGCTCCTTTCTAGTTTCTGGATCTGGCCCCTGAATCCAGTTGCTACCCCCTAAACACTGAAAGAGTGAGTTCAGAGGAAGAAAGCAGAGATGAGGGCATGTACACAAAAGCGACATCTAGACCCCCCTCTTCCTGAGTGTACGTCTTAAGTGCTGCTGCTCCCAACTTCTATGGAGCTTGTACTAATTGTCAAAGCGGCCCCTCGCAGGGAAAAAGTCCCCCTTCCCTGTGGTAAAATAGTAATATGCAGTTTCATGGTAAATGGGAAATCTGATTAACCAGATAATCTGCCAAAGACTAACTGGATACCACTTGGTATCTGGGCCTTTCCGGATACCAGTGGATACCTCAGATCTAGCCCAGATACCAAATATTCCTGGTTACTTGTTTCTGCTCTAAGGCTGCTTTTTTAGACGAGCGGCACGTGCTCGCGGGATGTCATCATGTGATTTTTCAAATGACTGCAGGCGGCTGTTAGACTAGACTTCTTGTGCATCATTGCCACGCGTGCATTCTTTTAAGACCACAGATTAAACACCTCAGTCTAAAAGCCGCCTGCGGTAATTTGAAAAGTCACGTGTTGACATCCCGCGAGCGCGCGCCACTCGTCTAAAAGCAGCCTAAGGGTATTTTTAAATGGGATGGTCCCACGCGTTGGACCACTTGCCCCTGCGTGGGGCCCGTTTTGTCTGAATGTTGGGGGGGGGGGCAGTGCGCGTTCTCATGCCCACCCATCCCCCATACTGGGCTTTCAGCAAAAAGCCAGAAAGCCCCGTACGCAGATGGAGTAGGCAGTGTGTGGGCAGGGCAGCTGTGTGTGGAGCCACTCATGTGAAGTGCTCCCCTGCACCCACGCACCCGCTCCCTGCACCGATCATGAACCCACCCCACCCCACCCATCTAGTCTAAAACCACTCTAAATTGCATTGGGAGAGGGAGACACTAGAGGAAAAGATGCAGAATACCTGGAGAAACCTAAATGAGCCATCTATGGAGATGAGGAACCTGGGAAAGCCTGACGGAGGAGGCTGGGTTTTTAGGAGGGAGCTGAAGATTGGGAGGGGAGTAATTCCTAGCATAGCGGCTCACTTCCAAGCAGGTGTTCATACCTGCAAAATGCTGGTGTCTCTTTCTGTGCAGGGAATCCTGTGTATTCCCAAGCACAGGCTAGGTCATCACCCTGCTGAATGTGTCCCTTCCAAAGGCATTCTGCCCTCTAGCTCATGTGGCTGGATGTACTCATAATTTTAAAAAAGAACGAAAGGAACTTTCCCATAGTAGCTATTAACACAAAGCAGAAAGCTGAAGCTTTAATAATAGAGAATGCAAAACAGCTCAAATCACATCCGGGACAAAAAAAATCCCTTTATTTTATTAAAACATCATTTTCCCCTTTTGATTGATATTTAAGGGGATCAGAAGCAGACTTTCAAGGGAGCCTTTAGAATCAGCCAGGCTGCTAGCTTAATATATTAGTGCACCTGTGTTTCTCATCAAATGTGCTACCAAAAAGAGCTGGTTAAAAGGACTTTGATCTGACTTTAAATAGCCCCAAACATCAGGAACTTGAGGTATTTTAATCTGATTTTACTGGAGCTGGGCCGGTTTAGGGGGGGAACAGAACCTAAAATTAAGTTCATATTTTTCCATCAATCTCTGGAGTTTGTGAAGTGTTTTCTTTTTTCACTCAAAGTGGAGGTGGCAGCTAAGAAAGACATCCTCAAGACTCCTTCCCACATGGCTGATAGTGAGAATAATGGCACCTCTTGGGGAATATTAAACTTTTAATTAAAAATGGTGTCACTGGCTCTTTTTATGGTGGGTAGGAGGGAGGGTGTAGACGGGCGCACACCCATCAACACCCACCTCCACCCAGCTACACGCACGGAGTCACCGCCATTTCTCCAGTTGCTCCATGTGTGGGGGATGGGTGGAGGTGGGTGTGCGTACATGTGTGCAGGAGCGTGCATGCACGCACACCCATCCCCCACCCATCCGCTGCAGGATTTACACGAGACTCACCCGCGCATGAACACCCAGATTTCTGGGTGTGCATGCGCGGGTGCCGCCTTTGTAAAAAGGGCCATTGACATCTACATACAATCCCTTCTGTTGCCCCCCTAACTACTCTTCTTTGGCAATCCATCATGCAGGCTGCAATGGGGCTAGTCCGGAGTAACTGGTTAATAGATCATGGCCTTTGTCTTTCTATATTTTCGTTTTAGAATGTGCACCACCTGCCTTCCTAGCTGTTTGCAAAGTACCACAAACTGATTAACATCTATTAATGATCTAGTGACCAAACTAATATTATAGAGGCACCTGAAACTTCAGGTTGCTGAAGTGACTGGAAGCACGTTTCACCAGCTCAATCTGATGAGAAGGCTAAGACCCTTTCTATCAGATTCAGACTTGGCCATCATTATCCATGCCTTTGTAGCCTTGAGGCTGGACTACTGCAATACGGTTACATGGGTCTGCCCTTCTTGTCTGTTCGGAAGCTGCAGCTAGTACAGAGTGGCCTGATGTTTGGCAGGGAGGGGTCATCGGGAACACATTACACCACTGCTCCAGAGTCTGTGCTGACTCCCAGTAGCTTTTCAGGCTCAATTCAAGGTGCTGGTTTTGACCTACAAACCCCTAATTTATTATTTTGTGTAGGTTACAACCTGTTCTGAGCCAGAGCAGGATAATAAATTTAATAAATTTAAAGCCCACCCGGCTCGCTCTCGTAACCCTTGCCCTTGGCTCACCCCCACCATTCGCCATCTCTGCTCCTGCACCCGGACTGCTGAACACCTCTGGCACAAATCCCACTACCGTGCCGACTTCCTCCACTTCAAATTCTGCCTCTCATCGTTCAGCTCTGCTATCTCCCTCGCTAGACAGCAGTACTATGCCTCCCACATTGAGGCCTGCTCCCGGAACCCTTGCCACCTCTTTTCCACCTTTCACTCCCTTCTCAAACCCCACTGTCCTCTTCCTCCCTCTTCTCTCTCCGCTCAGGATCTTGCTCTCTTGAATCGCTCCACTCCCTTGGATTCCAGGACTCTGTCCTCGACTGGTTCTCCTCCTACCTTTCTGACCGCTCCTTCAATGTATCTTTTCCTAACTCCTCCCCCTCCTCCTCCCTACCCCTCTCAGTCGGGGTTCCCCAAGGCTCCATCCTTGGCCCTCTCCTCTTTTCTATCTACACCCAATTCTTAGGCAAACTCATTGCCTCCCATGGTTTCCAGTACCACCTATACGCTGATGAGACTCAACTCTATCTCTCCGCTCCTTCCCTCTCCCCCTCTGTTCAAGCTCGTCTCACCAACTGTCTCTCCGATATCTCCGCCTGGATGTCTCAACGCCAACTCAAACTGAACATGGCAAAAACTGAACTCCTCATCTTCCCTCCCAACCCTTCCTCTCCCTCTTCCCTATCAATTACCCTATCAAGGGGTCTCCATCCTCCCCGTCCCCCAAACCCACAGTTTGGGCTTCATCTTTGACTCTCATCTTACCTTCAAACCCTACATTGACTCCGTGGCCAAATCCTGCCGCTTCTCCCTCCACAACATTGCCAAGATCCACCCTTTTCTGTCTGTCTCCCCTGCCAAAACTCTCATCCACGCCCTACTTATCTCATGCCTTCACTATTGTAACCTCCTCCTTGCTGGCCTTCCCCGCTCCCACCTTTCTTCCCCTATCTCTGTTCAAAACTCTGCTGCCAGGATCATCCACCTAGCCCGTCACTTTGACCATGTGCAGCTTCTCCTCTCCTCTCTCCACTGGCTCCCTCTTCCTGAGCGTATTCTACACTAGTTCCTCATCTTCACCTACAAAGCCCAACACAACCTCGCTCCCCCCTACCTCTCTGCCCTGATCTCCCGCCGAACCCCTGTTCGAGCCCTTCGCTCCTTTTCCATCCCCTCCCTCACCCGCCCACATCTCCCCCAACTGCCTTCGTCCCTTCTCCCTCACTGTCCCGCACGCCTGGAACTCCCTCCCTGCCCTCATCCTCCTGGCCCCCACCCTCCACACCTTCAAGTCCCTCCTCAAAACCCACCTCTTCCGCTCTGCCCTTCCTAACTCCTGCTAATCATCCCCACCCAGGATTATCCCCCACCTGTTATCTGCAAACTCCCAATTCTCTGTAACCAAACCAAGAACATGTACCTGAGCTCTCACATCCTCATGAATGTTGCATCCCTTGTCTCTCCCTCTGTTCCCCCTTCCCTGTCTCCCCTCCCCCTGTCTTTAGATTGTAAGCTCTCGGGCAGGGACCGTTTCTATCTTACCCTTTGTAAAGCGCCAGGTACATCGCTGGCGCTATACAAATACTACGACTACGACGAAGAAGAAGATATTTATTGCTGTTGGTGAAAGTATGCAAGCTAAGGCCACTTACCCATGTTACAGTGATACGGCAGGGAAACTCCCAGCGGCCAACTCACGAGTGGGCGCGGGGGTACAAGCATTATCAGGCTCATCCTGTAGCAGTTTCTCTGATGGATCACAGGGCTGGATTTTGAGCCCTGTCATCCACCAGAGAAATCACCACTGGACGCACCAGATGATGCATAATCCCCCCATGCCCACATTCGGAGCTACTCATGAGTTTGGCCACTGGGAGTTTCCCTGCCATATTTCTCAACGTGGGCAAGTGGCCTTAGTCAGTCCCTTCTTTCAAGCAAGGCTCTCTGTACTTGGCAGGCTTGGAGCTTTAATTTATTATAATACCAACTACAAGTAGACTTGGAAGCTGATTTTTCTTTCCTCCTTGTGGAACCTGGAGAGGTTTGGGTGAAAGTTAGGAGAGCCTATAGACATTTGAGAAAACTGGTGGAGGATAATTAATAAAGAGCAAGGGGAAAGAGTCAAGATGCTAAAGGAAAGAGAAAATTTAAGAAAGGTTTGTTCTCTTCTGACATACAAGGTGTATGGATGTACAAGCTAGATGCAGGAGTGACTAAGCACATGACGAACTAGCTGCCAAGAGCTGGTTTAAGACACAGAAGAAAGACTAATGGTATCTTTACTAGAGTTTACTAACTCAGATGATATTTTTACTATACAAACATCTGTTGGTGAGAGTTGGTTCAGTAAAAGAGATCATCTGAACTACCTTGTCTCCATCTCTTATGTCTGGGAGCAAAACAACAACCACCCTCCCTCTGGATGTAGAGAAAAGGAGAAAGTGTAGGAGATACCTTTTATTTGAGCAAATTTTGTGGGTGGGTAGATGTGCAAGCTTTTAATCACTCCTCATGAGAGAATGATATACAGAAAAATATACAATATACAGAAAGACCAGAACACCCAGACCCACTTCCAGGGTATTTCTCCTGCCAAAACCGCTTCCCCTTGGGATACCAAGCTATCCATTTGAATGTGATAAAATAAAACAAAGGATAAAACATAGAGGTAGGAATCAATAAAGCCAATGTACGTTGCGCAGTGGGAGGGAAAAAACTGTGCTTTTCTGTTGTCTTTCTGAAGCCTGTGAAATGCTGGGAAACTGTTTTTAATAAACAAGAGTTTAAACAGTGGGGCTCCATTGCCAACAGTCACGCCTCAAACTCTCAACTTTACATGAAAACTCTCCCAGTCCCTTTGAACTTTCCCCCCTCCCTGGCAGAGGATTCCAGTGTTTATGCTTTTTTTGAGAGCGAGATTGCTGGCAAGATCCCGAGAAGGGTTATTTTTTTAAACAATTTCTTGCTTTCAGAACCCATTAATGCCCACTCAGAAACATCAAGGTATTGCTTTGAAGTGCTTTATGGCTGTAGCCCTCTTACACTCTTCGGTTACTGTGCAATCAAATAATTAAATGGAATCTCAGGGGGGAAAACATTCTTTTACCTGGTAATTAAATACCCCATGTTGGACAGTTGCAAGGATTTTTTCAGACAAATGCATTGCAAATCTACAAAGTCTTTGAATACAAAGGCCACTGTCTGCCAACCACTTACTCCAGAGTAGCTCCATTGAAGCCCTCTTTGTGGATCATGGCCAAAGCCTCTGACACTAAAATAAATGGCTGGCCACTTTCTCCTTATTTTGGCAGTCTGTCCCACTGAAAGCACATGTTCTGAGCCATTCTCCCTGTGCTCACAGCAAAGATCTGCTTAGCATAGAGACTTTCCAATGGTAAATAAGAGAGGAAAGGAACAAGACAGGCAAAACAGACTCACAAATCCAAAAAGTCTAACATTTTTATCAGCTTTTAAAAAAATAAAATAATAATAATAAAGAGCAAGGAAAAATTAGTGACACTATTTGATTATTTCATTATCCAGCCCAGTTAGGGGCTTGATAGTAAGCTACATTCCCATTGTAAGTACTGACATTTTGAAATGGTCTTACGAATAACTGGGTTGAACTTCCACTCTCAAAATTGCTTTGTGTGTTCTTTTAGGGGGTAGGGGGGTACGCACCAAATTTGAAACCAATCGAGTAAGACAATCTAAAGTTGTAATAATTTTAAAGTTAACTGCTTCATTTCATTTTCAGGGAGTCTGACCATTTTATGGGAGGCGATATCGTCCTCATTTCAGCGAGTTGTGTCTCACAAATTCACATGGATGTAGCCAGAGCAGTCCATCATGCACTTTGGATGGACTGACAGTGCTTAGTAAAGTCTAAAAAGACTTATTAAACTTTTAAAAATCAGTTCTTGAGTATGCGCAGTATGACTATGGAGCAGCAGCTGTGGGGAGGGTAGTCCAAGGAGTCTCCTTGGAGGAAGAAGAAGAAGAAGAAGAAGAAGGGTCAGGTGCTGGGGGAGGTGAGGGGAGATAGCAGGGTGTCCTAGGGCTGCCAGTTTGAGGGGGGTGGGAGCCCTGTGGCACTAGCCACCCTGCCACTGCCTCCTCCTGGGAGTAAACACACCAGATATTGACTGTTATCTCCCTGAACCATGCTGTGAGAGCTAGCCACACACTCGGACCAGCAGGCATTGCCTCGGGTGCTGAGAGCATGGGTGGAACAGCAGGCAGGACACAATGGTGAAGGACACCTCCCACTGCCTCCTCTGCAGAACCTCGCCTGCCATCATGCCACCCTTATCCCCTTTTCCTGCTTGAGGAGACTTTTTAAGAGCATCCTAGGTATAAGAAATCGTGTCCCGGATGATTGCATGGAATTGCTACAGGAATTTCCTGGCTTTCACTAGCTCTGGAGCTGGTTATATATCAAAGCCTATCAACGGCACAGTAACACCTTGTAATTCTGAAGGGGATTCCCCGTCCCCCTACAAAAAGTCAGTGCAGCTTTTTACATGATCTAAAAAAGTCTTCTTCAGTCTCCCACTTCTTCAGACAGAATATGGTGTTTGGGGGGAAATTAAAAACCTGTTTAAAAAAAAAAAGTTGTGTACCCGGCTTTCCTGCTAGCACTAGTCCTATATCCCACCCTAGTGATTTCATTCAATGTATTTCATTACCAGCTCTTCTGCCTTTCAGTATTCTGGGAATGTGGCAGTCCCTCTCAAGAAAAATGCCTGACCCCTTATCCAGTCATCAGGTGTCTCTCACCTCTGGCCACCCCTGGACGTGGGCTCTTGCCTGCTGCCCATTTTCCATGGTGCCGTTCTCTGCCCTCGCCCTGTTTTTCAGATCTTGGAGACTCTGAAAACCCCTCTTCATTGGAGCGGCAGGGCTTGGCTCTGGGGCAACAGCAAATTGATTGGGTGGGGTTGGCTTACGTTGAAATTTCTCCTCTGGCATCAGGAATCTCCTGGACTAAGGAGGGCAGAGGAGTGGAGGCTGCTTTCCTTTTGCTTTTGGGAGCAGCTCCCGATGGAGTCTCTCCATTTTCAACAGCACTTTCCTGTTGCTGCTGCTTTTCCTTGTAGAACAAGCATTGACAGAGCAGACCTAGGGGGAAGGAGCTTCCCTTAATCCTCCCCAAATGAATTATAAATCTCCCCCCACCCCCAACCAACCCCTGGAGATCCCATCCAGCTGGGAATATTGGAGAAGCAGGTGCTGGGACTGGAGCGTTGGAGGCTGCTTTTCACTCACCAGTCCCGAGAGCTCACCTTTATTCCCTTCTGTGTCTCTTTTATTTTGATTTTTTCCCCCGAATAGTCATTCATTCTCCAGCTTAATAACTAAAGGCCAAACCCCTCCAATAAGGACCCAGCACCCCAAGAGCAGGGGAGACTGGGGGAGGCTGCTTTTCTTCACCTCTTCCCCACAGCATCAACTTGCTCAGTTTTCCCCAGAGCACGGCCCCAGTCCTGCCTGACGAAGGACCCTACGAGGTCCAAAAACTTGCATACCTCCACCTACTGGAGTTGGTCCAATAAAAGAGATCACTGTACTACTTAATCTCTATTACCTAGATATGGGACTAACAGGCAAAGCCTACTTTCTCTATCAGCATGCAGGTGATACTGGAAGCCACGATTTTCAATGCGTTTGTCCAAGGGTAGAGTGTAATGGGAGAAGACAAGAGGTCCAAGGGCAGAGTCTTGAGGAACTCTTACGGAGAAGGAAAGTGACATGGAGGAGGTAGCAGAAAGGGAAACATTGAAGGAGCCATTCAAAGAAGATAGGAAGAGAACCAGTGCAGCCCTAAGCCCCAGAAACCAAGTCCAAACCATCGTGGTTTAGGGGTGTGCAATTCATTTTTGTTATGTTAACAAAAATGAAAATTTTCATTTTCTGTTTTGTTATTGTAATAACGAAAATGTCAAATAATAATAACTAAAACAAAAATGAAAACAAATTTTAGTTTTTGAAATAATGGGAAAACACTAAAAAAATGCATTTCTGGATATACCTTTTTTGTTTCTTATTTGATTGAGATGAAACTTGGGGAGATTGTGCCCCCAATGGTGAGTACTATGGCTACCAAATTTAGAAAAGATTGGATAAAAGAAACTGATTTTATAAGCAACTGAATTTTGTGATTTTAAGAAAAGCTGCATACACAGTCCTGGATACAACTTCTTTATCATCCATCCAAACTGCATTAAACCTGGGAAGATTATGACCTGCCCCAGGATTACCAATCCTGCCACATTTCAGAATGATTGGATAAAGGGTCCTGATGTTATAAGCCATTAATTTAAAAATGCATTTCTGTCTGTAACATTTTTATATTCCATCTGTTTACAAGACATTTGACAGAAATGTAGTCCACATCTTGCCTGTCATCTCTGCCAAACTACAAGACACTTGGATAAAGGGACCCAATGTTATAAGCAATTTAAGTTGTCCCCTTGAAGACCATTATTCAGATAAATAAGAGCACATGCAGTGCCAGTCAGAGGCAGGCACCTGGCATGGCAGGGGGAGGGAGGCTGTAGGAGGGAGAATGGGGAGCAACCCAACAGACTGAAAGACACATTCACTGGCCAATTACTGCATGCTTCCAGCTTTACAGGACCAATCAGTAGTGGCTTCGAGGCGGGCATAGAGGGTGGCCCTGGGGTGAGCATAGAAGGGACATAACTGGGACTTTGGGGATAGCATCCCAGCAATCAGGAGCCATGGTTTACACATCCAGGCTGGCTAATTATCATCACAATCACATCCTGCAGCACTGTGACAGAGGACATAAGAGAATTTCTATTGGCTCTTTCCTAAACAGATGCTTCTGACTTCCCAGTATCAAGTGGGGGAGAGAGGTTGGGGGTGGTCACAGCACAGAATGATGTTATTTGGTTGACATTTCTGCTGGCCAATTGGCATCACAAACAGATCTTATACCACAGTGACACGTAAGAGAATCCCTGGCATAGGCTCATTCTCTGCATATGCTATGCAGGCTTATAAAATTGGGACCCTTTATCACATATTTCCAATATTTGGCAGAGATGATCCTGAAGGTGTGAAATACAGCCCTGCCAAATTTCATGTATACTGATTGGACTACAAAGATGTTACAGTCAGACATACATTTATAAGTTAATTGCTTATACCACCAGGACCCTTTATCCACCCCTTCTGAAAGGGTGAAAACAAACATGATGCTAACCACCCTTTGACAACTCTTGGTGGTTATTTATGCATGTTGCAGGGCTGTATTGGTGCCCTATGCAGTCCTGAAACATGCATAAATGACCACCAAGGATGGTTAAAAGGTGGTTAGTGTCATGTCTGTTTTCAGTCACCCAAAGTTGTCAGACATAGGAAACCTGGGGAGGGGTATAATCTTACCATGTTTCATCCAGATTAGATGGGAGACAAAGATGTTACAGCCAGGAATGTATATGCAGATTTTTGCAAAATAACATAATTCAACTGCTTATGAAATTGGATTCCTTTATCCATTTTAAAAAATATTTGGTACACATAATGCCTTCTGTTGGAAGTATAGGCCCTCCAAGTTTCATCTAAACATAATGACAAACAAAAAAGGTACAGCCAAAAATATGTTTTGAATTGAAACCAATGGAAATCAAAAACAAAAACAAAAGATTTAAATAACTAAACGAAAATGAACAATGACACGGGTCCCTGATGTACACCTCTATCGTGTTTCATCTGTTTTTTGTGTGGAACACCACAAACATGGCATGGTTCAAATGCCAACTCAAAGGAATATCAAAAGAGTGCAATTCCTAAGCATGGTAGGGGGGTCTAAGCTTGCCACAAAATCCAATTCTAGGACAGACAGCACCACAATCAAATCTCTCACAACACTACCACTCTTCTGTGTTCGTTTGGTGTTTGTTTTTTTTAACATACAAGTACAACCTTTGTTGCTGACTATGGTGATCCACAAACCACTTTCTCTGTAGTAGATCTATTGAAACCTTGCAGAGAGCCTTTTCCTGGACCACACATTCCACAGTCAGGCTCCACCCTCCTTGGCCAGACATGGGTCTCACAACCAGAGAGTGTGAGTCTGTTTGTCTCTCACACACTGTGTTTTTCTGTGTCTGCATGTTACTTTGTGTATTTCTCTGTGCCTGTGTGTCTGTCTGCAGAGTTGCCAACTATCATGAGTTGGCAGAGTTGCCAACTATCATGAATTTATCACGAGACACGTGATTTCTAAGTCTTGCTTCCGATCTTGCGATTACTGTCACTAATCTCATGAGATCAGGAGTGGGGCTGATTACTGCGGGGCTGCTGACCTCTGGTCTGGTGGCTGCTCGCTGCTCCCCTCTGCATTCTGCAGAGAGGTATGCTTACTCTCTGTGTCCCCAGGCACACTGCAGAGCTTACCAGGGACCAGACCATACATTATCTGAGTGTGGAGGGGAGCAGGAAAATCTCTTTCCAGAGATGTGCTGCATTCTAATCAATTCCCGTTTCCAGGGGGACTGATATCAGGGCAGTACACAGCGCAGTCCTGATCAGTTCCCCTGCAAACTGGGACTGATTAGCATGCTGCAAACAACTGGGGAAAGGCTTCCCTGCTCCTCTCCCCACTCAGATAATTTATGGTCAGGTTCCAGTTAAACTCTGCAGTGTGGCTGGGGATGCAGAGAGCAAGTTCAGCTTTCTGCAGAGTGCAGAGGGAGACAGGGAGCAGCGAGCAGCCATTGGACTGGAGGCCAGCAGCCCGGGAGTGAGGTAAGTCAGCTGATGTCCTAGGGCATTCCAGGATGCCCCAATACTTTTTTAAAAATTTAATAAATTCATTTTGTGAGAAATCTCGTGACATCTTGCACAGGTATTGAAATTTTGGCAAGGTCCCAGTGTTCGATCGCGTGAGAATGTTTCACAGAAAAACGTTTAATTCTCATTTCAGCCCTAGTGGTGAGTGAGTCTGGACCCAGCCTCAGGGGTGTTGCTAAGCCTGGGCTTCAGCATTGCCAGCTCTCACAAATTTATCACAAGAGATGTGATTTCTAAGCCTCATTTGCGATCTTGCGATTAGTGTCACGATCGGCAGGCTTGGCGGAAAGCAGACATCGGAAAGTGTGGCCCAGGAGAGACCCCAGTGGCCGCTGCCCCAGCCCCTGAGGACTCAGCAGTCATTTCTGTTTATGTTTTATTTTATTTTATGGTTTATGTTTGAAAAATAGCAACTCATGATTTATACCCCAAGTGTCTTGATTTTTAAGTTTGTCTCTTGATTTATGAGATGGTGAGGTTGGCAATACTACTGTCTGTGTCGATCTCCATGTGTGATTGACCTACTTCTTGTTTGGGTGGGTTTTCTTTAAAAAAAAAGTTTGTCCAGCTGAGCCTGAAAATTAGGCAATTGGCTTTTTAAAATGTGCCCAATTTATACAAACAATGTTAATTTATATTAATTTATGCAAATGGAAGGCAGTGGCAGCAGAGCATGTAGTGTCCCATTTTGGGTTTTCAGTATTTGAAAGCTTTAAACAAAGAGCCAGCAAGATGAAGCCTTGCATTATCAGAGCTGGGGCACAGAGCCAGAGAGGCCAGCCAGTCCTGGGCTGGGAAGGCAGAGAGGGAGTTTTCGGACGAGACAATATGGGGAGGAATGCGCAGCCTTTGGCACCACGGGATTCTCCGGGAGGTCAATGATGCGCAACTTCCATCTCGTGGGAAGGGCAGAAGTGCTGATCTTTGCGCATCATTATGTGCGTCCGTCAGAATAGGATTTTACTTCTCTGCCAGACACGTATGTTTGCCAGCAAAGATCCACACTTCTGCCCTTCCCATGAGACAGAAGTTGCATGGCCAGTTGGTACTGCCTTCCTGGATTGACAGAAGGCAGTACCCCCCCACCCCCCCGATAAACACTGGGTGCAGCCAGACACTGGTGTCAAATTAATGGTCCATCCAGCCCAGCATCCTCTCTCTAGCAGTGACCTCCTTCAGTCAGTAAGCAGTTTGATTATTGTGGCCTTAGATTGGGGCCTTAGGATTTATTAACATCCATGAGTGAAAGAAATAAGCATTCAGTCTGTGCCACCTGGAACAGGTGTTCATGACTTGACCGAGAGAGGCTTGAGAGCACAGGTGAGCTAGTAAAGCTCTGTTGCTATCTTCTGGGGAAATGGGTGCAAACGCTCTGACTGCCCATTGGAGAGCTGACACATGAACTGTGGGGGTCAGAGGTATCCCACACACTAGCAGGGCCCAGGATACCACCAACCCCAGAAGTTCCATCTGTTTTCAAGAAAAGGAAATTATTCCCTTATCAATCTTATTAAGTGGAGGTACTGAATTATGGTAAGCAAGGGTTAATGGCATTTGTTGCCCATAAATAGCTCCTCTTGCAAACAGAGAGAAGACCATTGTCCCTGGAGGTTGGCTGAGATTATCTCAAACTATACAGCCACATAGACCGGGTGTCCAAAATTAGCATCTTGTCTGGCTAGGAAGCTCCAAAGATCCCTGCAAACTAAATGCATCAAAGAGCTGGGATAATCTAACAGAGGAGCCTGTGGGTTTCTGGCAAGCTGTAGTGATCTGAAAATGTGGATCTAGACTTTCCTTTTATGAGTGTCCTAATGAAATGAAGTGCAAAGGAAGCTATGCCTTGCGTACAGAGGAACACGATGCTATCTGAGGAGTGGAACCAGGCATTGCTCACCCACTCATCACCCACAGAATAAAGGACACTGCTACTGCCCTGTAGAATTCAAAGGACCCAGATTGGTGCTGATTTGAATGCCCATAACTATTCTAATTTTATTTTATTTTTCAGAGGGGGGGGGGGGAAGCAGTGTAAGAAAGAGGAAGAGAAAAAAGGATTTAGTTTAAATAATTCTTCATCCAGTGAGAACCTCCTCCATGTGGGTATTTCTTGGGCTGTATGATTAATAGAGAAAGTGTTTGAGTGTGGCTGGAATACGATTCTTATTTTAAAGTCTCTGTATCCCTGCTTTCAAGGGGGAGAGAGAGAGAAACGGGATCTTTGGTTCTTACTGTAGTGAAGTGGGTGGATGCCTTTCATTAATGCAATGTTAATGGAAAGCAAAGAAATAAAAGGTGAAGCTCCTATGCACGCGAAGGAAAAAGCAAACACAATGGAGTCCCTCCACTGGGGAACGCATCTGAATGATAACTTGAGAGAAATAAATTCCTCAGAGATGAAGACTGACATTTTCTACATGGGGACTTTAGCAGGTGAATTAACCCATGTTTCATGTAATCCAGTTTAACTCACCCAAATGGATCCCCCCTCCTCCTCCTCTCCAAGCTAAGCTCAACACACACACCTGCAACTTCTCAAGTTCATAAATGTGTCCCCATCTCGCCTTATGTTCCCCTCCCACTTGTCAACCTCTCTTGTTCAGCCAAGACTGTCTCTGTATCATATATATATATATATGGGAAGAGTATGAAGACTCTTAAGCCTCTATATGGACTCTGTTTACAAAATCCTTACCTCAAGGTAGCTACCCATTATCTCCAAGGTAAGCGAGTTTTCACACAACATACAAACCACACCAAGATTGCAATAGTCTAGGAACACCTGTGTGAGCAGGCTTTCCTGCTGAAGGGTTTGGTGGCATCATGACATCAGTGGAGATGTGATGCTACAATCAAACTTCACCATCAGTAGGTGCAAATCCCTCCTACAAGCACAGCTCAAGTTAAGAGGCCTTGACAACACCACTGTTAGAATGTATAGAGTTGATAGGATGGTATTTCCATACAAGTCTCAATCCATGAATACCACCACAGGGTTTGCAGTGTGCGCACACGGCCAAAGAGAGAATATTCTCCATCAGGGAACTATAGGTTGATGTCTTACTGAGTAGCCTCCTTAATATTCTGGCTCTGTCTGGTGACTGGAGGATACGGAGTGATCATAGAGTTTCTGGTCCTCCATGGTTCCTATAGTGGATCAGGAAGTGGCACGGAGGAAGAATTTTCCCTTCTTTCTCTATCAGAGAATACTAGGAATTCAGCTTGAGAGAGCGCTACATCAGGGGTCGGAAATCTCAAGTAGTCTATGGGTCAAATGTGGCCCATGTGGCTGTTTTCTATTTGGCATTTATGGCCCTAACCTCTAAGAATTTATCTAGTTTCCATTTGAAGCTAGTTATGTTGCTGGCTTTCACCGTCTTCTTTGGCAATGAGCCCTACAACTGTATTGTTTGCTGAGTGAAAAAGTACTTTCTTTTGTTTAAAATCTGCTGCCCTTTAACTTCAGTGTCCCCTTGCTCTCTTATTGTGAAAAAGGGCAAACAACAGTTCCCTATTTACTTTTTCCACATTACTCATGATTTTCTAAACTTCTATCATATCCCCCTTAATTGCCTCTTATCCAAGCTAAACAGCCCTAACCTGTTGAGCCTCTCTTCACATGGAAGTGAATCCATCCCTTCTATCATTGGGTGATTTCAGACATTACGCGGTCCCGATTCACCACAGTGGATTCCCGGTGGGGGTGAACAGATTAACCACCCCCCCGTGGTCAAGGAAAGCCCCGAACAGACATGACGGGACCAGGACCAAGGCAGGGAATCGGACCACCGGACCACCGGACCACAGCCCAGGGCAGCGCAACAGACATTACGCCGATCCTGGGCAGGGCTGTGGTCAAAGCACCTGGAAGGCGCCGGGGCGGCTCGTCCCGGCTGCTGTCATGTGCCTTTTAAATCTCCCTCCCCGGTCTGTGTTCTTGCTTGTTGCCTGGCAGTGACGCTGCATGCTTTGTCCCCAGCTGGGAATCATTGTCTTTGGTTCCGGCTGGTGGTTGCCGTTCAGACATTACTTTTTTTGTTTCCCATTGGGAATCTCTTTGACCACGCTTTCGGAGATGGTCCAGGCCGGAGCTCCGGAAGCGTGGTTGATTTTGACCCCATGTGGGTATTGACTGTGGTGAACATCTGGTGGCCTCTGAACAGACATGCAGGGCACTTTGGCCCCACCGCGGAATTGACCGTGGTTCACTGTGGTTGAGCGTGATCTCCTAATGTCTGAAATCACCCATTGTTGTCCTTCTCTGAACTTTTTCCAATTCTATTATATCTTTCTTGAGATGGGGCGACCAGAACTGCACACATTATTCAAGGTGGGGTGTTACCAAAGATTTATACAGCAGCATTATGATATTTTCCCTTTTATTTTCTATTCCTTTTGCAATAACGCCTAGCATTTGGTTTGTCTTTTTGACTGCTGCTGCACACTGAGCCAATGTCTTCAAAGAACTATCCACAATGACTCCAAGAGCCTTCTCCCGACTGGTTACATCCAGATCAGAACCTAGAGCGTAGATGTATAGTGAGGATTATTTTTCCCTATGTGCATCACCTTGCACTTATCAACGCTGAATTTTATTTGCCGTTTTATTGCCCATACATCTAGTCGTGCAAGATCCCTCTGTAGTTCCCCAGAGTCTGCTTGGGTCTTAACCATACAGAAAAGAACTCTTTCCCCCTCTTCCTCCAGAGTCTCCCCTCTCCTGGGCTAGGCATGCACCTTGATGCGCCAGGCTGTCTCCTCCTCATTCTCTAGAACAGCCTTTCCAACGGGTGGGGCGGGGGAGGGCTTTAGTTGTGTCCTGGCAAGGGCCTATATCCCAAGCTAAGTGTATTTAGTTTGATTTATAGCCCACCCTTCCCCAGAGGCTCACGGCAGGTAATTAAGCCTATGTGAAAAGATGAATAAAATAAAACTGATTTAAGTATCCAAACAGCATATTAAAAAAAAATCCCATTTAAAGACAATTTGAGTCTTGTCTTAGCCATGACCTCACTGGGCAGCCTTGGGCAAGTCACTGGCTGTTTTTAGACAAGCGCCTCCCCACATATTACCCAGCCATCATGCGTGTTGCAGGGCTGCGTAGGGTGCCAATGCAGCCCTGCAACATGCATGATGGGTGGGCGATTATTTTATTTATTTATTTAAAGTTTTATCCTGGCCTTCTCTTAAAAGGTTCCTGGGTAATAGGTGGGGAAACACTTGTCTAAAACATCCACTGTCTCTCAGCCTCCATCCCCCATCTATAACATGGAAATAATTAATGACCCACTGTACCTCACAGGGTTGTTTTGAGGGTGAACTAGATAGGGATCATAAAGCACTTAGGTCACTGAAAGCGCAATAAAATTGAACGATAATAATAAGGCTCTGATTTTCCAAGTGCTATGCCTGGGAAAATCCAATTCTCTCCACCGGGGCTTGGGTTGGCATAGCACCTTCAGGGCTATTTACACAATGCTCGTAGAATGAGCAGTGGCAAAATCCCACATTCGGAGTGTTGTGTGAAAATCCTAACCCCATCCTGTGCTGTCCAATGAATTGTTGTTGTCTACCACTGGGTGCAAAGGGTGGTGCCACTGAAAAGCAGGGAAATCCATAGCTGTGTGAATGCACCACTCCCGGAGAAGGCAAACACCTGTTCTGTTAGCATAGTGTCCTTACTGGAAAATATTTCTAGTAATATCCCCATCCCTATATGGGAACCACTGCACATCCAGCAAGTCAGCACAGAAACAGAGTTGGAAAGGACCACAAAGGTCATGTAATCCAACCTCCTGCTTTACTACAGGAAGTCTACAGCTAGCGCGTCTCCACATGGCTGCTTGGCTCTTTTTGGAAACCTCTAGCAACAGAGGCTGTTTGTTACACAAGACGCTCCCACCCACGGACACCCATCATCCACATGGGGGAGCATCCTGCGTAAATGTGGTGAGTGGGTGCGCACTCCCACCACTCCTGCATCCGCACACATCCCCACCCACCCCACATCCACAGAGCAACCAGTGAAAACACCAGTTGCTCCATGCGTAGGGGATGGGCGTGCACCCATCTGCACCTGCCCGCCGCGCCGCGCGGCGCTGCCCCCCGTAGCAGCGTGCGGGCCATGTGAAAAGGGCCCAAGTCTATAACCTCCCTAGGCAGCTTGTTTCATTGCCAAACTGCTCTTTCGGCTAGGATGTTTTTCCAAATATTTGACCAAAATCTACCTTCTTGTAATTTGAGCCCATTATTTCTGTGGCGGTGTCGTTTCTTGTCGTCTTCTTTGTTGCAGCCAGTGGCTTTGCTGGAACGGTTCCACTGACTTTGCTTGAGGAGCCGCCTTCTCAAAACCAGCTCAGCGCTTGGGCCAAGGCTTCAGAGAAAGCTTGAGGCAGTGGAGTGACAATTAGATAAATGTAGCTATAGGATGAAACGATGCAGGCATAGCCCTTTGCTGTTACACTTCAGCATATCTTAGCCAGGAGCTTTATGCCAAGGGCAGGCTGAAATTAAAAGCCTCAATCCCGCACCATTAGAAGTCAACTAGAGCTTGGCTCTTCACTTAAATAGTTGCAGGATCAAGGTGAATGTTTCCAAGATAGCCAAGGCAGTGGAACGCTTTCAAAGTGTCATATTAAAGGTGGTATATAATGATCTTCATGTCCTACTTATAATCGAAACAGAAGAGTGTCTTCACTTCTCATTCATTTTTAAAGGACTATTCAAATACCCTTTCATCTCCACTAAACAGCTTGCCATGTATTTAAAGCAATTTTAGTTTTTGTTTCTACAGACATCCCAAAAAAAGGGGGGGGGGGGGAAAGAGAGGTGAGTATTTTGGAACATTGATGTAAAGATGCGAAGGCTTGGATAGCAGTGAATGACTTCAAGCTGCCTCAGACACATTCATCTTCCCAAGAAGAATTAGGCTCAGTGTGATTCATTTTAATAGCAGCAGAAAAAAAAAATATTACTACTGTGCAGTGCCAAGTTCCTAACCTTTGATGGTAGAAGAAATAATACAACTCCCCCCACCCACCCCCCCGACACACAGAACTTTCTTCCCCATGTTGTTGAAGTCTACCTACTCATTCATTATGTCCAGCTCATCAATTAAGATGAGCCCCATGAACTTCAGAAGGTGTTTAATATAAGACATCATCCATTTAAATGTGTGAAACCGCCTGTAGCTTTATTTCAACTGAAGGATTCAGTTCTGAGTCCTGTGTACTCGGTGTGAAGCTTGAGCCCTTTGATAGAAGTTTTACGAATGTTTGAAATGAAGTCTTTTTACACACACAAAATAACCCAGACACTGTTACTACAACGCACAGGAGCAGGCTGGGAGGAGTAAGAAAGCAATAAGTGCCATCAATATATCAAAAAGGACTGGGCTTCAGTTACTATCATAATGGGCCAAAGGCATTCCTGCAACTGGTCACCAAGGGCTACTTGCAAGAGAAAGGAAAATGGGTAAGTGCCAGCTGGGATGCAACCCCAGCGATGACAGTAGCACTTCAGTCAGGGATGAACGTGTTCTGGAGGTTGGATAATGCAGAAATCCTAGCAGAAGAGAAAGGGAAAGTGATGCGTTTATGTAGCTAGGCTGACACTCACGATCAACCACCAAATTAAGGTCTCCCACCTGGAACAGAAACAAATAGTCATGGTGAATAGTAGATACAAGTTCACCTGCTTTGATTCGGATACAATGAAGCAGGTATTTGGTCCCACTTTGCTGATAGCTACTTCAGATATTCTGGTTTAGTTACTTCGATTACTTCATTTTGGCACAATAGCCAAAACGTAAGTAACCAAAATGACCAAAATAAGTGAATGGAAATAGCAAAATGAACCAAATATCTAAAATGGAATATCTCAATAAGCAGATGTGTGAACTGAATATCCATTTTGGCTGTGGATAGCATTCAGTTAGCTATCCATAAATGCGAATATCCATGTTTCAATTCTACTCCCAACACAGATTTGTTGTTACCATCAGCAAGTCCCTTAGGGCTTGCTTACACTGGGGGTAGGAAGCTTGGCTCAGAGCAACTTCTCACCCATAGCTATAAAGTGTGATCCCCAACAGGATAGTGTGCATGCTACATGAGCAAGGGCATAAGTCCCATTGAAATGAGTAGGACTTGTGCACACACACTCACTGGAGGATCCCACTTATCCAAATTCCAACAGTAAAGCAGATGCACCTTGTCATATTCTTCTGTTGCAACACATTTTGGGAACTCCTGGGGCCCTTCAGGTGAGCTGCAAAAGGACAGTGGAATACCAGTTCTATACGCCCAGAGAACTGTTGATTACCTGGTATATTCACATACATTTTAACCCCATGGGCATCACTGGGAAGTAATAGTCTCAAGACCTCCCTGTGGTTTTAGTCCAGCAATAACTTTGGCTATAAAAATAGCTTGTGTGTTGCATGAATGCTCCCTCATAGGGTATTTTCAGACATGATGGCACATTGCACCATCTCGCTTTGATCCTGCCCGGGGTGAGGGCTCTTACCCTGGGCAGGATTCAGCCCGGCTGCCAAACAGCCATGTTGGCGAGCCAGGCCAGGAAGGGGTGACATGCTGACGTGAGTCCGTCTGGCCCCGCCCTCCTCCCTGACAGGCAGTCACGGCAGTGTCTATGAGCTCACCTTGCCCACTCGGAACAGCTCCAGAGCTGGACCGGGGCCAGGTAGGGAGGGCCGTCAAACGTGATGGTTCGCTCTCCCCTGGTTCGGAGTTGTGTTGCATGGGCCATTGCAGCGCTTAGCCCAGGCTGTACCTCGGCAATGGGCCCGAGTCACAGTCCAGGCTAAAAATGGCAGCAGCCCATGATGGGACCACGGGTGGCCATGCAGATCAAAGCCGCCCCGAGCTGTTTCAGGAGGGGCGGGGTATAAATTTGAATAAATAAATAAAATAAATAATAAAGTGCGTCCGCCTGTGGTATTGTCACATCTGAAAGTACCCATAATTGCAGGGTCAGGAGCTTTTTACCCAGGAATTGAGCATTAACGTACCTTTACTCTTTCCTCAGTGGGAATAGTCAATTTCTTCCCATCTAGCCAACAGATCTTGGAAAAATGTTTCACAATAGAGACTATGTTCAGCTCCTAACCAAGAGCACCTGCCAACAAACTGGGAGAGGATTAAGGGGAGAGCAAAAGAGATAGAGACCAGAATTCAAGCCAAATGATGAAAAGCTGAAGGAACTGGGAATGTTTAGTCTACAGGAAAGACGACTGATGGTTTTCAAATATCTAAAAGGTTTCCACTAGAAAGACAGAGAACTTAATTTTCCACTAACATAAAAAAAGAGAACAAGAAGGGAACAGGCTTAAACTGCAGCAAGGTAGATATCTGTTAAATATTAGGAAAAACTTCCTAACTGTGAGAAGAGGAAGGCAATGGAATAGGCTGCCTAGTGAGGTTGTGTAATCTTCACTGGACATTACCAATAGCTGACTGGACAAGCATCTGCCTGCAATGCTAGTGTAGCCCGTGGATAAGTATTAGACTTGGACTAGAGAGACTAAGGTTCAGAGTCTTCTCTTAGCCATGAGTTAAGTGGGTGGCCCTGGGGAAGTCACCATCTCTTGGGGTGTTTTTAAATGAGATGCTACCCTGCATGGCCACCCATGAGCCATCCACCCATCTGAAGATGGAGCGGCATGGATGCATGCTCCACCGAGCCGTGGAGCACCCACTCGTGGCCAATCATGGAGCACTGCCGGCAAATCCAGAGTGCTCTGTGCAGAGCCAGCCAAATGGAGGGTTGCTGCCTTGAAGCTGCTCGTTTGAAGCACTCCTCACTCACTCCACCTGAGTGGGTGCTCCATTGACACACCCACACCCCGCCATCACCTTCGTTGTTTAAAAACATCCTTAGTCTGAGTCACCCATCTGAAAAATGGAGACCATCACCACCTACCTCACAGGGTTGTTGTGGCAGTGAACTAGGTAAGGATCGTGAAGCACTTTTGTAGTGTTTATTTCCCCCCGGCTAAGTTCATTGCTATGTGCTTGCCGTGAGTAAGTTACACTAACAGAAAGAGGAATAAAGAAGAGTACCAGGCCCTGAACTCGCGCTCATTTGCAATTATACCAATGGGGTGGGGTGGGGGGGTGTTGAGGAAGGAAGGTCAGATTGACAGATCAGAGAAAAAGGGAAGCAAGAGAATGGATTTTGATTGGATGGTGCAAACTATCTTTATATTTAGCTAGAAACTATAATTGCTGCTAAAACTTTATGAATAATCATAGGGGTTGCCATATTAATTATTCCAGTAACAAATGGTCTATAGAAGTTGGCCCAATAGAACAGTTAGCTAGTTTCACATCTCGAACAATACCCCTGATTCTGAACCTCTGTCTGTGGGGCACTTGGAGCCCCAGCAGATTCAACCTGCATCTCTTCTGGTCTTCATGTGGGTAAGATTCACCAATTCAAGGGGCTTGGAAAGGTGCTCTTCCATATAGATTTTAGATATTATTTGCTTATATTTCTTATTTTTCCTTTACACTTGATCCTTTACAGTTATTGCACGAGTTCTGGAACAAGGAGCAGTTATTTACCCTCTCAGCTAATACTAGAACTAGGGGACACTCCATGAAACTCCTGGGTGGCAAGCTTAAAACAAATAAAAGAAAATATTTTTTTCACTCAGCATATAATCGGGTTGTGGAATCTACTGCCAGAGGCTGTGGTAAGGGCCAGTACTATAGCGGAGTTTAAGAGAGGTTTGGACAAGTTTCTGGAAGATAGTTCCATTAGCAGCTATTAGCCAGACAGGATCAGGGAACATGACGGGAGCTGGGGGAAGACAACAGGGAATGGATCCCCCATTGTGACCTGTTGAGTGCTTCTGATTGGTCACCGTCGGAGACAGGATGCTGGGCTAGATGGACCATTGGTCTGACCCAGTATGGCACTTATGTTCTGAATGTAGGTTTGGGTCTGGATTTTAATCCAGTTCCAGGAATACTTCCAATTTTATTCTTAATCAGATCATATTCCTTCTTGATTTGTATGTTAATAAATTACTATTTTATTTTCTGTAAACATCTTTGTCTTAGCAGTTAATTCCTAAGTGAGGTGGGGGTCATCCAAACTTAAACCTAGACAAGGAATTTTGCTCAAACTTAAAATTGATTTCAGTTTGAACACTGAAAGCGCTATATAGATGATAAAAGAAGTAACAGTGCTGCAGGTATAAGGGCATCATCCTGCCTTGGAAGAGAGGGTCAGACTAGATGACCCAACACCATGATTCTAATACCCAGAATTCACGGCATTTTCTCCATTGGCAGCAATAGGGAAAACGCACTGAACTCAGGTGAGGCGTTCAAACACAAGCTAAATATACAAATGAACCTTTTAGACACATGGGGGGGGGGGGAAGGGGGAAATCAGACAGATTAACTTGAAAAATATAAAATTTTAATAAAGGCTACATCTCTTAATTACAATAATTATTGTACCAAGTAATTTTCTTTAAATGAAACTCTTTATAATGCATAATTTACAGTATAAGTAGAACAAAAATGCCATGGAAAAAAGTCATGAGTACAAGACTTGTAATAAAAAGGCATAAAATATATTTATACATAAACCCCTTAAACAAACAAGGGAAAACTGGGACCCTGAATATAGGGCGACACACGGCACGATAGCACCATGCTGGCACAGGTACTGTACTGATTAAAGGTTTTAAAAACACTAGAGATAGTGTATTAATACATTTTCTTTCCACCACACATTTTTTTCTACAATATATACAGACTTTATGATACAAAAAAGAGCAAAGAAAGGCATACAGAATGCACAGATTAACTTAACACAAACCCCCGAAACACAAGGTCTTTCTGGGGAGAGGAGGCATCTCTTGTCTTGCACACGCACACACACACACACGCGCGCGCGCACACACACACACACACACACAAAATATTGGCTCTGTTAAAATCAATGGGAGCTTTGCCACTGAACCCAACAAAGCCAGAATTCCAACCAAAGAAAAAGAAGTCGCGTTTCAGTGCTTTGGGGATCTTTAGCGGCCAACTCCCAGTAGCTCTAATGTAGCTAGAACATGGCACACCATGTCAGAAAATTCACCCTACTGAATTTAATAGTAGTTGAAATACAGGACATGTGAACACTGAAATAGAATGACTAGGTTAGCTGGCTGGGCATCTGGGTTTTGGCCTGGCTTTTGCAATGGGTCCTTTTGGCATGTCAACATTTCTGCTATGGCAGAGGTTCCCAAGCGAGTTTCTGGCATCTGCAGATGGGGTTGCCATCACAAAAATCAACAGATACCCTCAGCATGCTGTTGTTGCTGCCTGGGGTCATGGGATTATGTGGAGTTAAAACAGGGTCACACGAGGAAAAAGTCTGGGAACCACTGGCTCCAGCCTTTCCTCCTAGACTGAGGTTTTGCTACAGGCTGCCTTGCCAGCAAGAGGCACTGGATGTAAAATGAGTAACCTATATAAGCAAGAAAAACCACACACAAATCTTCATACTAGAGACCCAACTGCTCCCGTTGGATTTGATTTGTGGGGCTTCCCAGACCAAGTCTCTCAGGCTCAGGATGGGTTGGGCTCCCCATGGAGGGGAGACCCTGCCCATGCAGAGCGCCATGATGTCACCTTGTTCCATGGGGGTGGGGACACATCAGGAAAGGGGCATGGATGCCTTAAGCCCGCCTCCTCCCCCCCC
The DNA here is from genome assembly GCA_003113815.1 of Sphenodon punctatus. Taxonomy (NCBI): domain Eukaryota; kingdom Metazoa; phylum Chordata; class Lepidosauria; order Sphenodontia; family Sphenodontidae; genus Sphenodon; species Sphenodon punctatus. The sequence continues at coordinate 3,919,743 of QEPC01010657.1, read as the reverse complement.
CCCCCGACATGGCCTTTATCCTCACAGACTACCATGACATCACAGTGTTCCAGGGCTATGTCAGAAAAGGGGCGGGGACAAAGCATTCCGTGCCCCTTTCCTGACATCCCGCCCCCCCNCCCCCAAACACCATGACAGGACCTGGTGATGTCACAGCACTCTGTGGAGGACAGGGCCAACCATTACATCAAGCTTGGGCTCAGAAGAGTTGGGCTGCATCAGGATCAGAGCCTGGTATCCATGTCGTCGGGCTCTGGCTGAATTTCCTTACCTAAGCCAGGCTCTACTTCACAAAGCAAGAAACTCCATGGACAAAACCCATCTGCAGTTCTACCATATTACAGCGACTGTATTTAACCCTTAAGACCTTGGTTACAAACTGGAGCAGCATAGATTCAAATGCACCCATCTCTAGAGGACGTAGTGGTAGGACAATCTCTTTTCTTTAAACGAAAACCCCTCTCTTTTTAGAAAAGGAGTTCTCTCTTCAATTGGAGAAACCCTGGGCACTACACATCATTCCTGTGTCTTATTCAAAATGGTAGATGCTGATGCACTCATATAGCAGAACTCCTAACTTTTAGATAAGGGGAGCAAGATTAAAAAATAAAATACAAATAAGCCCTTTGTCCTCCCCCGGCACCATAATCACACCCCACCCCTTCTCGTCTCCATTGTTAAAGCAGCATGTCCATAAACTGGACTTAAGGAAAACACAAACCCAGACTGTTCAATAAATATCAATAAGGATTACTGTTAAGGTAAGCTATACACAATTTCTCTTAGTCCATAGATTTCAGATCCCCAGGAAGTCATATATTATGTATGGAAGTCTCTCAAACATGGTCTGCATCTTCAACAGCCAACAGTGGTCATGTTTTTAATAAATAGTTCAGGGTTTTTAATCGTCAGCTCAGTACCCGACTCATGAATAACGAATGCCATTTTTTCCCCCTCTAAGGCTAATTCGGCAAAGTCTTCATAGACCTCACTTATTTTTCTTCTTCATTGGTTCAAATTTTTCCTTCAAAGTTGTTGTGGTTTTTTGTGGTTATGTCTGACAGACAGACATCTTTAGCTTAGGTTTTCTTAAATAACACAGATGCCAATAAAATAATAACAACAACAATAATAAAAAAATAATCAATCAATCCTCTCTACTTTTCCAAGGATTCTTCCTTCGTACATTGGCAACACTGCATCGTCTTCCCAGATTTCTTCAAAAACTGCACCACAGTCAAACTCGTCACTTGCTTTTTTGAAGTAATACCTGAAAAAGAGAGTTTAGATATTGAGAAGAAATGTCACTTTGAGGTTAAGAGGATGAATGTCCAGACGTGTGCCAGATTCTTCTCTTATTTACATTAGTAAGCCAATGAAATTTCCACTCACACTGATTTACCCCAACTCCCCAGCCTTGTAAACCAGGGGTGAGGAACTTCAGGCCCAGGGGCCAAATGCAACCTATGACTAGTTTCTATTTGGCCCCTTTTCAGTTCCTGGCCCCTGGATCTAGTTTCCACCTCCCAGAACTGAAAGACTGAGCTCTGGGGAAGGGAGCAGAGAGGAGGGTCATGCACACAAGGACAGAGGGCAGATCCATGGCACAGATCCATGATCTTGGACCCTCCTCTTCATGAGCGTCTATGAAGCTGTTGAAGTTTGTACTAATTTTCAAAGTGGACCCTAGGAAGGAAAAGGTTGCCCAATCCTGCTGCGACCATTTCAGAACATGCTTGCTTGCCCACTGTGAGCAGTCCTGCTGTTTAAGCATCGCGTTTGCAGGATCAAGGCCCAAGGTAAAAGCAGCTAATCAATCCAATAGCTCTGAAGTCATCATCTTGCAGTGCAGATGCCAGTATTTGCTTCAGGATGTATGCAAGGTCAGCCAGCTAATCACCACTAAAGAGGAAGTGCTTGTGGAATGAAAGCTAAAGACTGAAGCACACCACTTAATAAAACGGGAGTCCCTCAGGGACAGTGCCTTAAACAACTTCTCCATGTTGGCAGCTGATTCTTCCAGCAAAGGAAGGGGGCACAAAGATCTCTTGCCAAGTGTTTTAAAGAAATAAAAATTCTAACAAATCCCATCTTTTATGTGTTTTTGTTCCCGTCTCTTTCACACTGAAACTCTGGAATGCAACATGGCACTTTGGGAACTTTTATTAAAGGGGTTTATTTTTTTTAAAGAAAAAGTTAGCTCATTTAAGCCCACATTGTAAAACTGGGTGTCCTGCATTTTTTATTTTTTTTAAAGTAGTCCTGCCCTGAACACACACAAACAGCAAAACATACATCCACTTTAAATTACGGAAATTGCTGTGTTCGGTCTCGGATGCTTCTTTGTGGTTGCATGCAATGAGCAATCTCGGTCTCATCGGCTGCTTGACTTGCCAGTGCCAAGTATTGCAATATCTTGCATTCCTTCTCTTTGGCTCTGGGGCATTAGATCATGAAAGTCAAGGCATGCAGAGGCCAATGTGCAGCTCCCCCATCCCCCCCCCGTGTCAAACAGTAAGGGACCCCTCTATTATCCCGAATTAGACTGTTCAGCTTCTTGATTAAAGGTTCCTTTTATCCCTTTTTCTAGCATTCTTCCCTCTCTGGCTGCTTAATTGCATATGCACAAATGAAGGGCTTCCATTCAGAAGGTTAGCATTTAGGGAGCCTGCCCGTCTGCTACCACGCACCTCCTTGGGCTCATACCGTGATCTCTTTCTCTTGCCCTCCTTTAAATATGTGCTTTGCCAGCCAATCACCAGCAAGAGAAAATTCTCATAGATAGGTTGAAAATTACAGGGTCACGTTTTTAGAGAAGGGGTTGGGGAGCCTGGGGAGGCGAAGTGAATTTACAGAAGGTTAAAGGGCAGTAAAAGAGGAACACAAATTTACCTCAGGATTTCCTTCCTTAAAAATCATTAACTTTTGTGATTATGGGAATTTCTTTTAAAGTAATGCTTTCACTGCCGTATTTCAGAACATCCAAGAGTGAATTTTATGTATTTTAAGGTAAACCAAAAGATTTTTGTGAGAGATATAGGTGGCTCTTTTGGACAAATCAAAAGTGAAAGAGCTATGTTTAGTATGGGGTCCACATTTCAGGCATTTCCAGTTGAACGTGGCACAAACCCCATTGACTCAAATAGTGGCTGGCCACCACAACCCGGCCCAGGAATCTATGACAAACAGAGTCCAAGCTGTGTCAGGGCACCAAACATCCGTGTGCCTGTGGCTGGACTGCTGTCCAGCTGCCTGTGCCGTGCTGCTCCCAGTGCCCAGCCCCCGCCGTGATTTAATGCTGGCCAGTCATGGCGGGCCCCGATCCAGGCCAGATCATAGTGGGCCAAACATACGTGATAGTCCGCTGTGGCCCGATCAGGTGGACCTTAGCTCTGGCCGTGACTTCGGAGGTTTTCCAAGGCGAGAGCCTGGGTTAGCTGCCACCGGCCTGGAGCAATCCCGGGCCACCAACTGGCAGCGCCTGCACAGATGGGCAAGTGAGGTCTGGGTCATAGCATGCCAGAGTGGGCCACAGCGGTTTGCTGTCACGTCCATTTTTACCCATTGGGTCTTCAAATGGGAAAGTGATGACCAACTTCTATGTTTCAATGGTTTGTAAAATCCCTCAAGCCAGTACACCTCAGGGGAGGGACGGGGGTGGGATGAGGTGATCAGGAAGACAAAGACTGTATTCCTCAGGTTAGTCCTTCCTCACTCAGAGGAGAAAACAGTCAGACAAATAACCTCTCTCATGAGCTGAAACTCCTGCGGCATTTACAAAATGTGTTTGACTGCTATATTTCCCCACCCCACAAAAAAAACATGGTGCGACCTTTTGCCTAGTTCCAACCTTATTTCAGCAAGAAGCATGAAGAAAAAGGAGAGAGAGAAAGCAAAGCAATATCCTGCCCACATCATCTTCAAACAAGTCGCCAGGTCCTTATTTGCTCATAGGAACGGGTTCTCCATTGAAACCTGTTTTATGTGGCAAGCCATCCACCTCCCCACTCTCCCTTTTCTTCTGACATCTGGCACCAATAGAGTCAAGCAGGCCTGGTGTTACTGTTCTTTTTTTGAACTGCTGCCATGTTAAGATTACCCGACACCACCCAGTTTTGTGTGCATGTGTGTGTTTGGTTTTTTGTTAACGCCAACAGTATTAAATCACTGCTTAATACACTTTAAAAAAGAAAAAGAAAAAAAAGGCATGCCGGACCACTGCCCTGGCATCAAGAGGCCCTAATGGCAGGATCTTTTTAGATACCCATGTTGCAAACCAGTTCAAATCAATAGAAGAATTCTGAGAGCTGGCCATTTCTGCACGTCTTTGTGCATTAAATGAAAGGCAATGGCTTCAAAGACATGCTTATTAAGTGTGCCTTAAAAAGAAATCAATGCCAGATGTGACCAAAGCCGCCGGGCTAGCCCCTCCCCCGGCATTCTCGGTTACTCTGGGCAGTATGGCCTTCTCCCCTCAAGGTCACCTGCAGTTTCACTCAAAGTCCAGCCAAAAGTCAAAGCTTAGATCAAAATGATTCCCTGGAGGTGCACACGTTTGTGTAATTAGTTTCACCTTGTGTCTGCACAAGATAAAATACTGGGCACCAACCCAAACTCCTTTTATAAAATGTCTGTATTGTCTTTTTTACCCAGGTGTAAAAGAGGGGTGAGGAGCAGGGGGTGGGAGAGATCTAAGCAAAACAGCGTTTCATCCTTGTCAGTTGCTTAAAAACATTTTCTAAAGTAATTACAGACTGACAAGGCACAAATAAATACGTGCACCTGGAGGGGCTTCAGGGCCACAGAAGTTTTAATATCACAGGCAAACACCAGTGCGTTACAAGGAAGGATTGCATAGTTAAACCAAAACAAGGGAGGTACTACTGGGATACAGGGAGAGAGACCAAACCAGTGACTGAGCTGGAGGGATTCCAAGTTCAGGTCAGAAAAATCAGGATTGCCTTCTAATGGCAGCTGGGTAGCCTGGAAAAGGCAAAAGACCATCATCCCAGAAGACCAGCTCAGCATGGCCAAGTACTGAATGTCAATGTAGCTCACTGACTACATGGGTAGTATTATACATCCCAGTCTGAGTCCGATCCACAGAGGAGTCTTTTATAGCATGGCTGCAAGGTCTGGCTCTTTAGCTTAAGCTATAAAGAATCATGGAGATCACCAGTTCAGTCCCCAACGTATGCGCCAAGGTGACGGTCCTCACACCCACAAAGGATGACCGACCTCCAAAACTCTAGCACTAGGTCATGCATGGGGTTCACTGGTGTGGTAAATGTGGGAAAGACAACACATTTGCTAGTACAATAAACTTTGAAGTAACACAGTGGAGAACATTTTAGGGGTTTGTTTTTCAAAGTCATAAATAACTTGTATGTGCTACCTTCCATTGATAGCCAACGGGACTTGGGAATATAAATTTTAAAACGTTTAAGCCTGGCTATTTCCTTCTAAAGATGAAAGTGGCAGGGATGACTGAGGCCCCGACCCAAGGTCTGCACATGCACAACATGCAGACTGAAGTGACACTGCACTGGGTTCCAACCACACCACCACTGGAGTCTGCAGGAGAGGCGGAGCTATGGCACAGCATGGTCAGACCCCGGTGCGCAGTGCGGACCTTGGATTGTAGCCTTAGTCAATAGGACACGGTCACTTTGGTTCCCTGTCAGAAAGAGGCAACTATAAGTCAGTAAACGGAGAACAAAGACGCTGGGATAGGAGCAACCACCAAAGGGAGAGCCACTCTAAAGACACTTGCATCTCTCTCCCAATACCAGATACTTGCAGTCTTGGACCTTCTTTGGTACAGCAGAAAAGCCGTGGATATATTTTATGCTGCTTGAAAATGGAGCTCAGTGTCATTCAATGGAAGTCACCCCTCAGAGCACAGCATTCCCAGCAGAAAGAAAGGTTTCAAATGGTCAAAACTGTATTCCGATTTTAGATCTTTAAAAGAAAGCCCAACCCACACCACTCCCTACAAGTATCACCCTTGGAATTTGTCTAGCTCCATAGCCAGCTCCCATCACAGTAATATCCAGTTGTCTCACAAATATTAATACCCCATTATGTTTGAAAGGATTGTTGGTATTTTTTAGGGAATTGACACACACAGAAATTAAATAACTTGCTCAAAGTCACATAGGACTGTGGCAGAACTAGAAATTCAACCCAAGCCTCCCAAGTGCCTTAACCAAAATCTGATCCATTCTGTTCCTTAAAGCCAGTTGTGCTGGCAGCAACAGCACAGAGCCAGCCAAACAGTTGTCTCATATAACCCCTAGCTGAGGGTTGTCATAAGAACATCAGGCAAGTTGACTGTGCCTACTGGATGAGGCCTACTCGGATTGCCATAGTACCCGAGCCATTTCCTATGCCTGCCTTGGTGGTGGTGTAGGAAGAAGACAGAACCCCACAGAGTTTAGTGAGGTAGCACAGTCAAGCTTCCAAAAGGTGCTGTTAAGATTTTCCCTGTGGGCTGGTGTACAGAAATACACAGATTGGTTATTTTGGCTTGGAGTCCTAGCAGACAAACTGAGAAGAAAGAAACCACAGAGATTCTTACCTATAATTTCCCTTTTTGCTCAGCTGCTCTTTGAAGTGGCCAAGTGTCAGTCTCTGGGCCTTTAACATTCTCCTGTAAGGAATTTCTTCTCCACAAAAAAAATAAGTGACAACCAATTCACCCAACTGGGAGGAGTGAACACCTGGGGGTTTCTTTGGCTCTTTGTGACTGAAACAAACAAACAAAAAATACGTTCCTCATGGTTAAAAACAAATGGTACTTCAGAGCACTCTAATGAAATAATATTTCTACCACAGACAGGAGTGGCTACAGTTATACCAGACATCGGGTGAAGTCAGAAAATCCCTAGCATTTAGAGCAACGTAAGACTCTCAAAGCACTGGTCAGTTAAGCCTTTGAGCAGTACTGCATAGTAGAAGTAGAGAACTGTCCTCATGTTATGGAGAGAGAAAGTGAGGCACAGAGGTTAGATGGCTGAGCAAGTCAGTGATAGAACCAGGAGTAAAACCCAGGAACCTGGTGCTTGAACCACTAGGTCAAATACCTCTCCAATAAGGCACACTAGTAAGCGCATGTATCTCACAAAGACAGCTGGTATCATTTGAAAGGCAGTATGGTCCAGGGTTAGGACACCAATTTGGGGATTCAAAGGAGCTAGGTTCTATCCCCACCCTTGCCACTGACCTTGTGCAAGTCACTTCATCTCTCAGTGCCTCTCTCTGCCTTGTACATCTAGACAGTAAGTTGATTAGAGCAGGAATGGTCTCTTTTAGACAAGCACTTCCCCACCCATTACTCAAACATCATGCATGTTGCAGGGCTGCATAGGGCACCAATGCAGCTCTGCAACATGCATGATGGGTGGATAATGGGTGGAGAGGTGCTTGTCTAAAAACACCCTTAGTGCCCATTCACACAACACTCTTACGAGTGGTGTTCCCAGACACCTGCTGCAAGGAAAGGGGGCACCGGAATGCAGCTGCGTGACTGTGTTGCTACAGGATAAGGCAAGCACACTAAAGGAAGAGGTAGCAAGTTTGCAAGGAGGAAAAGGTGTTGTGTGAATGAACCCTAACTACTTTGGGGTCTGTCCATCTCCTACTGAATAAAAAATAATCATTGATAGTTATAAAGACTCAACCTGGTGGGGAGGCTTTTCATCCCCACAGCTCACTTAGTACGAGCTGTGCAGGCCAGATCGGAGTGGACATTGTTTAAAGGGCTACTCAGGATGGAGGAAGCGCCCAATCAAGGATCCATTCCCAATCCTTGAGCGAATACTCCTATCTCTGCTCCCTTCCCCAGAGCACACTCCAAGAGTAGGGGGGACTGGATCCACTGGTCAGATCCAGGAATTGAGAAGGGGACAAACAAAAGCCACGGGGGGGAGGGGGGGCAGGTTCCTTCCCCCTGCTGTGCGGGGAGAAACAAGTACTTGCCTAACACATTACTAGACAGATCTGGAATTTTACAGCCTTGCTCTGTAGCCATTGCAACAAGTGTTCCGATTACTTGAAGCAAAGAAAAAGAAACACGTGCCAAAGAAAAAAACCCTGAACATTTTGACACCTGGGGGGTGGGGGAGGGGGAAAGAGCACTTCTTAAAGAATAAAAAAATCACTACCTAACAGAATGCAAGAGTGCAACGAATGCCAGGGAGCTAAACCCAGCACTACTTCTGAGGCAATGGTACACTTGGCATGTCAAAAGGTCACAAAGTGTTAGTCCACAGTAATTTAGTCTTCCTAATTTGTTCTAAGTCTTTGTAGAGTGGCTTCAGAAAAGGGGGAAAAAAAGCTCCTAGCAAAGACAGCTGGTGGACTTAAGGTCAACCAATTAAAAATGAAAGGCTCCAGTCAGGTGGCTTAGCTTGGACTTCAAACATTGCTCATTGCTTAAGATGAAGAGGGTAAGAAAGAAAACTTTAATTATTTAGAGCATTTTAGACCTCTCTGTAGCAAGATTTCTTGTTAAAAAGAACTATCCTGTAATTAGACTAATCTAATCTTTGTCCACTTTACAGGAATGCGAGGTAAAAAGAAACAAGAAGACAAGATTTGAAAATGTTTTCTCTCCAATATATATATGTTTGAAAGACTACATTTCAAATATATATATTTTAAATCCACCACTTTCAGAGATCCATCCATTTAATGAAACAGCAGAGAGATTTTAAAAAACAACAAGAAAACATTATATATATTGCATTAGAGAGACACTCACTCTTCTGCGGCGACGTTTGTGTTGCAAAAAGGGGTGCTCCCCCCCTGAGCAGCAGTGGAATGGTTGTGATCCCTTTGCTGATTGGAGGTCGAGAATCTACATTTTGGGTGGAGCGAGAAGGACCATATTAGAACACCACCTTAATTCAAGTCTCTTGTGGCTCTTTAAAGTTCTTGCTTTCGTATAAAACCCGCACACGATGTAAACAATCAACAGGAAAGTTAAGATTGTTGTGGGCTGAATTATCCCTCCATCTTCAAATGCAAGGACAGCCAACCCACTATACCAACTTAGTATGTCAACAGTCAGCTCTAGAAACACAAGCACATCCATTTATGAAATGGAGGGGGAAGGGTCAGAGTGGGGGATTCTAACTAGCATGGACTGAAAACAGGGAAGAGAGTTCAGCTTTGGGGCACAGCTAAGTTATGCTCTAATGCCACCTCTTCCCCATTACATGTCTGGAACGGTGTTGCTACTGGAAAGATCAGACCATGTGGGTTTCTTATACAGTCCCTAGGTACATAGGCATGAAGGACCAGGTTTTAACAACCCATTAGGCATCCAAAAATGTGATTTGCTGATCTCCCCCACCCCCTCCCTGTGGCCACATTCTCACAAGAACTCAGGCAGGCTGGGCCAACAGGAACTTCACTTCACTGAAACTCCAACCCAAATTGCTGGTGCCAAGTCTTCTGAAAAATTCAGCTCCAAGGGAGCTGTAAGTTGGCCAGATTAATCTACTTGCCAGCCGTGTTGTCCCTTTAAGGGGCTGAAACACTGAAAAATAGCATCTTCAGTGAGAAAGGAAACTGGCAGTCTCAAATAAGGCCCCTCAAGGTCATATTCTAGAGACATCCAGGGTGGCGATTAATATCCACTACCAATAGAGGGCATCTGTCTAGAGTGACCAACTGAAAGCGAGGCGCACATGGCTTAGAAATGTAGGGCTTTCTTTCTCCCACCAGCACCGCTGCCTCCACCCACTATGGAAGTTACCGTTGTTTTGGAAGCTTAGAAACTTCCGCTAGCCTGCGGCAAGCTTCCTCCAGCTGGGCCAGAGTGTTGGGCGGCGTCAACGGAGGCATGGCGGGATCTTGGATGAAAGGGTGGGCGGGCTGTGCCCCGCGCGGGTGGCTACCATTACCCCAGAGGTGGTGGCGGGCCAGACGCTCGCCAGGGACACCTCTGGCAGACTCTGAATTGTAGGCCTTCTTTGTGCTTTGTGTGCTAGGGGAGAGAAAGAGCAGGGTTAGAAAAGCTGGAAAATAGAATTTTAAAAGCAGCTCCTATTCTGTTCTTTCGCTCTGGAAGAGAGTCTGTCATAACACGAACAGGGGCTCTTGCCAGAAACATGACATTTTTGTGGTTTTGCTGGTTCCGCGGAATGGCTTTTATACTCAACCGGAGGAGCAAAGAGTCTCATTTGTTTTTAGCGATTGTAAAAATAGACAGCCGTGTAATAGATAAATATTTACCGGGGAGCGACATTGCTGCAGACAGCTGTATATTTACCTATGAGGTTTGTGCTTGCTTTGCCTCTCGCTCTCCAGCATCCACTGCCAGACATTCTGAGACCGGTCCGCTTCACCAGCAGGTAGCTGGAGCCCAGGCGTTACGGGGAGCCCTCCTGTTTCCCCGCCCGGCAGGGCTACACCATCCGTTAGCTTGCAGTTCCTCTTCACCAGTGTGCCAGTTCGGCTGCTGCCACTGAGAGAGAGAATAGCATCCCCCCAAACACAGTTAATATGCTGTATTCATATGGCTGCCACATTGAGGGGCAGAAAACCCACCTCTCCTCCTGCTGAGTCTGTCTCAACCGCCGCCCCCCCCCCGCCCCCGCCTCCCCAGTCCTGCTTGTTAAAGAGCTAGCTCCATGCAGCTTTCTAATCAATTCCAAGCTCTCTCTCTGCTTCAGGCAGCACCTGGGACTTACCTAAACTGTTCAGTCGGAGCCAGAGGTAGGTCCGCCCCCTTGGAATGGCTCTTGCATTTCGAATAGCAGTAGTAGTCGCTACCCCCGGTACAGAAACACTGGACCCGCTGAGCAGCCTCAGCTTCTATCTGCTCTTTTGTCTTGGGCATGGTGTGGTGGTGGATGTAGTGGTGGTGGACGTGCTTGGTGGTCTGCTTGGTGATAAATCCTTTGCTGACGAGAGTGCAGGCAGCAGGCACAGAAGCCGTGCTCTGCTGTAACAGCAGTTTGCCCCCAGGGAGGCGGTCCGGGGAGCGGGCACGGGGGCTGTGCCGCGTCATGCCTGGAGACTGGCAGCCAGGGGTCTTCAGCACCCGCGAGAGGTGGTCATCTAAGATGGCCTGGGGGTCCTCCTCGTAGCTGCCAGATGGTAGGAGAGTGAGCGGGTGCTGCTGAGGCTGGGTGGCTGCTGCCTCCCGATTGGTCTGCACACTGACAGGTAGCTCTGAGCCCTCCTTTTCCTCATCCTGCAAGGGGAAAACATTAAAAAGAAATAAATAAAAGAAACCTAGGGAGTTCAGCAGCAGCAGAGCTGGGATTCTCCCTCTCCCGGTCTCAAAAGCCTGGCCAGGAAAAGCAGAAATCACTGAACAGCTGACACAGGACTTCCAAGAGTGGATCATTACACAGAAAAAGGCAATGTCTGACTTAGCAAGAAGAGCAAGCTAACTTTCAACTAGGGGCAGACAGATTGCACCATTGATGCAGCTTCCCCCCCCCCCCCCCCCCGCCCCCGGTCCCATCCTCATTCTTCAAAGTATGCAAAACAACATACCCTGGCACCCAAGGAGTTAAACCTCCTACCTCTTTGATTTGCTGCAGCCTCTCTTCCAGACAGTCCATGGTTTCCTGCTCTTGTCTGAGCTTTTCCAACCGGGATATCAGTTCAGCAGCAAAGGTGGCCGGTTCCACAGGGGTCATTTCCTTCGGAAGACGGTGGGTTCTCTATAGAGAGCAGGGACAAAAGGGACAAGCCATATTTAGCAGGCGGCAGTGCGAGGCGAAGCAGCTTAGCCGGAGCAGCATTTCTGGCCTCACTAAGCTTGTTGTGTCTCCATGTTTGGATGAAAAGACGACCGCAACCAGGCATGGTCTGCTCTGGATTTTTATGAGCTAGTGCTGTGGCCTCATGGAGTGACATCCTCCCCACTAGCGCTTGCCTTCGGCAGGAGCAGTTGGTCGCACTCCGAGGAACCCCGCTTGTTCTCTCTGTAGTACAACCAGCCCATCAGTAGCTACTCTGAAGTAGAAAATCTTCAAAGACTGTTGTCAAACATCAAATGAAAAACTCGGAGGTGGGAGGGAGAGACTTTAACTCAAGGAATAAAAGTGGAGTATAAACAGAAAAAGGAGTTGGAAATTAAAAAAAATAAGATGGGGGAGAAAAAGGGAGGCGGGGGGGGGGAAGAGAAGTCAAACGGTTGCAGATCAGAGAAGTGCTGGTAATTTATTTCCTGGCTACACACTGGGCACCTTTGAGGTAGTGTTGTCTCAACAGTGTCCTAGATCTCTCTCTCTCCCTCTCTTTTTTCCCCCTATCTCTTTGTACAGAAAATGAAGGAAGCTGCTGCAGGCTAGTACTGGTGCACTGCTGAGCTTGGCTGCCTCAAGCAGATCTATCAAGGGAAAAGGGAACATCTCCAAATCAAGTGCAGAATATAAAAAGGCAAAACGAAAATTCCTGCCAAAAGCAGCAAAACTTAGCAAGGGGGGGGGGGGGCTCATCACATTTCTATTCCCCCCAGCTCTCCTCCCCACCACCAACATATATACCCCACTCTCTTTCCTTCACTCCTAGTTTCTTTATATTATTGTTTTTGTTTTTGAACTGCCAACTCCTTTTGCATCTGACCCACTAGCTGAGGTGGGGACTCTCTCCAGCAACCACTTAGCTCCAGAAATGATGTGAGGGTAGAAAAAGGCCACTCGGCTGGATATTGTCACTCTTACACAAGCTGGCTCTATTCAGTCTCTGATCAAAGCACTGCCTTACAGAGAAAGTCGATTTGCACGCCCCAGGACAAAATAATCTAATTTACAAGCTCAGGCTATAGAACTTTCTTTATGGTAGAGGGGAAGGGGAAATAAAATAAAATACACACACACACACACACACACCAGAAATATCAGCGAAGATTTCGCCCTGCTTAAAGAAAGCAGAAAGAGGAATTTTGGCAGACTAATCCCAAGACAAGATAAGTTTGTACTTGTCTCTAAACAGTATGCAGAAAAATTATTCACTGCAAGAACTACCGGCACCTTCCCGAGGTCTGCAGCGCCATTAGCCAGGGAGCAAGTTAAAAGTTTTCAAAGAGCGACAGAACTAGAAGAACTGGATTGCCTCAAATCAAAGCAAGGGGAACAAGGAGGGGGGCTTTGCTCCTTCAAAGACATGTCTTTTTCTACAAATATTCACTTTTCTTTGTGAAAAAGCCATCTCCTACCAAGAATTTGCAAAGAAGGGATGAAATCCTGACTCTACTGAAGACAACACAATCCCCATTGATTCCAATAGGTCCAGGATTTCACTTGGCATGAGTATATTTCAGAGGAGCGTAAGAAAAGCAAATCATTGCCCTTAAGAGAGAAGATGTGAAGAGTCAGGAACCAAAGCAAGTGATTTTCAGATCCTTTATTTATAGGATTCAGGCTGCTGTCTTACAGCTACTTACTCCAGAATAGCCCTTATGAAGTCTATGGGACTACTCTGGAGTGGTTGGAGGACCGTGGCAGACAGGAAGGACCCAAGCACCCTTATATCCACCCCTCTGCAGCCCAGGAAATCATATGGCTTGCACCCAGGTAGAAGCCAAAGACAGGCAAAAATCCAACCCAAAATTCATCTTCCAGCGGATGACTGCACATATCAGGTCAATGAAGAGAAGGCCAAGAAGGAACATGAATAATTCCCAAGTATGTGCAAAGCTTCTGTAGAGAAGATGGAATCCAATTGTCCCCATGGCTACTGAGTGCAAGACACAAGGAATGGGTTGAAATTGTAGGAAGACAAATTTAGGTTCAATTTCGGATTTTTTTTTTCTAAGCCTAAGAACAGTTGAGCAATTAAGCAAGCTGCCAAGGGAGGGTGCGGCGTTTCCCCATCAATTGAAGCCTTCACCTGTGGCGTTTAAACCTCCAACAAGCATAGTTTGGGAGAATTAATTCTGCATCAATGAAGGGGATGTAGTAGATGACCTTTTGGGATCCCCTCTTCTCCTAGAAGTCCAATCCGACACTAAGCAACCAACATGACCCGTGCTTTTTGGAAGCCTCTTATTAACTGAGGTGCCACAGGTTAAGAGTCAGCAGAGAGAGCGGAAAGAACTCAAGCCAAAGGCGAGGAAGGATGGTACAAGTATGAACCATTGGCTTCACCAATACCATGTCCATTTACATGAGCCAAGGATCTCACCCAATACCCAACAGCTGCTTTTAAACATGAACGCTCAAGAGATGCCTTCCTCCCCCTATCCACCTGCAGTGGTTTCACCTTAGGCATTGCAAGGCCTAATGTTTTAAAAAGGCCTCTATTCAGAATATTCCACACCAAACCCTTGTACACTTACTGGAAAGTGAGGTAGAGAAACTTGACCGTTGACCTTGACACTACGATGCATCTCCCTCTGGAGCTGCTTCTTGCTCCCAAGTCTGTAAGGAGGGATCCCATCTCTGCAAGTTGAAAAAGACACAGTCAGCTGGGGTATCCCACGCTTAATACTACATTCAAACTGGCCACACAAAATACCTTCAAACAAAAACAGCCAGCATTCCAAAAGTTAAAGCCTAATAATCTTACTGTCCCAGACCAGCAACCTCATGCTCTCTGAAAGAGTGTGTGTTAATGGAGGCCACAGGATGCACAGTAGCTGAATAAGAACAAGCCATTCTCTGATCCTGTAAACAGATCCAGAAGGGCAGATCTAGCCTCCATGGCAGTCTGCTTGGCTTCAGTGGGACTTTGGATACTAGAGACCTACGAAACCTGGCTGGGCCCATTGGGATTGGGTCAAGTGAGCTCTCTGCCCAAGCCCCTGGTGATTGGACAAGCTCCCCAGCTACAGGAAGCTCTGCCCCCATGGAGTGTCATGACATCACTGTACTCTGTAGAGATGTGACCACATTGGAAAGGAATGTAATTCTTTTGCCTTGCCCCTATTCAGATGTAGCCTTGTCCTTTATGGAGCAGCAGTGCACTGCGACTGTACAGTGCTACATGGGGGCTGTGTCAGGCTTGGGCTTGGCTTAGACCCAATACAGATGGGCTCAGGCAACAGGCATGATTCTACTGGACGTGCAAACCAGCTTCTGGAATCAGGGCCTCTGTGTAGCAATTTTATCTTTTGCACATGTTTATGATGGTGCCAGAGGATGTTGTGAAGGCTAGGAGTGCAACTAGATTTAACAAAGAATTGGATAAGTACTTGGAGGATAGGTCCATAAATGGCTACTAGTCAAGTTAGTTGGGGGATGTACCCTCCGAGTGTGGGGAGTTGGGAGTGAACAGCAGGAAACGGATCATTCCATTATGACCTGTTGGATACTCCTCCAAAGCAAGCGAAGGCAGCCACTAGCAGAGAGACACGATGCTGGGATGGACGGACCATTGGTCTGACCCAGTATGGCAGCTCTTACGTTCTTACGCCAGGAACTGTACGCTTGTTGGGACTGCGTGCTCTCGCTTGGGACTAACACAGCAACCGCACAATCTCTCTGGCCTTCCGAAGTCTAAAACACTTCCTACGTGATCAGCACTAGGTAAGGGAGAGACCAGATCACTGAACAGGAGGGACAAGCTTTTATCTTCAGTTGAGTTCCAAGTGGCATCTTCATTCGGTACAACATCAGGTAGAGGCAGCCCAAGAGTAGAGGTCACTGAAGTTTATTTATGATTTATTTATTTTAAACATGTATTAAAAATTGTGAGGCTTTGGACCAGGCCCAGCTCAACCATATAAACTAGCTGAAACGAACAGCAAATTGCCACTTGTGAGTTTTCATCAAGTAACTGAGAACTGGGATCAGGACCGCGATGCAATTTCTCGGCAACAAATTTTAAAAAAATTACTGCACATGCACAAAGCGGCCACTGCCCTTAATCAAAATGGCGACGGCCATTTTGCGCATGTGAAAACCAACCCAGAAGCCACTGAACATGTGCAGTAATTCTCCCCCGCTTCCTTCTCCCCGAGAACTCAGTGAAGAAATCCCAGCGCTCGTTTCATCCTGGAACGAATCAAGCACTACTTGCCTTAGGTGAGATCTTGCTTCAGCGCTAATATAAACCCATCAGAAAGAACAGAGGTGAGCGAATAGGAGCAAGGAGCCAAGCCGAGTGCAGAACCAGTGTGTTTGCTTTGCGCTGTTAGTGCCAGATCCAGTTGTGGCCCTGTACAAAATGGCAGTGTGGGTTTCTGTGCCCAGGATGGGAATGTTCAATGGACACACGTCGACTTGCCCATTAGGTAAAGGAAAATGTTACCATATTTAGTTTCTGATGTTCAGTTAAACATAACATTCCCTTTAAGGGCCAAGCCTCCCTGGATTGCAGGCCCATATGTTATGCATATGTTGTTATTAATGGGCCCCCATCTGTTGGGGGGCCCCTCCTGAATTGCTGCAGACCCTCCAAGTCCAGGACTTCCCAGATGCTTGGCTCTGCAGGCCTGTATTTTACACTAGGGCTTCACAGACAATGTCATTTCAAGTTTATTCATGGATCCCATGTTTTAGGAGCCTCTGTGGGGAAGGCCCCCAGCAACACATGAAGCCCTATGCAGTTGCACTGTCTGCACTATACTGGATCTGGCCCTGATGGGTCATGTTCCCATTGGAGTCTCCAAATCCAATTGATGTTACTGGATATACTTTGCATGTCTTTGCTGCTGTCTGAGGTCATGGGATTATGTTTAAGTCTCAAAATGCAAACAAAAGCACAAAGCAAAAAATATACGGACCTTTGCCTTAGTCCCTCTGTGCTACATCTTCCCCATCATCTGTAAAATGGGAGTAATAACTCCCAACCCATTAGGGAGCTATAAAGGCTTGATTATTTCTATTTGGTAGGGGTGGGACTGGGGGAAATTTTGGTTCTCAGTTTTTATCGTTTCGCTTCTCCTGGTATTGGATTTCTAACACTGCGGTTTTCCCCACTGTGAGGAAAACCGCAATGTTAAAAATCCAATTAAAAAACCAATGCAAAAGATCCGATACCACCAATACAGAGAAAGAACCGAGATATCGGATTAATCCGATATAGTCATTATTGGGTACTTTTGGTTCTTTCCAAAACCGAAAGTCCCATCCCTACTATTTGGGAAGAGCTATGAACGGTAGGGTGTAAGGGCCCTACAGAAGGAGAGTGTATTGGTACAAATTCCGCTTCCCAGACATTAAGAAGAGAAAACTCCAATGTGCTAAAATGATTGTCTACTCCCCTATTCCCTCTCTCAACCCTAAACTTCCTTTTCATGCACCATTTTAGCACTCCTCCATATTGGGTGAGAATGGCATCTTCCATTGCTGCTGCTGTGGAGATTCTCCAGCTAGGGGGCAGTACCCCACGTGGGATCATGATCTGAAGTGGTATCTGATTATCCTTTGTGCCATCTGGTGTCATGGATCAGATGCTGCGTTTCACAGGCAAACAATTTTGGAAACTAACCCTCTAGGGCCTAGATTTTTCAGAAGTAACTGGCCATTTTGGTTGTCCAACTCAAGAAAGTTTTGAAGCAGCCTGATTATTATTATTATTATAAACAGCCAAGTACCCACCTCTCCTGAATTCAGGCCCCTTTCAGAGTTCCCAATAGGGCCCTTTTCAAACAGGCCACGGTGGGTGGGGGATGGGTGAGGGCCCAGGCACTGGAGCCTGTTGCTCCCTGCGTGGAGTGCACATGCACCTCCGCCCGCAGTGTTCCCACGGGCTCAGTCCCCACCCCAAATTGTAACTTCACACACCTACACAAGATCACTTAGTCACCTTGGAGAATCTTGGGCTAAACTTAAATTTCCATTAGAGAGTTGCTGCACTCAGAAGCAGAGTAAAAAAAAAACATGAAGAAAGTATGCCGAAAGAGTCAACGCTTGGAAAACCTAGAGCAGAGGTTTCCAAACTATGGGTCACAACTAAGGCTGAAGCAAAGAGCAAAGCGCCGCTCACAGGTTCTCGCTGAGAAACTGAGAACCAGGATCAAGTTCTTGCCAAGAACATGACCCCAGTGTGATTTCTCAGCAAGAAAATTTAAAAATGCAGTAAATTACTGCGCAAAACAGCCACTGCCTTTAACCAACACTCTCAGTGCCATCTTGGTTAAGGGTGGTGGCCATTTGTGCATTCAGGCCATTTTGCACATATTAAGTAATTTTATTTTTTTAATGGTTTTTTCTCCTCGTTCTCCCCCTGCCCCATCCTTTAAAAAAAATTCTCAACAAGAACTCAGCGAAGAAATCCCAGTGCTCAGTTTGTCCCAAGATTAATCAAGCACTGGGATTTTGACAAAATACTTGCCTTAGGCGAGATCTTGCTTCAGCCCTGCTCATGATTGGATCGCCTGCAGATCGGAGGGGAGTCACAATACTGATCATCAGAGGATATACTAGACTTTGAATGTCCTTGTTGCTGTCCAGGGTCATAGGATACATAAGTATCAAAATAGGGTCACAGGCAAAAAGGTTGGGAGCCACTGACCTAGAGAGGGGTGAGCCCTGTGCTGGATGATTAGTGCAATGAGTAACACACACTCCATGGGGTTTATGGGAATCAAGCCCAAGCGACACCATTTTCTTCAGTCACAGTCATTAACAGATCACATATTTTTGCTCACTAATTCCTGCATCAAGTCCCAAACGTCACCCATGTCAACCTCTCAGAAGATCTGGATCTCCAAATCTAGATTATGCACAAGCAAAGCAATACTGGAGTGCTCGGTCCAGTGGAAATTCACAACCAGCCACATGACCGGCCGGCTGCCTCTGTCAGGCCTCCACAGTAGAGCTGCTGGTCAGGCAGGCACGAAACACAATGAAAGAGAGCCAGTGTAGCCTAATGGATATGGTGTTGGACTTAAGACACGGGAGACCAGCGTTAAAATCCTAGCTTAGCCATGTGCTCACTAGATGGTCTTGGGCAAGTCACTATTCCTCAGCCTCAGCTCCCCACCTGTAAAATGGGAATAATCATTTTCCTCACATGGTTGTGAAGGCAAGAATTGTAAAGCACTCTGACTTCTAAAAGCACAAAATAAATAAATAAATAATCAATCCTAAGGGAGCCTGCATGCCACCCTTGAGCACAGCACCTCTCGCTGGCTACAGTCATCCATCCCCACCACAAGCAGGAAACATTTATGCCCAAGATTTTTAAAAGTGATGGCAAGAAGATGGAATGAAATATCTGACTTGTGCTGGAAGTCTTGCAGCAGCAAGTCCTGGGTTATATCCAAATGGCACAGGCCACCCGAAGTAACAGGTGGGGGGGGGGGGTTGTTGGGCAGCAACAGAGGGTGGGAAAAAGCAAAACCCCAAAGTCTCACCCCCAGCTTATTCACTCATTCCCACATGAACGCGAGGAAAAGTAATTTGTTCTCAGAGCTGGTAGGGGTTGTCGTAAACGAGACCTTGGTACAGAGAGATGGCTGAAACGGACAGCAAGACTCGCATGGATTTCACACCTAGAGGAAGTCACTCTCTTGTACAGATATTGAAGCTCTCCGGACTTTTTCTTCTCACGATTGCTAGGGACTTGGTGCCCAAATGCATTTGCCGCCTTAAGCAGCCTGTAGAGCATCAGCTTGCCTGTTTAACAACAGGGTCAGGACAACCTGTCAACACAGACAGAAAGGAAGGCAAAGAGCAATTGGGAGCCTAGCACAGCAACTCGTGGCTGCTGGTAGCCATTTTAGAGCTGTACTTCAAGATCTGAGAAGGCTCTCTAGGGCTGGACACAGGTAAAGAATGGCTTCCCTCCCCTCTGGAAAAAAAAGAAAGAGTGATCACTGAGTTATGGTCAAGGATAACAATTACCAGCCCAAATTAGGGGTATCTCAAGGTGCCGGATGCTTGTAACTCTGGACAGCATCTTCATGGAGGCATCACCTTCTCCAAGGGAAAGGGATACGATCCCTGAAGCAGAAAGGACCTTTTCTGGGGTTTTATCCTTTGCTGAACTAGGACTGTTTGGTCCAACAGCAGCAACATGTGTCTAACACAGAAAGGGATAAGCCAATGCACCACAACAGGGACTTTAGAGCAGAGGGTTTCCCCCTTTGCTTTATACACATTGGTTAGGAGTCAGCACCACTGTCAAGCCAGTAAGAAGTAAGGATCTTCACCAAGCTTGTTCAAGTTGTTCTTTGAGATGTGAACTGTCAGACACTTGGAAGCCAGAATACAAATACGGCTGTAGCTACGGCCTAGCTTCGCTGAAGGGAAACCGCAGCAGCCCCATCAACAACCAAACTAGGTACAAGTAATCAGTCCTGGAGGATCCCAGACAAGGAATGGAATGAGAATGGGCATCAACAAGGGCAGAGTGCTCGCTGGATGGGCTGCAATTCATGGGACTTAATGACAAGTCTCACAGCTCTAGGCAGTTTCTGAAAGCCTGAAATCAGGAGTTTCAAGATAACCAGGAGAATTCCAGCCCTCTCCCTTTTTTAAAAAAAATGTACATTTCTACTAGTGAAAACGTGACTGCTGTAGGTTCCCTAAACGCTCACAAACCAGATCCACCCCAAACTTACCAATTTTAAAACCACATGATTTCATCACATTTTAAAACAACAACAACAAAAACCATTTATGGTTGGGAGCTCTAGACCAAGGCTAGGACAATGGCCCAATTCTGATCCCTTTCCCCCACCCCCCAAGATAGTTTCAGCAGCAAAAGCCAAATATCAGGTCATTGTTCACTTCCTCAATAAAATCCTCCTGGTGACACAGGTTTTATGGCTTGTAACAAGGTGCAGGACATTAAAAAAAGAAGAAGAAGAAAGCAGGGGAGAGATGGGAGTGTTACTTAGCAGCCCTGGGAGAGTCAGTTCTTGAGAGAGACAGACAAGGGAGAGGATTTTTATAGGTAGCTTGATGCCTGCTTTTCAAATCTTGGACTTGCATATAAAAAAATATAATGGGAGGGTTACAATGCCTGGTTTGCTGGGAAGGAAGAAAGTCTGTGATGGTTCATCATCCAAGACATGCAGCTGGAGTTGGAAATTTACAGCCAGTCTGGGCACAATAAGAAAAAGACGCTGGTTCTGGGGAATAAAAATAAAGTGCGCCCCTGAAGTTTGGCCACATTGACAAGTGAAGAACGTGTTTAAAAGAGAAGAGGTGGTTTCTCCCAGACGTTACAACACATAGCACCGTTTTAAAAACAACACACACACCACAATCACAAAAAGGCGGTCCCTCAATTAGGTCATTTCAACACAACCTGGTCTCTCCTTCTTCAGCTGTAAACATTTCTGCTCACTTTCTTGGCTAGTTAAAAAAAAAAAAGGTCCGGGTTGAAAAGCAGCCGAGTTTAAGCACTAAGCAGTAGAGTTTAATTATAAACATTTCAGCTAACCAGTCTGGTGCTAAGCCAATCTGTTTCTGGGGGAACACTGGGTTTGAAGTCATCCTTCCAGTCAGCTGCCATTTAAGCTGAGCCAATTATCTTAGCCTTTTGACTTAGATGTGCCTGACCTCACCTGAATGTAGTTTTACGGCTGCTTTGAAATATCAGACTCATGCGCATATGCATTCCCTCCCATCTTCATTTGGCAACGGCTCTGAAACAAGCCTCTGATCTTGCCAACATCAAAAGCCTGGTTTGTAAGATAAGGTAATATTTGAAGTTCGCTCAGCAGTATTCCCCAGTGTCCAAAGTAAATCCATAAATAAGATATAAGCAAATAAAAAGCCCCCTTTCCTCCCTCTCTCTCTCTCCTTCCTTCCCCCTCTTGCCCCCACTCCAATCAAGAAATGGAAATAGAAATTTGCATGATGCTGCTTTGTGGCTATCACACACACAAAAAGACAAAACAAACTGATCCTTGGCATTAAAAAATCCAGACGGATTGTACTTTACTTGGCAGCTTCACCTGGAGTTGCAATACAACAGATCAGATTATTTTTTTATTCATGGGCACTTTTCCACTCTGCTACACAGTCCTTGTGCTGAACTCCTGTCTGTGCCCACTGTAGCCAACCAACATTTACATCAGTCGAACAGAGGCAGAGCTTGGCCTCCTTCGGTTTATAAGAGAGCCATGTCACGGGTTGCAGAGTGAAGGGAATCCACAAGCAGAACTCTATCCCTGGCCCCTCTAAAGAGCTGAGACAGAGCAAAAGTGCCTTGTGCAATGCAATCCATGGGAGAGGAAATTAAACCCCAAATCTCTTATGCATGTGCTAAAGTTACAGCACCAGCAGTGGGTCCTGAAGTTTTATTCGGGGCGGTGCTACCTAAGAGCCTGTAGTATTTAGTTGTGCTACCCCAAAGGAAAAGGAAATCCCACCATTTTCTCCCCCACGGACTACAAGGAATCTTGAAACTTTCAAAGATTCAAGGATTGGCTCAGTTTGAAGCAGGAACGGAGATTTTTTTTCTAGATTTCTCTAACAACATGCAAACCTCCTGCATCCTACCCATGTCCCTTTCTCTCTCTCCCCACCTCCCCAAACTTGCAGCTCCCAGCAGTTTAATCAGGCAAGCTTCCCCAGCTCCTTAGAGCCTGCACTAGCTATTGTAATGGCAGGAAAAAACAGGCAGGCTCCTTTCATGCGCTGCTTTATGGGGAGCTGCTATTCACTTGTTCAAGTAAATTTCAAAGCGGCCTGCTACCCTCTTATCCCCTCTAAGCTCCCCTAGACTAACAATAGGCTGAAAGCGATTCAGTTAAGCCTTTCATCCGCCATGCGCTTTATTTCTCACTCAGTGCTCTCATCTGTATAAGGCCTACAATTGGCATTGCTGTGAAGAGAGGGGTATAATCCTAGCCCTGCAAGTCCCAAGTGACCCCTGCATCGGTTCAGAAATGACTAACCCAATGAATGCTCCGTTGACACATGATCACATACAAACCCAGAGCCAGCAAGAAATAAATAAAGTCACCCTATGATTACGCTCTCTTATTTAATGCCAATAAATGTTCAATAAGAGGAATTTGTTGGGACAAAAAACCCTGATTTCCCCCCTCCAGAATATCAGTGTGGAAGCACACATGCATTACAAATTTTAAAAAGAGAGAAAGAAACAGCATCATAGGTGCACCTAGGTTGTCCTTTTAAAAACAAAGTCCATTCTCCAGCGTAACGTGCCCAAAAGTTTGACCGCAAACCACTTACTCTTGAGTAAGCCTTCAGCTTCAGTGGGGCTACTCCTGAGTAAGTTCTTGCAGATCGTGGCAGTTAACTTTTTTTTTTTTTTTTTTAATGGCCTTAAAAGTAGTTAGTAAGTACCACTATGTGGAAGGCAGTGTACAAAGAGCACATGCAACAAAGGCAGAAGAGGAGATGTACTTCAGAGACTGAGACCTAGAACAGCAGTTTCCAAGTTTTTACCTGTGACACGAACTAATTCCACAGCCAAGCCCAGTGAGAGAAATTTGGGACCCCAGTATATCCTGGTAGTGGTCGGGGGCGGGGGGGGGTTGTGTTTTTTTTGGGGGGGGGAACCTTCCATGCCCTCCCCCACCCTTCCATCTAAGTTTTGAAATCAATTTCTGTAGATCACACTGGTAATTTATACACGTTACTCACAATTCTCTTACTCATCTTTTAATGCATGTTAAGAAAATTCTTGGACGTTTTAGGAGGGTCCTAAGCTTGTGGGCTTGGTACAATTGTACCCCCATTTCTCCCCTCTCATCAGGCCTCTCAATGACCTCAAATAGCAAAGACATGCAAAGAATCACAAATGACCCGAGTTGAAATCCCGACCCTACAGTTTGGGGACCTGTAGCCTACAATATAATTTCATTTAACAAAACATGTTTTCCAGAAGATTTGCTCCTACTTCTGCACTTAGAGCACCTTCTACCGAAGTGTTTGATAATGGATCATGCCTCAACCCACACATACAGGCATGGACCATTATCATCATTTTACACACACACAAAAACTGAGGCACAAGAACGGATTAAGCAATAGGCTCAAGGTTATGCTGCAAGACTGTGTCAGAGGCTGGAAAGGATTCCGTAGGTCATGATAGCAACACCTTGGGCTTTACTATAATGTCCTTCCATCCCTCAGGCGTTTAAGTACTTGACATTAACATCTATAAGGTCCCATCCTCTGCAGCTAGATAGGACACATGGCAGTTCCCTCTTCAGGCTGGCAGCCCTGTTGGGGTTCACCAGTAATGTCAGAAAGCAAGACTATGTATAGCACTTCCTGAAGGAAGCAATCTCTCTTTATGACTGTTAATTAGACACTAAAGGGGCCTTGGCCTTCAAACACAGGGTGGAGTGAGACTGTGGATACAGTCTGTAGGCTGCAAGAAGTGGTTCTAGTCCTATCTATTAGCAAGCAGGGAGAGCAATTTATTCAGAGTGCTTGGCAAGTTGAGAACAAATAAAGGCGGTGAGGCCACTTGCTAATGTTACAGCCAACATCTGTGACAGTTGGGTAGCTAAAGCGTTCTCAGCAATACTTCTGAACCGTTTAAGCCTCTGGCCTGGTATCGATTTCAGTAGACCCCTAATCAAAACCAGAAAGCGGAAGTGGTACGAGAACAATAGAACACCCATTCCATTAAGTCATTTTGGCACATGGAGCAATCCAAGCCAGGGCTCAGTTAAGCAAGATACTTACACGCTACTGTCCGTCATTGACATGGAATCATCAGTCAGGGCGTCACTAGATATTTCGCTATCATTTGCGCTAGTTGCAGGGGCAAAGACGTAGCCAGAATTCACATGGTATGGGTTAACAGGATCATTCCTCTTGAAAGACCTAGAGGCAAGCAAAAGATGAGATGAGTTATTCTTTTATTCAAAAGGGGGGGGGGGGTAAGGGGATGGAAAGAGAGGGAATAAAACACATGAATTGAATGGTAATGGCATAAAGGGGAAGCACAGACGTGTTCCTGAGTTCCTTGGGAATTGTCCCTCTGCTGCTTTACCTACAGCAGCCACGTGGAAGGCATGTGCCCTCATCTCACGTCTCCAGCCTTCCTCCATGTGCGTAGACACGTGTCAAGAGGATGGCAGACAAGAAAAAGGCTCTGCCCACAGAGGTTATGGAATCTTCTCCCTCCTTGGATATTTTCCAAACCTGGCTAGATAAACATCTGTCTGCAAGGCTGTAAGCAGAAGATAGCCTGCTCCAAGGCAGGCTCCTTCGACTCCATGACCCTTGGGGGACCTTCCAACCCTACAAGTCTAGGATGTTAGATGAGCTGGTCCCTTTATTGACCCAATGCCTGTTGGCAGATGCATACAAGCTTAGGGGGCGGATGCACAGTACTTACACTACATTAGCCAAAACAGGTAACTGAACCAAATAGATTGACACCAGACTACTACACTGTGACCTACACAGCCCATTTTAATCCCACAATCTCACTGTGATTTTAAACAGGTGGATTTTGCATACAGAAAAACTAAGAGCCCAGTCACACACCACTCTTTTGGAGTGGGTAGTGGCACAAACCTGCATTCAGAAGGCTTATTTCCACAATACCCTTACCTCCGTTTGCCACTTCTCACCATTTCACCCAAAACTACCATTTTGGTCTATGGAAGTCTTGGGGTGAAACCGCAGGAGGCGGCAACCCTACCCTTCCCCTCTGCAAACTCATTGCTTGTTCCTTAATCTGCATTTACCTTGCTCCCCTAGCATAACACTCACATGACTGATGGTGTCCCTGCACACAGACTCATCAAGTAGCAAAGGGGAGTAGAAAGGATTTCACACAACATTCCAAATGTGGGTTTGTGCCACTGACCAGTGTAACAAGGGAAGATTTTCAGAAAGACCTGCTAAATGTTAGTGTCGAGACCATAGCTCAACACCCAGACCTCCAGTAAAAAAATAATTAACATTTGGGATTGGGGAAAGGGAATGTCCAGACCATGGTGCCTGAAGTGAAGCAGCACCAGAAATTTGTGTATACTTAAAAAAAACCCAAAACAAAACACCAAAACAAAAACCCACAGCCTGACATGCCCAAGAGCTTGAAGTGGCAAGTCAAGGATAGAACCCAGGTGTTCTGCCTCCTGGACCCGCGCCCTAACCACCGTGCATCTCTGCCAAGCTTTTATAAACTTTGGATTGGGTGCACACATCTCTTTGTAGTTTGTGATAAGCAGGTTGTGCCGGGAAGGTTCAAAAGCCTGTATTTGTTTATATAGAAAGTGCTGGCTCGGGATGCTAAGCTGAGCATCATATATCAAAGTAGACTCTTGCTATCTGCCAAGGTCTACCAATTTCAATAATTAGGGTCACTTGCCTGCAACTTGAAGGCTCTCAAGAAGGTAACAGCAGGCTTTTTTAAAAAGCTGCTTTTTTTTTTTTTTTTTTAAACAAAAAAAAAGAAAGGGCTTTCAAACTCCCCACCAGTTGTGGGACTGGAGGAGGCAAGCTTGATTAAGTGAGCAGCCCAGCTGCCTTAATAGAAAACAGCACTTCCCCTTCTACTAGTATCTCTAGTCCCTTTGTTTCACTTGCCCCAGTTCCCCACTTTCGACCTCTTCTGCGGTCTTTACTCAGTTCTCTCACAAACAACAAGTTCCCCTTACTCCCCTGCTGTGCTGCATTCCTCTGTTTCACTAGCAAGGGCAAAACATCCAGCCATTGCAAAAAGCTTAAGCCAAGAAAGAAGAGGGATAGAGTAGGAAAGCGAGACAGTCCTCTTCAGCAGGAGAGGCCTACTGCAAACATGACTGAAGTTTTGGCCCCTCAGTCTCAGGCTGACCTTTGCAGGAGGCCTAGTTACAAAGAGTCAGATATTTAAGCCCAGCTGGGATTACATTCTTTTCCAAAGCATGCTAAGACATTTCAATGGGAAAATCAAGACAAGGGAAGATGAAAAATAGGAGACAGTAATGAATGACACAGGAGAAATGTCAGATCTTAAAGATAAATCAGTCCCACATGTTTCCAATAAAAGCCAAGTTATACCAAATACACACACACACAATTTTGCACCCACAGCTTTCTTGGTGAGGAATATCAATTTGGAAGGGTCCAGTGGCATTCCTTAGGCCACCGTTAGGTTCTGGTAGCTATGGGGAAGGTTAAAGTCTTTATTTTTTAACCACTCTACTTGAAACTGTTTCATGTCTTGCCATTACAAAACCCAGGCCTGTTCTGACTATTGTTGTAAAGTATTTGGTTTCAAGATGCTAGCCATCTGTACAGAGCCAAACCTGCTTTTAAGTAGGTCTTAAGAGCCTTCCCTTTATTACAGTGCAGTGCTGCTACCTTAATCTTGCTAATACAGTGGCAATCCATCTTTTGATATTATAGTATATGGTGCAGCCCTATTTTTCAGAAGTGCAGTAGCTGTATCTAATCATTTTACAGGAAAGTGGTTATGGACACCCTAATTCCCTCTCCCTACAAGGTTTTAAAGTTTTCACTTCCAAACAAATTAGCTGACCTTTCCCTCACCCCAAAAGGGACTCTGGACTACTGAGCTACAATTTAAAAACTCATGCTTCAGAACTTGGTTTGATTGTGGTGAGAGAGTATTTTGCTTCGTCTAGAATCATCTTGTTAAATTTGTTTAAAAGTTTGTTCCCTTCCCAATACAGACCAGCATACTGGGGGGAAAGAGGGGCCTGTTAGGGCTGTTTTCGTAGGTTTACTTTTTTTAAAAAAAAATGGGGGGGGGGGGGAATCTCAACCACACTTCATTAATTGCACCCAGATGCATCAAGTTGCCTGCAAGGATTTTAAATTCCTACAGAAAGTAGTGGCCTCTGATGCAGATTACACGCATGCGTGAGCACACAAAATCTTCCAACTCAATATGCAAAGTGTTTTCAGCTGTCAGGTAGCAGTTGTTCTCCAGCTTCAAGGAGAATGTCTGATGTTTCTCAGACTATTCTTATCTCCTATCTTGATGCGATGACACAGAGTGGGTAGCTCTGTATGTGCTATGTTAGGCAAGGGGTATACTGTATCACAGAAGTACAATGCCACTAAAATTTCAGGGTGCCTTCTCCATGCCCGCCCCGCTCCCCTATTATAACAATGCAACTTAGGCATTGTTAACATATGCATTTTTTTCTACTGGCAGCCTATGGCTTTAAAAAAAAAAAAAAATAGCCACAGGCTTACACAGACTGGGGGGTGGAATTCTACAAGCAGCATTATTTTTTTATTTTTTAAAGTGTCAGTTGAACCTTTTTAATCCCTCCTCCCCCAGACACTAACGTAACTGGGCAATCAGGAGTAAAAACCAATACCTGAAGTAGTGCATTTTAGCAACAAATAAACCCCCTATGTTAATCCCAGCATCCATGCTCTAATTGGAGAACACTGCTTTAAGCATAGCTTTACAATGGCATCATTTACTTTGATAATTGAAGCCAAACTTGCTTCCAATAACTTCACACAAAATGAGCTCCATCAGTGAGTTGTTTCTAAAGGCCAGGAAGCACTTTGAGCCAGTAGAGGGCCATCTGCTAGCCCCAGCTTATTTAAAAGCAAGGCCAGCCTCACTGATGTCAGAACAGAGAAGCTAATGGGAGGCAGATGAGCCCACCTTTGGACTGAATAAAAACGTATTAGAAAGCAGCAGCATCAAGGAGGGGAGCAAAACAAAAAAGCGCGGCTACACTCGCATAAACCTGTGCATGATAAATTCAGAACCAAACGTAAACAGAGCCTGGATTCTTAGCTTCTGTAGCTAAGGCCAACACAAACTGAATCATTTGAGGGTCCTAATTTCATGGAAGCCATTAAACACACATCTAAACACACACATTAAAGAGTAACCCCTGAGCGGAAAAAACTGACACAGCAAAGGTCTAATACATCAGGAGTCTGAATGTTTAACCGATGCTTATAGTACACACCAGATTTTTTTTTTGGTTCTGTATTTTTGCCCCACTGTTTAAACTTAAATTGAAACCTATAAACAAGAGAGTGGCAGATGCAGAAATTTAATTAGCCTCTATGGTCCTTTGAAAATTTAATGTAAACAGTGCACATTCTGTATACTACTTTACACACACATCAGAGTGGAGGTGGGGCTTGGACACTAACCAAAGGAGACTCTTCTAAGAAGATCTCCAGTTCTTCAACAAGCGTATGCCCCAGACAGTAATGACACAACTCATCAGTTGCTTGTACAAGTAGCACCAAGCACCTTTTGGGGTGGGGAGGAGGAAATTAAACAGATTTACTGCCTTTTGGCTGGAAGGGACTCCCAGGTTACCCTCCTTCCTGTCCATGGAGCCAGATCTTGGTTTTAAAAAGCTATTGGAAATGCAAGGAGGCAGTGTCCAAAGTAGAACAGAGTTCTTTACCACTTAAGAGAACTGTTCTGACTCTTGAGCAGAAATGCTGGCTGCACTTGGAAAGAACCCTAAATCCTCCGGGCAAAATGGCTACCAACTGCCCTGGAGGATGCGCGTTGGTTAAACCAAACACACAAGAGGCCAAGATCAGTGGCCACTTACTCCAGAGAAGCCCCATTGAAGACCTGAGAGTTTCAATAGAACTTCTCAGGAGTAAGCAGTTTGTGAATTCAAGCGAAAGTCTTTTGAGTCAGAAGCCTCCAAGCTTCAGAGGTACCTCAAAAGCACAGCAATACTACAACATATACATCCCAACCTGGACATCACTGAAGACCAGAAGCATAACAGAAGGGCAGCAGCAGCACTAGTCAAGTTCTGGAGTACAGTAGATGCTCAGAGGCCAGGGCAAACTCATACAAGAAGTGTCACAGCACTGAAGTCTCCCACAAATGGGCTCTTAGTTATGGACTCAGGCCTGCAGACTCCCCTAAAGCTGGGAGAGGGCAGTGGGGTGGGGAGATCACATGATCTTACAAAACAACAAGGTGTCTCCACACAACAACAGGTTCCAAGTTAAAAACCAGGGGGCAAACACTCATGTCAGTTACACAGATGTACCTTTCAGAGGAACTCCTTAGATATCATAGAAGAGATGTTTGTCTACATTCACACTGGTGCCAGGGAATGCAGAATTTGGTTCCAGGGCTCCTTGAACCACTAACCAAGGCCACACCGCCCCTCTCCAACAGGCAAGAAACAGACATGCACTTCAACAACTCTCCTCTAAGAGGCAGACTACAATTGAAAGAAGCTGAACCAGAGGAGCCGCCTGCCTGCCTGCTGCAGCCCTTTGATGTCCGTGAAGCGCAGAAACACACTCAAAATTCCTGTAAACCAGATGTCAAACACTTACCCGATTGAAAAACAAATACCTTGTGTCTGCTCCTAGCAGACAGAGCATACAACTGAGAGAGCACATCCTCATTCAACAATTCACATTTATGAAGGGGGGTGGGAGAGAAGTTTTCAGAAGATTAGATCACTCATCATGATTAAAAACGGAAGATCTTGTGAGCGTCACCCCACACACACACACCCCAGAAGGACTCCGCATCACAGCACCCCTGGCTAAGAGCAGCAGGGAGTTCTGCTTGGGCTATCACACAGCCCATTCTCAACAAACTGAATTTAGCTTGGTTTTCAGAATCATTTTTTCCGTGAGTCGTCAGCTTTAATACACATTTGCCAACAGGAGAATGCCACTTTGCTACAGACCTATATCTGATATTACCCCGCAGTGCCCCCAATTACTTGATCTGAACATCCAAGGCTCCTGTATACATTGACTCAAAGCCATCCAGAATGGCTCTGACACAGTATCAGTATTGGTTTGCATGTCCCTTAAGAGAGGGTGTTTGTTTTGTTACATATGCAAGTTTTACTTCTAGTTTACTCTCTAGCAAGCATCTGGATTTCCTGACCCATCACCCCCACAATAGTTTTCCATTCCTTGCACACATTCAACATAAACTTCTACCCTGGCTGATGAACTAATGTTTCATTACTCACATGCTCTCTCCTGTTGGTTACTCTTAATGTGGTTTAAAGTTGTAACAATTACAGCATGTCTAAAAGAACAGAGTTGCTTTGATGTTTCTGATGTATAAGAGAACTGAGAGAACTAATGAATGGGTCTTAAAGAGCACAATATACTGCTTTCTTCTGTGCAGAGGGAAAGTCAGCCAAAAAAACCCAAAATATTTAAGGCTCAGATAAGCATCTCTGTCCAGTCTACTAGCGGCATGCTTTGCATGTGGTGATAGCAGGATCTTTTAAAGCTAGTGGATTCCTACTTTAAAAAAAAAAAAGAGGGGGAAAAAAGAGAACAGAATAGCTCCTCCACATACACACACACTCCCCCAAATCATTAAGCTCTCTCTTACCTGTACCCATTCTCAACAGCGTCTGCCGCTCTGACATTTGCTGTAGCCCTTAAAGTCTTACTAGACAGCCCAACCACAGAGGGCAAGATTTTGTTTTTAAAATCGGCACAGGTCCACTCCTCTTCTTCATTCAAAGTCGGGAGATAGCCACAGACAACTTTTAAGCTCCCCAGTCCATTGCTGTTAATGTAAGCGGGATTCTCTCCCCCACTCCTTACATATTCGAGGTATATATCTGAAGTTAGGAACATCTGGTAAGCATTTTCCTCCATCACAGTCTGAATCTCAGTCTGTGCCTGGTCAAACATGATAGAATCTATCTGCTGCTTCTTGATGCTATCCCTTATGTAGGTCTTGGTGGCAGGTTTCAGCTGCTTGGAGACAAGGCTGTTGTTCTCAATGTACCTTTTGTAGATAGCTTTGGCCACTCTTAAAGTTTTGGTATCCTTAAGGTCCATCTGCCTGAAGCCATTGCAGGCAAACCAGAAGTCTAAGGTATCCACACACTTTTCCCTTTCCAGAAAGGTCCGAAAGAGATAGGCACCATCTTGATCTCCCAATAAGGAATGCAGGGATTTGGTCCATCTGGCCAGTGGAGAGTCAGGAGATGCACTGCCTTCAGGTTCCCCAAGACCATCCTCATTCCTCCTTGGAGTGGAAGAAACGGACATGGCCTTGAAGCTTTGGCTTTTCAAGACAAACGAGCTGGCAGGCAGTTGACATGATGCCTCTCCTTCTTCCCCTGGCACAGGGGGGCGGGGGGCGTCTTCCCTGAAGCTGCTGGTGGGATCTGGAAGGTGAGTCAGCAACACAGCACTGCTCATGGCTCCTCAGGTTCTTCTGGGTATGGTTTTTTTATTTTTTTTAAGTTCCTCAGTAATCTGCGTGCCTCTCTCTCAAGTCAGCAGGGACCCTCTGAGCCTTCTCTCTTGGAGGAAAGGAAAAAAAGAAAGAAAAGAGTATTGATCTAATCAAAACCAGATCCACCCAACATCAAAGACAAAGAGTAAACAGGCTTTTCAACCCTTTGCATTGGGGGGGGGGGGGGGGCAACGCAACTAGCTACAGTGCTAATCAAAAAGTATCCGATATGCTCTTCAAAGACAGACTCAACTCCCTGGCACACTTTTAACTTCAGGAGAGGAGTACAGAAGGGGGGGAAATTAACCTTCAGTAATTGCATTGCACATATAATCACAACATGCGGATGCTGTTCACATGCCCCCCTCTTAAAAATGATTGACCCCCCCCCCCATACACACCTCTTAGAGGCTGCCATCCTGAACCCACTGAAAGTCAATGGTTAATCTCCCATTGACTTTAATAAGGAAAGACTACACCTTTAGTTGATATCATCTCAAGTCCCAGACAAACAAACTTGGATCCCTTTATCCTGCTTGCAGGTTCAATCAATTTTGCAATGAGGAAAAAAAAGAAGTCATTCTAAGTTTGCCTCTTTTTTTCTAGATAACTCAAGGCAGAGAACAAAACGTGCCTTCCCCGGCATCTGGTTTCCATTTTACCCCACTCTCCTCCTCTCACTCCTTAAAAATTTAGATTATGATCACCAGAAACCCTTCTAGCACAGTGCTGGATGCTGTTCTGAAACTGCCCCGGGGGCGGGGCCCTCGCCACACAGTGCTTTATTTTAAAGTCAGTTCTGATTCATTTCAGAAGTTACCTACAACCCCACCCCCCCAAAAAAAAACAACCCACCACGAACTTGATTCATTTAATTGCTGAGTTATGCACATGCATTTGTTAAAACTTTGAAAGAAAGAAAAAAAATCACTCTTTTGCCCCCAGATGGCTAATTCACTAATGACAATTAGACAACTTTAACAACAACTAGTTCCGGATATACACGGTATTATTTAATTTTCATATATATATATATTTTAAAATCAATGCAAAATAAAAGAGTAATACATTTACTAAACTGCCCTTTCCAGAATGATTTCTTAAAAGCTCCTCCACAGCTTTTAATTAAAAAATAAATAAATCTGCATCCATCCAATAAAAAGCCGGATTAATCAGCATGTGAAAGGCTCCCAAACTAATCAGAACGCATGAGCCACTTGCTGGGTTTCTTTACTCCCCTCTCCACCGTACACAAACCTAGGCAGAAATTAAACACACGCCGGCACAAAAGCGTATCCCCCTCATCAGAACCACTTGCAAGCTCCAAGCCCTGTTCTCAGAAAGCAAAAGAGAGAAAGTGCTTCTCGTAGCCAGAATATACCTGAATGCAGGAGGCATCCCGTGTCTGGTCTTTCATGTCCTCCACCAGCTCTGACCCCTCCAGCTTAGATCAACTGAACACACACACACCGCCCAGAGACAGAAAAAATATCCTCCAATATTCAAAATTAAAGAGAAGCGATCACAATACACGAGGCACCAAGCCCTCAAAGGATAATCCTTCCAAAAGGGGAAAAAGAAAAGAAAAAACCTGCTTCAGAAATGGCGACGGGCTGAGGGGGGAAAAAAAGAGAGAGAGAGCGAGAGAGACGAGGGATCTCAGGAATAGAGGGGAAAAGTCCTAAGCTACTTGCTTTCTCCGAGTCCTGTGCAACAACTGACCCCTAACTAAGCATGCAGTGCCTCTTTGGAGTTCACAGGGGGTGCTGAGAGAGGTGGGAGGGGTGTAGGGGGGGAGGAGGAGAATAGAAGGGGAGGGGGGGAGGAAGGACTGGAGAAAGATCTCATCTTCAGCACCACATCCCACCTTTAAACAAAAATACATCCTAGCCCCCCTATGCCTCCCCGCTCCAGCCGTGCAACCCCCCCTAAAAATATAAACACCCCTCCATTTCCCAATATAAAAATCATACTCACTCCTGACACACACACACACACACCCCTTACAGTCTAGTTGCTTCCCAGCCTCTGCTTGCCCATAGCGAACACATAAATAGCTTTCCTTAAAAACTTCAAAGTCCCAGCCAAGAGCAGATCAAAGGGAGCCGGGAGAGGGGGAGGGGGGGGGAGCGCTGGGGAGATTGCCCATTACATTCTTGTGCAACTTACCATTGAGGCAAGGAGTTTCCAACGCCGGCTCGGTTCCTCCTTAAAGCAGCCCCCACTCCCGCCCCCTTTCTCCACCAAAAGGAGAAAAGTAATCCGCAATATTACACCGATCACCCCTAGATTTGCTGCCTCCCCCGCCTCCTGTCGCCAGGTTTTGCACTAGCATTGGGAGAAGGGGGGGGGGGAATGGATCAATAAAAAGAAGTTGAGTGTGATCTCCTCCTCCTCCTTCAATCTCCCTTTCTTTTTTTATTTAAATACAAAAGATCTGATCTCTCTCTCCCCCCCACACCCCCCTTCTTCTCCTCCTGACCCCCCACCCCCCTTCTTTCAACTCAGGTCCTGTTTCAAGCAGTCATTCCATGCACCAAATGTCCTCCAGGCTATTCCAACAAACACTGAGCTGTGGGTTTAACTGTGCACATCAAAGTGGAGAACCGAGAGAACGGTCCTGCAAGGGAAATAAGAGCCTTGTCTCAAACACCTCCCTCCCCCCTTAAAAAAAAAAAAAAAAAAAAAAGTCACTTGCCAGCTGCTTTCCCCTCTCGCGCTGCAGCCTGCATGCTCAGTGCATCGCAGCCTGCATTCTCCATTTGCAAAAGGGGGGAGGATTATGATGATTGCTTTCCCTCCCTTTGCATTGAAGCTTTGGAGAGTTAGATTTTTTTATTTTATTTTATTTGGAGTTGTTACTAAGTTGCCAGGACCTTATCAAAGGGAAACAATCTCCAGCCAACTCCCCCAGGCTTTGGGACGTCAGAAGTAAGTGATCCTGCCGCCCCAATCGTATTATCCCTGCAATTCTCCAGTGCTGCCGGAGCCTTAAAGGGACAGGCACCACCTCTCTCTTCCCCATGCCTGCTGCTAGCTACACTCCCTGCCTTTAACCCTTTCGATGCTCTGTCGGCTTTATTTCTACTCTACTCTCCCCCCACCCTCCCCAGGAGATAAGGATCAATTGCCTTTTGAACTCCCTGCTTTTTTATTTCCCCCTCCTCCCAGACAACAGCTTATTGCTTTTTTTCCTTTCGGTCTGGCCAACTTGAGTATTGCAAGATTGGGCAAATTATTCTGTGGTGTAAAAAAAAAAAAAAAAAAGAAGAAGAAAAAAAAAGAAAAGAAAGAGGGAAAAGAAAACTCCCCCGTTCTTCAAGTTTTTTTTCCATGTTAGAAGAAAATGGCTTCTTCCTTTTTTTTTCTTCTTTTTTTTTAATAAGGCTCCAACTGGCTGTTTTCATTCTGTATCCTAACTAAACAATATCTGATTGTAATAGAACTGGCACATCAACAAAACTCTTAAGCTGTATTCACATCCCCCCCATATGTTAAATATTAAACAGACACGGAATGCTTTAAAAAAAAAGACAAAAGGTTTTAATTAGAGATTGGCCCCAAACCTACAGCCAGATCCAATCCGCCCCCCTTGTCTTATGAAGTCTGAATCTGGCTTTTAGGTCTATTTATTAGTCGGTCCCAGCAGCAGAACATAGCAAGCTTCAAACCTCTGAGCTTTAGGGAAGTTCTAATCTCATAATGGTTCCCTCAACTCTGTGGTCCCAGCCTGTCCCTTGTTTTAATGTCCTGGAAACCTTTCATGTCCCAATCTCTCTCCATAATGAAGGGGCTTGGGTTTTTAATTGCATGCATGACAACAAGAAAAAACTTTAATATGCTTGCATACCGCTTGGCAACTAGTATCTTCCTCAATGGCAGGAAGACACTGCAGTCATGGTATTGTTACTTTTTATAATACAGCAGCCCAAAGGCAATTGGTAACCCATTAGGAGCTGTACCCAGGAAATCCTCCCTTCATTGAAGCCCAGTCATTGCTTCTAAGCACCTAAGTGAATTAGGATTCAAAAGCCCCAATTCTTCAACTACTTACCTACAAGTCATCCCAGTGAAGTCAGTGGGACTACTCAGATGTAAATGATTTCAGGACAGTGGGGGCAACCACAGTTCAGACTGAGAGAGACAGCCCTGGGGGCATTTGGCACACACCAGAGCCTTAATGCTAAGTAGAGATTGGAGGAGAAGAGATGACCTGATGGAGATAGTTACTGCCACTGGTGATTTAGGAGGATATATCGATTTTATTCTCTGTAAAGCGCCAGGTACATCGCTGGTGCTATATAAAAGCTAATAATAATAATAATAATAAATTAATTAATTAATAATCTCCCTCTGTTTTTATACCTTTGCCATCTAAGCCATGCTGATTTTCTATGGAATTTGTGCTCCTAAATAGCACAGGGCTCTGTCCTGCATAGACTTGCCCTCTTTGTACCTGTATGCATTGTCAGCAGTACTGGGAAGAGCATGCATTGTTACACGTGAGTGTAAAGCTTTGCAGGATTGAGCCTCTAGGACAAGGATAGTGAACCTGTGGGCCAGAGTCCAAATTTGGCACAGGACTATTTTTTAATTGACCCCAAGAATGAGCTCAGGAGAGTGTAGAGGAGGCTCTGCATCATGCACTTAAGAATAAAGGATGGATTCATGGTGTAGCTCCATGGGCTAGACTCCCTCCTTTCTTCCCACATTCTGAGCGCACCCCTGTCCCCAACTCCTATTCTGCCCTCAGAGCTTGTACTCATTTTCAAAGTGGCCCTTGGAAGGGAAAAGGTTCCCCAGCCCTGTTTAGGCCAGAGAGTTGATAATGGAAGCCCCTGCTTCTGCAGACATGTAGGTGACAGGATCCCACAGCACTTGGCCCACTCATTACAGTTATTTATTGACTTACAGAAGTAACTTTTGGTGAGATGTTTGTGGATGTGGGGAGCCCACACTAAGGGTGCAAATCCTCCATTTGAGTCAATACAAACTGAACATTGACTTAAATGCATAGAGGACCGTGCCCCCTAAACCATAGTGTGGTCACCTAGAGATAAGGCGGGGGGCGGGGGGGGGGGGAGAGAACCTGGCCAGCATCAGGGGCAGAACTTCAAAGTAGACAGCACTGATGCTACTGAGTGGTACCTGCACAGCAATCTCAAGGTAAGCTCCAGAGCTCCCTGTTGGTGGCACCCAGAACCAGAGTACCCATAAGGACTAGGCAGATGTGGATCTCACCCTGCAGCATAGTCAGAATAACAGTTAGGCCACTTTTACACAGACACCACCCACCCACAAACACCCGGAAACACTCATTGGATGGGTGGGAGAGCGTCCATGTAAAAGAGCACAAGTGGGTGGGTGTGCATGCCCGACCCATCCGTCAACACTCATGGAGCAGCCGGGAGGGAGCCGGCACCCTTCGTGGGTGGAGATGGGTGTTCAACACCCAAGCGTCCGTGAAAAACCGAAAACACCCATGCCCACGCGGACGGGACCAGCGAGACCACAGTGCGCCGGCGCAAAGGGTCACGCACATGCCCCCACACAGACACGCCCACCGGGGGGACGCCGGACGTCCGGTTGGGAGCCCATAAAGGAGGGCAGACACGTGACGGGGGCGCTGGCTCCCACAATGGCCGGAAGGAAAGCTGCCAATAAAACAGAGGGAGCCAACGCCACAGCACATATGGGGCGAAGCCA
Organism: Sphenodon punctatus; assembly: GCA_003113815.1. NCBI lineage: Eukaryota > Metazoa > Chordata > Lepidosauria > Sphenodontia > Sphenodontidae > Sphenodon > Sphenodon punctatus. Next base: position 3,882,039 of record QEPC01010657.1, on the reverse strand, counting down.
GGCGAGCACAGGGACCCAGGAATGCCATGGGGGGAGGGGGTCCCGGCTAGCAGGTCCAGGGGGGGAGGGGGTCCCGGGCAGCTGGTCCAGGGGGGAATGCGGCAAGGCTAACTGCAGCACACGTCTCCCGGTACAGGGCCAGGGTCCCCCAGCCACAGGGCATGGTCAGAGGAGCAGCAGCAGCAACAGTGAGGTGAGCCCAAGGGCACCCCCACCAACCTTTGAAGGGAGGACCGACCCCCAGCCCCGACACTGCACCCGAGGGAACACAGGGCAGCCAGCAGTGACCTAACCCATGTCCCCATTCCCCCAGGAGAGCACCCAGATGACAGCGTACTGCACCACTGGGGAGACGGCCGAAGAGGGCCCCCCCAACAGCCAGGTAAGCGGAGGGCCACCCCAGGGGGAAAGGAGATGAGGGGCCCCACGGGGGCACAGAGCAGGGCAGCAGGACGGAGAGTAACCCCAAGCACTACTCCCTACAGGAGACAGCCACCACATCCACCGGGCAGGCCCCTTGCAGCCAACCCGGATGGCCCCCCACATGCAGGTACCAAAAGGGGGAGCCCTGGTCCAGATAGATCAGGGACTTCATACGCATGTGGGGGTCCAAAAGGGTACAGCACAACCTGTTGTGCAGCTACAAGACCAGACAGGTCTATGAAGCCATCACCCAGGAAATGCAGCGGCAGGGGTACAGTAGGGATGAAACCCAGTGCATGCAGCAGGCAAAGGACTTGAGGTTCGGATATAAGTATATCAAGGACAACAATCTCAAGTCCGGCCGGGCCATGCGCACAGCCGAGTTCCAGGAGGAGCTGGACAAGTTCCTCTGCATGGACGGGGACATAGTGGCTTCCCGCACACATGGCAGCACCTTCGCCAGGGGCAGACGGAGGGTCACCACACAACCCCCCCTGCAGGAACCCCCGGAGCGGGGGGGGGGAACGATGCCCCTGGCGAGGCCAGCCAGGAAGCAGGAGGGGAGGGCCCCGTCCCACAGGAGGCGGAGGAACAGGACCCAGGTATGGCTGGCACAGCAGGCCAGGGGTGGAGGAGGCCCCGGGTGGGGCCGCAGCAACCAGCGCCGGGGCCTGGATGGTGGGACACAGTAACGGGGCTCCGTGTCCATTGCAGTGCAAGGGTGCCTGGTGGTGCAAGAGGTGGAGGTTGCGAACGAGGAGGCGGGCGAGGCGGACCCGGCTGCACCACAGCCACGCGGTGAGGTGCTGCACAGTGGTAGGCCCATCCAGCCATGGGGACGGAGGGGGGTCACAGTTGGAGGGTGCCAGCAGCTCTGGGGGCACAGGGAAGGGAGGGTGGTGCAGATGCCCCAGTACACCACAAGCACTGTGAGAACTGAGGGTGGGGGCAGTGGAGCGCACCGGCTGGGCCTACAAACACGAGAACCTCCCTCTCCCTCACAGAACAGCGACCCGTTTGTGTGAGGGGTGCAACCGCCGGAAGCGCAGAGAGGAACCGGGAGATGCGGGCCAGGAACTAGTGGCAGAGGGAGAACCTGGGCAGGGAGCTGCTGGAGGAATCCAGAGGGGTTATCCGAAGTGCACTCCCAGGAGCTAGCGCTCACCAGGGAGCTGCTAAGAGGGGAGGGGGAAAGGGACCGGGAGATCCTTGCAGCCATGATGGTCCGGTCCTGCACTGAGCACCTCTGGGACTGGCACCAGGCTGCCACCCTCCACCGCAACCAGTGGCTCGACAGAGCTGAGGTGCTGCGTGCCTGTGCCACGCTGGAGGGTCAGGCCGTACGGGTCATCGACCTCATGTAGGAGGCGATGTTGGCCCTCCGGCGTGACCCCCAGGGCAACAGGGGCCACCAGGCTGCAGATGGAGGCATGGCAGCCGACATGCACCACAGCGCCCACCCACTGGTGCAGGAGGGTCGCCCCGCTCTGCACTTCGGCCAACCCTGGTTCCCCCAGCAGCATTCCTTCCCAGGCCTGTACCAACAGGGCCCCCTTCCCCACATAGGAGCACACGACCTGCTGGTGGGGCCGCCCTTCCAGCCTGCACCCCTCCCGGTTCCCCCCAATTGCACCCCC
>QEPC01010657.1:3853372-3874112 GCA_003113815.1 Sphenodon punctatus | reverse complement strand
TTTGAGTCTCAACTGTCCATGCAAGCCTGATGCATTAACTGCTTTCCTAGCTCTGGCCTTGCAGGTCTACCTCTGACCTCAAACAACAACTAGTATAGCTACACAGGATGATACATATCTCAGACCTCTGAAGGTCTTTGCTGCAGCTCCCCCTGGCAGATGGGAAGCTCTCTATCGTAACATCTCCTTTGTCATATTTGTTTAGGGCAGTAATACACAAACATCAAACTATACTAAAACTTCAATCCAAGTACATTATAAATAAAGACTAACTAGCTGTTAGGCAACTGTTCCCCAGTGGTGTAAGGTGACTGGCTTAATGTCCAGTCAGTACATACTCTTTGTATCTTTCGGGTGGTTTGATGTTACTGCGTGTACGAGTGCTTCTCATGACTTGAGGAAGGGCTAAAGTTCGTTCCATGCCATTATTCTCTGTTGTGCTTGGACCTTCAGATGGCTGGGTGGTAAGTTCTGCAGGTTCTATCTCTGCTGGGTGAGACTTGGGCTGGGGACTCTTCGTCCTCCATGTCTCAAAGTTAGGGGGATTGTGACGGTCCTCGGCCTCCCTCATGGGGTATTCCTGGCTTGTGGAAGGTTGTATTGGGCGAATGAATTTGCGATTTCGCCGATATGTTCTTCCATCAACTGCAACAGTATATGAGCGGGGATTTACCTGTTCTATACATGTTGCCCATTTCCAGGTGCCAGCTTTGTCTAAAGGAAATAATCACACTCGCACTGGTTCTCCAGGCTTTAGTTCTGGCAGGTCTCTGGCTTGTTTGTCATAATAAGCATTGGCTTTTTTGCGCTTCTTCTCTATGAGATCTGCCATAGCACCGATCACCAGATTAGCTAAATGGGTGGACTGGATTTGGATTGGAGGTTGTGTATTTATTGGTCAAATTGTTGTAAACTTTTGTTGTAAACGTTTGCTCCCTCAGAAAGGCCATGTGCAGCCGCCCCAATGTATCCTTTTTGGTAAATCCCCTTGAGTAATTATTATTCAGTAATATACAATGACAGGGATTGTCTATTGGTTATATTTTCGTGAACATACCAAATGATTACAGGGGCCGAGTGTTGCCGCCGCAAACCCCGAAAAGGGTAAGGCTTTAAAAGGGAGGAGACTGAGATAAGGGTTAAACATAATCGTCATAAACTCGGGAGGGTACGGTCTTATATTGCATTATATTGTAATATTTTATAAAGTGATCTTTTTTGTACTTATTCTTCCTTTCTTCTGTATATATCTGGATATGTGATATTATTTATTGTTAGGATTGTTTTACATAACTTGTTGTTCAATTTTGTTACGGCCTATGGCCAAACAAATAAAATTTTACCTTACTTATGAGATCTGTGACTCCCTCCACAACTTCAGGTTTTAGCAGCCTATCGGCTATGGGCACAAAAGTGCATGTGCGTCTGGACATCAGGCGTTGTACAGGGCTGCTGTTCATACCCTCGGTGGAGGTATTTCTCCACTCCAAGATGGCTTGCCATACGTTTTCTTTGTTCTTTGCGGTTTTCTTTATGAGAGTCTTGGCAATTTTGACAGCTGACTCAGCTTTGTCATTTGATTGGCTATTATAAGGATTGGCTGTGATGTGATTAAACTCCCATTCCTTGGCGAATTGTGTAAATTCCTTGCTGATGAACTGTGGTCCATTATCTGAGATGACACAATCCGGTTTGCCATGCCTGCTGAAGTGTATCATTGCTTTGTTTGCTACAGTTGTTGCATAAGTGTCCGATAATTCGTCTAGTTCCCAGAAGTCAGAGAAGTAATTCACAGTGATTAGATAGTTGGTGTTGTTCACAACAGAAAGGTCCATTCCTACCTTGCTCCAAGGTCTGTTGGGAATGCTGTGTATCTGCAAAGTTTCCTTCTGCTGTCTTGTCTGAAATTCTATGCATGCATCACAGTTCCTTACTAGTTCTTTGATGTCTCCATTCATGTTCGACCAGAATACTACATCCCTGGCTTTTTGTAGGCAAGCTTCCATTCCAGAGTGGTTGCTGTGTATTTGAGACAGGATCTCTTGTCTTATGGCTTCAGGTATGATGAATCGGTTGCCTTTAAATATAATGTTGTCTTGCACACTGAGCTCATCACGGTAGTTCCAGTATTGTCGAGTGGCCGCAGGGGCCTTTTCACGAGTGTCTGGCCATCCTGTTAAAATGACGGATGTCAGGGTCTGTAACTCTTTGTCCAGTAGCGTATGATCACGGACTCTCTGTAGTCCTAGCTGTGAAATGGGAATGTAGCTGGCTTGATTGATGCTTTCTATTTCATTTTGTGTTTCACTTTTTCAAGTACATTGAGGACTTCATATTCCAGTCCAGGTGTGTCAGGTTCTTCAGGCAGTGCTGCTCTAGAAAGGAAGTCTGCTATGTATATTTCAGTTCCCTTCTTGTAATGCACATCCAGCTGGTAGCGCTGTAGCCTCAAGAGCATTCGCTGCAAGTGTTTAGGAGCTGATAGCAGTGGTGTCTTAAAAATGATGGTTTGTGATCACTTTCTATATGCATTTTTGACCTCAGATGTACTGATCAAATTTTTCACAAGCAAATAGTATTGCTAGGCATTCTTTTTCAATCTGTGCATATTGTTGTTCAGGTGGAGATAGGGATCTTGAAGCAAAAACTACTGGCTGTGCATTTTGCAAGAGGACTGCCCCAAGTCCAGTTTCACTAGCATCGCACTGTATAGTAACCTCTTCATTTACATTGAAGTATTCCAGCACAGGGTGTCTGGTGACCAAGATTTTAATCTGGTTGAAAGCTGTCTCATGCTGGGGAAGCCAGGTCCACATTGCACCTTTATNCCCACCCACTGGTGCAGGAGGGTCGCCCCGCTCTGCACTTCGGCCAACCCTGGTTCCCCCAGCAGCATTCCTTCCCAGGCCTGTACCAACAGGGCCCCCTTCCCCACATAGGAGCACACGACCTGCTGGTGGGGCCGCCCTTCCAGCCTGCACCCCTCCCGGTTCCCCCCAATTGCACCCCCACCCCGCCTCCAGGAACCAACGCTGCCACCCACCGACCTGGCACCCCAGGAGCAACAGCCGCCCGTGTTCGCTGCCCCGCCGCCTCAGGTTCAGCAGTTGCACCCCTGGCACCCGAGAGGGGGGGCAGTACCCCATCAGGGACTGGGAGGGGGTGGGGGGGTACGAAGGCTGCTACTGGCAACCACAGTGGGCCAGGCACCGGCCAGGGACAGTGGAAGGTGAACAGGATACGTGCTCACCCCATGCTTGTGTTTCCCGGCAGGGTCCTCCACCGGAGGCCGGCGTGGAGCAGAAGGTGGGTGACAGGGAGCCCGGGCCGTCCACGCGCAGATCCCAGCGCTTGGCTGTAGCAAGGGTCTGCAGGGCTGCGAGCCCTGGTGGTGCAGCCAAGTGGGGACGCAGGCACCCCACCAAACCCTAACCCCCACCCCATTGTACAGTTCACCCCCAATAAACGCTGTGAAACCATACCTCGATCTCACGTCGTCTGTTCTGGGAGGGGGGGCTGGAAGGGGGGCACGGGCTGGGTGAGGGTCAGCTAACATGCTGGGGCACGCGATGGGGCTGGGGGTCCGCCCACCAAGCCCGCAGCCAGCACCAGCGTGTGCAACAGGGGCACAGGTACGGAGCACAGGCAGACTGGCGACTTGTGCCAGGCATGCCACCACGCTGCCAGTGCACCCCGAGGCTGCCAGCAAGGGAGGGCGCTTGCACCCAGGCCACCCACTGGACCAGTTCCCTGGACCCCCGTTCCCACACAAGGCACGTAGCCAGGATACGATGCTATGGCTGACAGCAAGGTTTATTGATGGGGAGTACAGGGTTATGGGCTAGGGTGCGGGCCGGGCACAGCCCCGTCGTCTGCCTCCTGGGCAGCGATGCGGCAGCAGAGGGCGTCCCTGTTCTCCTCAGAGATCTGCCTGAAGGCCCCACCCTGGGCATGCTGTTACAGGGGCCCGGGGCCCGCCCCCTATACAGGTGGTGGGTTGTCGAGGGCAGCACCGCCAGTCTCGCACACGTTGTGCAGGATGTACGCTGCCAGGACGAAGATGGGTCAAATTGGCTGGAGGTCAAATTGGCTCCTGTTCATCAACAGGCATCAACACATCTTCAGCTGCCCGAAGCTCCACTCCACCACGCTGCGTGCTGACAACAGGCGTTCGTTAAACAGGTGGTGGTCGGCGTTCCATGCCATGGGGTATGCCCTCATGAGCCAGGAGTTGAGTGGGTAGGTGGGGTCCCCTATCACAACAGGGGCCATGGGAATGCCCTCAATCACACAGTACAGGTTGGGGGCAATCGCCCCATCAAACATGCGTGCTTAGAATGGGGACGCATGCAGTATGCAGTCGTCATGGCTCCTTCCCGACTGGCCCATGTACATGTCGATGAAGAGGCCCCTGTGGTCCACGACGGCCTGCAGGTTTATGGAGAAGGCTTGCTTCCTGTTCAAGTAGCCGAACTTAGTGTGGGGAGGGCATTTGATGGAGATGTGGGTGCTTTCGATCGCCCCAATGCAATGGGGAAACCCCAGCTCCTTGAAGCCGCGTATCACCTCCTCAGGATCGCGGAGCTGAACGACCTGCTCGAGGAGGAGCTCGATGATCAGGTCACACACATTATGCAGTGCCCTGTTCACGGTGGCCGTTCCCACCCCGAACTGCTCCCCCACACTCCTGCCCGAATCTGGGGTGGCTAGCCGCCAAACCGCCATGGCCAGTCACATCCCTGGTGACAGCAGGTGGTGCATGTTGGTCTCCCGCCTCCATAGCTGGGGGCTCAGACGCTCCCCTAACCGGGTCAGGAGGGAGCGGGTCATCCGGAAGTTCTCCGTCCATTCCTCATCCGTCCAGGTGACCAGCATGTTCTCCCACCAGTCGTTGCTGCGGGACCGCATCCAGCGCCATTGCCGGGTTGGAAGGGTCACGCGGCACCCTTACGCGTTCATGGACCACCGGGCCTGGAAGAGGCAGGCGTGCAGGGACAGCATGGTGCATAGCATGCTCCTGTCACCCTGTCTTTAGATTGTAAGCTCTCGAGCAGGGACTATCTTGTTCTTTGTAAATGCCAGGTACATCGCTGGTGCTATATAAATGCTTATAATAATGATAATAATTAATGCTGACGAGCAGTGGTCTGCCACGCCTATCGCACCATCGCCGCCCTCTGCAGGTTTGCTGCCCTCCAGCACCGTTCACCTGGGAGGGGGCCGCGGAGCCATGGCAGGAGGAGGCGGTGCATCTGCTGGAAGAGGCTGCGCAGCAACATGCACCCAGCGATCAGGATACGCAGCACCATGGTCGTGGCCTGAGGGGGCTCGCCCCCTGGCAGCATGGTGCCATGGATCCTCACACCCGGCAGCCCCCCCAGCCCACTTAGGTGGCAGCACCATTGTGCAGGCTGCGCCCCGGCCCCCACACTCCCTGTGTCCCTGTTGCACTTCAGTGTGCACCGTGTTCACTGGTCCTCAACTCTATACACCGGCCGAGCACATACACTGCCCTCTCCAGCCCATAGTAGTCCACCTGCATCAGGTCGGCTATGTACCGTGTCACCCAGTGGTAGCTGGCCAGTGATTGGTGCTAGCCCAGGGGTGTGTTGCGAGTTGTCACCGGCTCCCCGGCCCGGCAGGCCATCCCCCAGGGTGCACCGGGCACCTGGCCACCAGGGGGGGATGGGACCGCGGGGACCCAGTGTGTCCATGCCAGATCGGCCCCTCCTCATTGCCTGTGGGCTGACCCCGTTCACCCCAGGATACCATTGCTGGCGCCCCTGCTCGGCCTCCCCTGCAGCCCTGGGTTGCCATGGACGGCTGCAGCTGTGCTCGGCAGCTAGCCGGTGCCTGACTTGGATGGTTGCCCAGGTGCTTCAGCCAGCCGTGGCCTCACTCTGTCATCATCTGTGCTGGTTCAAATCCGCCAGGTGCGTGGGTTGGGGAGTCCCAGCCCCAGCAGGCCGGCCTATCTCCGGCATGCAAGGTCGCTCCTGGTCACAGGGAGCAGCTCTCCCCCTGCTCGGCCCATTCACTGTCGCCCTCCGTCTCGCTCATGTTGCGCCTGCGAAGTGGGCCTCGCTGCTGTCATGGCTGGCTGTGGTGCAGGGCCCTCAGGCAGGGATGGGAGCGAGGAGGGGTGGTCACCCTGTGTGGACATGCTGTTGGAGACCCTCTGGCTGAGCCCCGATGTGCAGCTGTTGGTGAACAACCACCTGTCGGCGTGGGATGGTTTCCGGCTCCTGTCACAGTGCATGTGGACCATGGGCCAGCCACTTGGGGCCCAAGCTTGCAGGGGCCATGCCCTGGAGCTCGGTTTTACCCTCCCGCGGCAACTGCTGTGGGGGCAGCCACCCGCCGTTGTCATGCAGTGGACCACTGAGGAGATCACGACCATTCGCCTGCTGACGGCGCAACCCAGGTACGGCCTCGCTGTGCAGTCCAGGGGTCCCCCTGTTGGTGTCCACTACATTGGCACCCTCCTGCGTGCCCGCAGTGTCCCATGGGGGCCCTCCTGTGGTATTTGGGCTTGCTGGCCCCCGCTGTTGGTGGACCCCTCCTAACCGGGACCCCTACCGCTGTGGAGCTTGCTGCCCTTCCATCAGTGAAGGACCTACCAACTGTGCAGGATACGGCCGCCACTGCCGATCACCTCCTGCCCCGCTTCCTGGTGGATGCTCATATGTGCTCCTGGGGATTCCAAAGGGGCATGTTCGCCTGGGAGGGTCTTGCGCAGGGGCCTCCGTTCCGGGAGCACCCACCGGACTGTCTGCGAGTTGTGCCTCACCGCAACCCACTCCCTGCCACCCTGCTGCCTGTGACTGTGCAGTGCCTGGTCCCCCCTGTGCTGTCATCTGCATCCCTGCTGCCAGCTACCTCGTCCGCCTGACCCCATTGCCTCCTCTGGGTGTCCACGGCTCCATTCCGCTGGGGCTTCCGTTGTGCCCTTGCCCACCGGCTGTGGGTGTACCTGTGCCCTGCTGTTTCGGTACTCGTGCCCGGTCATGGGTCTGCCTGCACCCCATGCACTGCCCCGCTTTGATTCGGGGACCCCATTTCCCCATCGTGAATAAAGTACAGTTCCGTGGTGATCGGTACTGCCTTGCTTCTCTGCCAGCGTTGCCACCTGGAAGCCCCCTCCCCTTGGGACCTCCCTGCCCCCGTATGTGTGGTTGTGTGCTGGGGGTGTACTCATGGTCACCGGGGCTGTGGGTGGTACCTGGTTGTGTGATGTGTGGTTCCCTGGGGGCTTCCCCGCTTGGCAGGTACGCCTGCCCGTGCCCTCGTGGTGGTAATGGTGGCGGCCGCCCGGAAGGGCACCCCCAGGGCTGCCCTGTCCATTGGTGTGGCCCTGGCCCTCCCCCTCCCTTCTGCTGTTGCCCCCCTGGTGGTGCTGTCTGTATGCGCTTGTGGCGATGGATGGACGGCAGCAACAGGTGCGTTGGGTGGCTGAGCGTGACCCCTGGGTTGTGCCCCTCCAATCCCCCTTCGTACAGGGGTACAGGATGCTCTTCCAGATGCTAGCTGACCGTGTGTGGGGTGTATTCCTTGTGCTGTTGCTGCCCCCAGCCCTGTCGTTGCCTATTGGTGCAGCTGTTCCCCATCGCCTTCTCCCCTGCAGCTACTGTGGTCGTGTTGCTGGCGATCTTGCAGCTTGGCGGGATGGTCCGGCAGATGGAGCAGGTGGCATGGGACCTGCGGGTGGCCATTCAATGCCATACGTGAGTGTGCTGCATGTTTGCTAGGCCCTGTCCCCATGTAGCTCCATGGGGGGGGGGGTGCAGTTCCTTGGAGCCCGGGGCTGGCTGTGATGGCTGTCTCCTCTCCCTCTGTCCCATCCAGTGCAAGCCATGATCGCGGAGCAGACACAGGAGTGGGGGGAGGTGTTGGAGCTCCTCCTGCATGTCCTGGACTGGCTGCACTGGCTCGACCGCATGGAGGCTGAGCGCTGGCGCCGGGCATGGGGTCGCTTGCCCTATTGACCGGGGATTGCCCCGTCCCTGCCGCTGCTGGCGCTCACCCCCCCTTCTGTTGCCCCATCCCCCTGCACTGCCCTGTTGGCCTCCATTGCTGTTGTATAGTTTATTAAAGTCTGTTGTGTTCCTTCCCTGGGTGTGTGTCATGGTTTCACTTGACCTCTCTCCTTGTCCAGGTGCCTCTGGGGGGGCGGTGTTGTGCGGTTGCCTGGGTGGTGTGGATGCTTTCCCCCCTTTGCCCCCTGTGTGCCCATCCCTGTGTGCTTCTGTTGCCTGCTGTGTGTGGGGTACTTGGCTGGGGGGGGGCAGTGTCTCTGTGGCGCCGGGCTGTCTGGCCTCTGTGCCGGGGCTGGGTGGGGACGGCTCCTTTGGAGCCGCTGTCATCCCTGCTCCCTCCTGTTCTGCCCGCATGGGTCCTGGTGCCTTGGGGGTGCATTGTGCAGCTTTGTTTGCCCTCAGTCGGCCATGTTGTGCTGTCGCTGTGCTGGGCGGGGCTTCCCCAGTCCCGGATGTCCGTGTACTTCCACGGGTGTTTGCTGGGTGCTTCCCAGGGTGGGTGTTTGCCGGCCCCTCCCCTTTCCATCCCACAACCCCCCCATGGCACTGTCCGTGTAACTGTCTCCCTGCTCGGCGCCGCCGGGTGTTCGCTGAGTGTGCTTACCCACCCATCTGTGCTACTGCGGTGTCTGTGTAAAAAAGACCTTAATCTACCCCAGGAGTGAGGAATCTCAGGCCCAGGAGCCGAACCAAGTCCATGGCTAGTTTTAATTTGGCCTCTCTCTAGGAGAGCAGGAAACTTGTCTCAGCCATGAACTCACTGGGTGACTTTGGGCAAATCTCAAGCTCTTAGCCTTAGTTTCCCATCTGTAAAATGGGAATAGTATGACCTACCTCACAGGGTTGCTGTGAGGGTGAATTTGATAAGACTTATAAAGTGCTTTCAACGTTGGAAGTGCTCTGGTATGTAACCCCTCTTTGCTGCATCAACCTCCGAAAAGAGTGGGGAGGTGGCAGCATTCAATGGGACAGGGGCTTCTTGGCCAAAGGAGCTCCTGCCTGTGTTTGGCTTCCTTTAAGCAGACACGGACTCTGAGGCTTCTCAACAACAGAACTTTATTTGAGTCTCAACTGTCCATGCAAGCCTGATGCATTAACTGCTTTCCTAGCTCTGGCCTTGCAGGTCTACCTCTGACCTCAAACAACAACTAGTATAGCTACACAGGATGATACATATCTCAGACCTCTGAAGGTCTTTGCTGCAGCTCCCCCTGGCAGATGGGAAGCTCTCTATCGTAACATCTCCTTTGTCATATTTGTTTAGGGCAGTAATACACAAACATCAAACTATACTAAAACTTCAATCCAAGTACATTATAAATAAAGACTAACTAGCTGTTAGGCAACTGTTCCCCAGTGGTGTAAGGTGACTGGCTTAATGTCCAGTCAGTACATACTCTTTGTATCTTTCGGGTGGTTTGATGTTACTGCGTGTACGAGTGCTTCTCATGACTTGAGGAAGGGCTAAAGTTCGTTCCATGCCATTATTCTCTGTTGTGCTTGGACCTTCAGATGGCTGGGTGGTAAGTTCTGCAGGTTCTATCTCTGCTGGGTGAGACTTGGGCTGGGGACTCTTCGTCCTCCATGTCTCAAAGTTAGGGGGATTGTGACGGTCCTCGGCCTCCCTCATGGGGTATTCCTGGCTTGTGGAAGGTTGTATTGGGCGAATGAATTTGCGATTTCGCCGATATGTTCTTCCATCAACTGCAACAGTATATGAGCGGGGATTTACCTGTTCTATACATGTTGCCCATTTCCAGGTGCCAGCTTTGTCTAAAGGAAATAATCACACTCGCACTGGTTCTCCAGGCTTTAGTTCTGGCAGGTCTCTGGCTTGTTTGTCATAATAAGCATTGGCTTTTTTGCGCTTCTTCTCTATGAGATCTGCCATAGCACCGATCACCAGATTAGCTAAATGGGTGGACTGGATTTGGATTGGAGGTTGTGTATTTATTGGTCAAATTGTTGTAAACTTTTGTTGTAAACGTTTGCTCCCTCAGAAAGGCCATGTGCAGCCGCCCCAATGTATCCTTTTTGGTAAATCCCCTTGAGTAATTATTATTCAGTAATATACAATGACAGGGATTGTCTATTGGTTATATTTTCGTGAACATACCAAATGATTACAGGGGCCGAGTGTTGCCGCCGCAAACCCCGAAAAGGGTAAGGCTTTAAAAGGGAGGAGACTGAGATAAGGGTTAAACATAATCGTCATAAACTCGGGAGGGTACGGTCTTATATTGCATTATATTGTAATATTTTATAAAGTGATCTTTTTTGTACTTATTCTTCCTTTCTTCTGTATATATCTGGATATGTGATATTATTTATTGTTAGGATTGTTTTACATAACTTGTTGTTCAATTTTGTTACGGCCTATGGCCAAACAAATAAAATTTTACCTTACTTATGAGATCTGTGACTCCCTCCACAACTTCAGGTTTTAGCAGCCTATCGGCTATGGGCACAAAAGTGCATGTGCGTCTGGACATCAGGCGTTGTACAGGGCTGCTGTTCATACCCTCGGTGGAGGTATTTCTCCACTCCAAGATGGCTTGCCATACGTTTTCTTTGTTCTTTGCGGTTTTCTTTATGAGAGTCTTGGCAATTTTGACAGCTGACTCAGCTTTGTCATTTGATTGGCTATTATAAGGATTGGCTGTGATGTGATTAAACTCCCATTCCTTGGCGAATTGTGTAAATTCCTTGCTGATGAACTGTGGTCCATTATCTGAGATGACACAATCCGGTTTGCCATGCCTGCTGAAGTGTATCATTGCTTTGTTTGCTACAGTTGTTGCATAAGTGTCCGATAATTCGTCTAGTTCCCAGAAGTCAGAGAAGTAATTCACAGTGATTAGATAGTTGGTGTTGTTCACAACAGAAAGGTCCATTCCTACCTTGCTCCAAGGTCTGTTGGGAATGCTGTGTATCTGCAAAGTTTCCTTCTGCTGTCTTGTCTGAAATTCTATGCATGCATCACAGTTCCTTACTAGTTCTTTGATGTCTCCATTCATGTTCGACCAGAATACTACATCCCTGGCTTTTTGTAGGCAAGCTTCCATTCCAGAGTGGTTGCTGTGTATTTGAGACAGGATCTCTTGTCTTATGGCTTCAGGTATGATGAATCGGTTGCCTTTAAATATAATGTTGTCTTGCACACTGAGCTCATCACGGTAGTTCCAGTATTGTCGAGTGGCCGCAGGGGCCTTTTCACGAGTGTCTGGCCATCCTGTTAAAATGACGGATGTCAGGGTCTGTAACTCTTTGTCCAGTAGCGTATGATCACGGACTCTCTGTAGTCCTAGCTGTGAAATGGGAATGTAGCTGGCTTGATTGATGCTTTCTATTTCATTTTGTGTTTCACTTTTTCAAGTACATTGAGGACTTCATATTCCAGTCCAGGTGTGTCAGGTTCTTCAGGCAGTGCTGCTCTAGAAAGGAAGTCTGCTATGTATATTTCAGTTCCCTTCTTGTAATGCACATCCAGCTGGTAGCGCTGTAGCCTCAAGAGCATTCGCTGCAAGTGTTTAGGAGCTGATAGCAGTGGTGTCTTAAAAATGATGGTTTGTGATCACTTTCTATATGCATTTTTGACCTCAGATGTACTGATCAAATTTTTCACAAGCAAATAGTATTGCTAGGCATTCTTTTTCAATCTGTGCATATTGTTGTTCAGGTGGAGATAGGGATCTTGAAGCAAAAACTACTGGCTGTGCATTTTGCAAGAGGACTGCCCCAAGTCCAGTTTCACTAGCATCGCACTGTATAGTAACCTCTTCATTTACATTGAAGTATTCCAGCACAGGGTGTCTGGTGACCAAGATTTTAATCTGGTTGAAAGCTGTCTCATGCTGGGGAAGCCAGGTCCACATTGCACCTTTATTCAGCAGGCATCTAAGCGGTTCGCATGCATCAGATAGTGAGGGGAGGAACTTGACCAGGTAATTGACAAATCCCAATAGCCGCTCCAGAGACTTGGAATTTGTAGGTTTGGGAGCTTGTTGTACTGCCCTCCCTTTCTCAGGATCTGGGCGTAGGCCTTCTGATGTTAGCAGATGTCCCATGTATGGTACTGAGGTAAGTCTCAGCCTCATCTTTTGTTTTGTTGAGTTTCAGGTTGACTTTCCTGGCTTTTTCTAGGAGCTTAGTGAGATTGATGTTGTGATGTGTTTTGCTTTTTCCATAGTTTCTCCACATCCATATACTAAAATGTCATCTGCTATGACACTAATGCCCTTGAGATCTGCTAGGTCGTCTTATTGGCGACACTGATATTCCTCTGCTGCCAGTTTGATTCCGAATGGCATTCTTAGCCATCTGTATCGGCCTGCTGGTGTCCAAAAGGTGGTGAGGTAACTGCTTTCTTCATCTAGCAGGATTTGCCAGTAACCATCTTTTGCATCCAGGACTGAGAATATCTTTGCTTTGGCAAGGTCTGGCAAAATTTCTTCTTTTGTGGGCATTTGGTAGTGAGCCCTCATCAGTGCCTTGTTTAGGTTGCTGGGATCTATGCATATGCAAAGCTTTCCTGGTTTTTCTATGGCTACCATGCTGCTTATCCATTCTGTAGGTTCTGTCACTTTGGTGATGATCCCATCCTTTTCCATTTGTTTTATAGCTTTCAAGATTTTGTCTTTTAATGCTATGGGGACTCTGCATGGCAGATGTTGCACTGCTTGTATTGTGTTGTCTATCTGTAGGAGTAATGTGCCTGGGAGGCACCCTAGCCCTTCAAATACATCCCCATAGTTTTAAAGGATTTTTTCCATGGGAAGTCCACTTGGTTGTATGTTCCTTTGTAGACCAGCTTCTTCTGGTTGTGAATTTATTGTATGAATTTTAGGTGAAAAGTTTAGTGTCACAAAGTTCATGTTCACTTGTGCTGGCTGACAGAAGTGGCTTTTGTTTGGAGTGCACAACTTGGAATTCCAGCTGGTATACTTTCCCTTGGTGTTCTGCTTGTAAAACACACTGTCCTAAGCGTTTGAGGATGGTGCCATCATATAGTCTCAGCCTGGATTTGGTTCGTTGCAGCTTTGCTTCTCCATCTTGCATGATACTGCGAAAATCTTTGTATCCCATCACATTCACAGAAGCTCCACTGTCTATTTGGCATTCAGTCTCTTGTTTTTTCCATGCTTTCAGTGTTGCTTTGCAAGGTGCCCGCACGAGTTTCACAAACCATTTGGAATTCTGTGCATGTATTGTCTTGATATCGTATATGTAGAAGATACCACTGTCAGGATTGTTGCTTAACTCATCATTGTCCACCTCCTCTATTTGGTGTGTTGTTTTCCTTTCCTTGCTTTGCCTACACACTCTAGCATAGTGATTTTTCTTTCCACAGCTTCTGCATATAGTGCCATAGGCTGGGCATCTGCCAGTTTCATGCCTTGTCCCACTGTACCCACAGCTTCCGGTGTGAGGGGCATTTGCCTTCTCACTACATGGGTGTGGTATTTTTTGCATTTTCTGAGGATTCCTGAATTTGTTTTTGCTCACATAATGTATCATCTCAGCCTCTGACGTGCTTATCATTTGCATCTGAGAGAGTGCTTGTTCACTGGATTTGGACATGTCTGAGGCCCCTTGTAAGGTTAATTTGGGGTCTCTAAGCATTTTCATCTGAGCGGCTTTGTCTTTGGTTCCTATGACTAACTGGTCCCGGATCAATTCCTCCTTTAAAATACCATACTCACATGAATCTGCTGCTTTGCGCAGCCTGGCAATAAATTGGTCCACGGTTTCTGTTGACTCTTGCTTGCATTTATTGACTAGAAAGCGTTCATAAATAACATTTCTGGTAGGCTCAAAATACTTTTGGAGGGCTGTCAAAATTTTGGAGGGATCTTCCCTGTCTGCTGGTGGCATATTCAGGTGCTGTTGGAGCATGTAGCATTCTTTTCCCATCACAGACAGCAATGTTGCAGTTCTTATTTTCTTATATTTTCCATTCAGTCCTATTGCAATTTCATAGTTTTCCCACTGTGCTCTAAAGAACATCCAGTTGCTGAAAACATCACCTGCCATTTCCATGGGTCCAGGAACTGGGATCAGGCTTGTTGCCATGGTTGAGGCTTCTGCTTGTCTGTGTGTGCAGGGGGTGGGGCTTTCAAATTAGGGCTGCTTGTTGCCTTGTCTTTACAAGAGCAATACCACCTCCAACACCATGTTTGGCTTCCTTTAAGCAGACACGGACTCTGAGACTTCTCAACAACAGAACTTTATTTGAGTCTCAACTGTTCATGCAAACCTGATGCATTAACTGCTTTCCTAGCTCTGGCCTTGCAGGTCCAGCTCTGCCTCAAACAACAACTAGTATAGCTACTAGCGTTGGGACCCCGGGGTAAATACCGGATTTACCGGTTTCCGGTTCTCAAAGAACCGGATTCCCGGATTAAATCCGGTATACCGGTACCNCCACTCCCTGCCACCCTGCTGCCTGTGACTGTGCAGTGCCTGGTCCCCCCTGTGCTGTCATCTGCATCCCTGCTGCCAGCTACCTCGTCCGCCTGACCCCATTGCCTCCTCTGGGTGTCCACGGCTCCATTCCGCTGGGGCTTCCGTTGTGCCCTTGCCCACCGGCTGTGGGTGTACCTGTGCCCTGCTGTTTCGGTACTCGTGCCCGGTCATGGGTCTGCCTGCACCCCATGCACTGCCCCGCTTTGATTCGGGGACCCCATTTCCCCATCGTGAATAAAGTACAGTTCCGTGGTGATCGGTACTGCCTTGCTTCTCTGCCAGCGTTGCCACCTGGAAGCCCCCTCCCCTTGGGACCTCCCTGCCCCCGTATGTGTGGTTGTGTGCTGGGGGTGTACTCATGGTCACCGGGGCTGTGGGTGGTACCTGGTTGTGTGATGTGTGGTTCCCTGGGGGCTTCCCCGCTTGGCAGGTACGCCTGCCCGTGCCCTCGTGGTGGTAATGGTGGCGGCCGCCCGGAAGGGCACCCCCAGGGCTGCCCTGTCCATTGGTGTGGCCCTGGCCCTCCCCCTCCCTTCTGCTGTTGCCCCCCTGGTGGTGCTGTCTGTATGCGCTTGTGGCGATGGATGGACGGCAGCAACAGGTGCGTTGGGTGGCTGAGCGTGACCCCTGGGTTGTGCCCCTCCAATCCCCCTTCGTACAGGGGTACAGGATGCTCTTCCAGATGCTAGCTGACCGTGTGTGGGGTGTATTCCTTGTGCTGTTGCTGCCCCCAGCCCTGTCGTTGCCTATTGGTGCAGCTGTTCCCCATCGCCTTCTCCCCTGCAGCTACTGTGGTCGTGTTGCTGGCGATCTTGCAGCTTGGCGGGATGGTCCGGCAGATGGAGCAGGTGGCATGGGACCTGCGGGTGGCCATTCAATGCCATACGTGAGTGTGCTGCATGTTTGCTAGGCCCTGTCCCCATGTAGCTCCATGGGGGGGGGGGTGCAGTTCCTTGGAGCCCGGGGCTGGCTGTGATGGCTGTCTCCTCTCCCTCTGTCCCATCCAGTGCAAGCCATGATCGCGGAGCAGACACAGGAGTGGGGGGAGGTGTTGGAGCTCCTCCTCCATGTCCTGGACTGGCTGCACTGGCTCGACCGCATGGAGGCTGAGCGCTGGCGCCGGGCATGGGGTCGCTTGCCCTATTGACCGGGGATTGCCCCGTCCCTGCCGCTGCTGGCGCTCACCCCCCCTTCTGTTGCCCCATCCCCCTGCACTGCCCTGTTGGCCTCCATTGCTGTTGTATAGTTTATTAAAGTCTGTTGTGTTCCTTCCCTGGGTGTGTGTCATGGTTTCACTTGACCTCTCTCCTTGTCCAGGTGCCTCTGGGGGGGCGGTGTTGTGCGGTTGCCTGGGTGGTGTGGATGCTTTCCCCCCTTTGCCCCCTGTGTGCCCATCCCTGTGTGCTTCTGTTGCCTGCTGTGTGTGGGGTACTTGGCTGGGGGGGGGCAGTGTCTCTGTGGCGCCGGGCTGTCTGGCCTCTGTGCCGGGGCTGGGTGGGGACGGCTCCTTTGGAGCCGCTGTCATCCCTGCTCCCTCCTGTTCTGCCCGCATGGGTCCTGGTGCCTTGGGGGTGCATTGTGCAGCTTTGTTTGCCCTCAGTCGGCCATGTTGTGCTGTCGCTGTGCTGGGCGGGGCTTCCCCAGTCCCGGATGTCCGTGTACTTCCACGGGTGTTTGCTGGGTGCTTCCCAGGGTGGGTGTTTGCCGGCCCCTCCCCTTTCCATCCCACAACCCCCCCATGGCACTGTCCGTGTAACTGTCTCCCTGCTCGGCGCCGCCGGGTGTTCGCTGAGTGTGCTTACCCACCCATCTGTGCTACTGCGGTGTCTGTGTAAAAAAGACCTTAATCTACCCCAGGAGTGAGGAATCTCAGGCCCAGGAGCCGAACCAAGTCCATGGCTAGTTTTAATTTGGCCTCTCTCTAGGAGAGCAGGAAACTTGTCTCAGCCATGAACTCACTGGGTGACTTTGGGCAAATCTCAAGCTCTTAGCCTTAGTTTCCCATCTGTAAAATGGGAATAGTATGACCTACCTCACAGGGTTGCTGTGAGGGTGAATTTGATAAGACTTATAAAGTGCTTTCAACGTTGGAAGTGCTCTGGTATGTAACCCCTCTTTGCTGCATCAACCTCCGAAAAGAGTGGGGAGGTGGCAGCATTCAATGGGACAGGGGCTTCTTGGCCAAAGGAGCTCCTGCCTGTGTTTGGCTTCCTTTAAGCAGACACGGACTCTGAGGCTTCTCAACAACAGAACTTTATTTGAGTCTCAACTGTCCATGCAAGCCTGATGCATTAACTGCTTTCCTAGCTCTGGCCTTGCAGGTCTACCTCTGACCTCAAACAACAACTAGTATAGCTACACAGGATGATACATATCTCAGACCTCTGAAGGTCTTTGCTGCAGCTCCCCCTGGCAGATGGGAAGCTCTCTATCGTAACATCTCCTTTGTCATATTTGTTTAGGGCAGTAATACACAAACATCAAACTATACTAAAACTTCAATCCAAGTACATTATAAATAAAGACTAACTAGCTGTTAGGCAACTGTTCCCCAGTGGTGTAAGGTGACTGGCTTAATGTCCAGTCAGTACATACTCTTTGTATCTTTCGGGTGGTTTGATGTTACTGCGTGTACGAGTGCTTCTCATGACTTGAGGAAGGGCTAAAGTTCGTTCCATGCCATTATTCTCTGTTGTGCTTGGACCTTCAGATGGCTGGGTGGTAAGTTCTGCAGGTTCTATCTCTGCTGGGTGAGACTTGGGCTGGGGACTCTTCGTCCTCCATGTCTCAAAGTTAGGGGGATTGTGACGGTCCTCGGCCTCCCTCATGGGGTATTCCTGGCTTGTGGAAGGTTGTATTGGGCGAATGAATTTGCGATTTCGCCGATATGTTCTTCCATCAACTGCAACAGTATATGAGCGGGGATTTACCTGTTCTATACATGTTGCCCATTTCCAGGTGCCAGCTTTGTCTAAAGGAAATAATCACACTCGCACTGGTTCTCCAGGCTTTAGTTCTGGCAGGTCTCTGGCTTGTTTGTCATAATAAGCATTGGCTTTTTTGCGCTTCTTCTCTATGAGATCTGCCATAGCACCGATCACCAGATTANCGGCGTCAGAGACGCTCTAGGCCTTCCGGGGAAACCCGGAAGTTCCCCGGAAGGCCTAGAGCATCTCTGACGCCGGCAGCCACAGCCGGCACTGAGGCCGCCGGACCGCCCGCCGCCGCCGCCGGAGCTCCGCAAAGGTAAGCAAAGCACTTAACTTTAGTAGGGGTGATCCCTGGGGGGTTGGGGGGGTGTTAAACACCACCCCCCAGGGATCGGGTCTATACTTACCGGCGGCTGCAGGGACGCTGCGGCCGCTGGTGCTGGGGGGTGGGCTCTTAGTCTTTTTTTAAACAAAAATCCAGGCTGGGCAGGGGGTGTCCCCCCTTCCACCCGCGCAGCCTGGACTCGGGGAGGGTTGTGGTTTTTTTTTACTTTTTGGTGGGGCTTTCATTGCTTACATTGCAGCCATTCATTTAAATGGCTGCAATGTAAAAAAATCCGGAATCCGGTAACCGGACCGGATTACCGGGTTGAATCCGATAATGCCGGTATGCCCAGTACCGGCATTATCAAATTCCGGATTTACCGGTTTTCCCGCCCCTAATAGCTACACAGGATGATACATATCTCAGACCGCTGAAGATCTTTGATACAGCTCCCCCTTGTGGATGGGAAGTTCTCTATCATAACACCTGGATGCGCATCATAAAGAGGGGGGGGGGAATGCTTTCAAGTAGTTTGACACTGCAACAAGAGGTTAGCCGAGCATCCCTGTGTCAGGACACCCAATGTTCGGAGGTGGATGCCTTGACCAACAAACCCAAGCCCTGGACAATGTCAGCAGGCCATCAAGAACCCCAAGTCAATCTATAGTTCAGTTTAGTTTATTCGGCATTAGCTCTTGCCATAGCCAACACACAATATACAATATAAATACAAAATACAAGATACAACACTCAACGCACAAGTCAATCTATAATTCAAAGTAGGAAAGTGCTAACATAATTTCAGTGTAGGGTTAACAACAACAAACAGGAGGTTTATTAGGTCTCCCAAACTAGAAACAAATAGAATGGACTAAATAAATCTTAACACATACTATATTTACCTCTCCTGCTATACAGAATCGCCCCATGTAATTAAATCATAACACAGAAATCAAATACCTGTATCCTATTTATAATCACACTAAATCAAAAGAAGGAAAGGGAAAGAAACTACCATTTACCATCTTCCACAATAACTAACACTAGCAGTACATGCAGTAATCCAACAACCCAGTGCAACAAAGGGTGCACTTCTCACAAAGTCTCAGATGGAATTTGGGGTACCTCAGATGGATTGGCTAGCTACATGGACATGTTAATTGATGCAGGCCCTATAAAATTTAATAAGCTGAGACCCCACAGAGGTTTACTCAGGGTCCTGGGAAGCTCTCATGAATGCTGGCAGAAAGGGATGCAGAACTGAAGCTTCTCTCTGGGATTTTAGGAGAGCAACAGGCAGAAAGCAGATTCCAGGAGAGCAGCAGGACAAAACAGGCAATGCCATTCTCCAGCACAACGTGCAGGAGATCCCCTCAGCAGTGAGGAGGAGGTAGGCCCTCCGTAGTCTCTGACAGAGTGCTGACTGAATCTTCTCTTCTTTAAGACTCATTAGGTACTTTGCCTCCAAACCAACTGGGGAGGAAGAGGCCTTCAATAGTCCACATTTCAACAAACAGAGGTAAACCGAAGTTAAATACTTCAGTTTAATTAAATCAGAGTAACTACTCTCCCCGGGTAAGCATTTAGACAAAAGGTGTAAACTGAAAGAGTACTCCATCAATTTCCCCCCAGCTGAGACACAATAATCACTGAACTATAGTTGCCACCCTCACACAGATAAGTATTCACACGAACAGTTAATTCATAATACAAACCAGGGCGAAGCAGGTATTCCTGATTTTTCAGGAGTACATACTTCACTTCCTACTCCTGTATAATGGGGGTTTAAGCATTCTGTGTGAATAGTTCCATATCACCTCAGCCCTGGGCCTCACACAGAGGGCAGGCCTTCCTCTGTACTGCACACTCACAGGCTCAGGCCGTTTTTACACAATCGCGGTGGCGAGCTGACCGGGTCACCAATCGAGGGTGGACATACGCAGCCAGAAATGGACGCGCATCACCCACACATGCGCATAATCGGCAGCAGTGTCATATGTAAACTCGCCTCCTGGTAGTTTTGAAAAACAAGCGCGGGCGCCGCCACGATCATCTAAAAATGGCCTCAGCTGAAACAAACACCGCTTTTAGATGAGACACTTTCCTCCTTAGCCGCACGTTAAGAGAGAAGCCGCGCCGTGCTGCCAGAAGTGACGTGCTCCTGGTTGCCGGCAACGGCGGCAGCTGGAGACGTGGCGCTTTGCAGAGGTGCGTTCTAGTGAGACCTGAAAATTGAGGTCTCTATAATGCGCCTCTGCAAAGCACCGCATCGCCAGCTGCCGCCGTTGCCAGCAAAGGGGAGCATGTCACTTCTGGCAGCACGGCTTCTCTCTTAATGCGTCGCTTAGGAGGCACTTTTCAGCGCCTCATCTAAAAATAGCTTTAGTGACATGAGGGGGCAGGGAAAGAATGTTCCAGACTCTCCCTCCCATCTCTCTTCATTCAAGCCCTCTATCAGACCCTGACTTCCTCCACTACAAATTCTCCCTCTCCTCGGCTATCTTCCTAGCTAGACAATGCTATTATGCCTCCAGGATTGAATCTTTCTCTCGCAACCCTCGCCGCCTCTTCTCTACTTTCGACTCCCTTCTTAAACCCCCCTGCCCTCCTCCACCCTCTTCCCTTGCTGCTCAGGATCTTGCATCGTTCTTCACCTCAAAGATTGACAAGATCCGTCAGTACATTGCCTCCCACCCACCTCCACCTCCCGCTCCCGTCCCACCCCCTCCCCCCTCACATCCTTCCCTCCTGCCTCTCTCGAGGAAATCTCTGCTCTGCTCTCTTCATCCAACCCCTCCACCTGCCCCCTTGACCCGATCCCCTCCCGCCTCCTGACCTCTGTTGCTCCCACTATCGCTCCCCCACTTCTACATGTCATCAATCTCTCCCTTTCCACAGGCTCCTTCCCCTCTGCCTTCAAGCATGCCACTGTCTCCCCCATCCTCAAAAAGCCCACCCTGGACCCATCTGACCCCTCTAGTTAC
>QEPC01010657.1:3831508-3846820 GCA_003113815.1 Sphenodon punctatus | reverse complement strand
GGGGGGATCAGGTTAGCCGGGGCGGGGAATAATTGTGGCTGGCAGGGCAGGGAGGTTAGCTGGGGTGGGGGGTAAGTATGGCTGGCAGAGGGGTCAGGTTAGTCATGGCAGGGTAAGTATGACTGGCGGGAGCTGCAGAGGAAGCTGGTTAAATGTCCCCCAGGTGGCTGGATCCACTAGAGTGCATCCAGCTGCCTTGGGGAGGATTAAACCTTTGGGCTGCTTCCTTGTATCCCAGCTGGGGTGCCTTGGGGCAAATCCCCCTTCCCCACTGACCCCCAACTCCTCCACACACCCTCCCTCCCCACTAACCCCCAGCCTCCACATGCCTGGCTTCCCATTAATCCCCAAACAGCCCCTTCCTCCCCCTACTTACCCCAGCCCCATTTCCCCCAGTAACACCCTTCTCTTCCCATGCATCCCAAACACTCTTCCCCGCTCAAGACAAAATGTCAAAAACTTGATTAAATTCCAACATTTAAAAACAAGGTTTTAAATTCATAGTTGAGGCAAATTAATCATTCGTAATATTTTCACATTTCCCCAATCTAATAACATCACCATATCTTAAGTCCTATACTTTCAACTTATTACTTCACCACATCACATCACTATTTTCACCCTTTCTATATCCTTCCCCCCTCAAAATTATCACCGCCTCATCTTTAAAGAACATAACAATTCTCTCGTAACAACGCATATTACATCACCTCATTACTTATTATTCACATGCCTTAACGAGTTAATCAACATGCTGATGTTTTTTACTCTGTATCTGAAATAGAAAAGTTAATGTTAGTGTGATATATACTGTAGATTAACTCGTTAAGGCATGTAAATAGGTAATTAATTTATTTAATTTTAGAGTGTGTGAAGTGATGTAATATGCATTGTTATGACAGAATCGTCATGCTCTTTAAAGATGAGAGGTGATAATCTTATGGGGGGGAAGGATATAGAATGATGGTTGGTTGGTCCATGTGGTGAGGATACAAGTACATAGACCTCAGGTAACAGACTGTACTGGGTGGAGGGTATCAGCAGGAGTTAGGTGAGGGGAGCAAGAAGTCAGGGAGGACAGAGTGGAAGAGGTGGGTCTTAAGGAGGGATCTGAAGGCACGAAGGGAGGGGGCGAGGTGGATGTAAGCAAGGAGGGAGTTCCAGGCGTGGGGGGGCAGCTAGGGAGAAGGGACGAAGGTGGTTAGGGGAGGCGTGGGAGGGCGAGAGAGGGGACAGAAGAGGAGCGGAGTTCACGGACTGGAGTATGGAGGGAAATTAGCACAGAGAGGTAGGGGGGAGCAAGGTTGTGAAGAGCTTTATAGGTGAAGACTAGGAGCTTGTGCAGAATTCGTTCAGGAAGGGGGAGCCAGTGAAGACGAGAGGAGAGGAGGGGCTGCGCACGTGGTTGAAGTGACGAGCGAGGTGGATAACCTTGGCATGGGTCATCTATGGGTCATACCCCGAATGGTGTGCTCTGCCTTTCTGGGAATGATGCTGTGCAGAGCTGCCCCAACCCAAACCTGGGCAAACCGCTGGCAGCTGCCCGTCACATGGGCAGGTAAGTATGAGGCAAAGGAGGGCCAGTGGTGGCCACCGTCTCATCTGTTACTCAGGAGGGTGGGGCGGGGAGGAGCTCTGGTGTTTGAACCAATTTTGCCTCAAATCAACAATCTCTGTTGCTCAGGCATTACACTGAGGTGCAAGCTAGGGTGTTCTCAGCATTGGTCATGTTGATAAGGAGATCAAAGGCTTGCAAGTATTTCAGCTGAAGTGATGTGAACAGACTTGATCAAAATAAGAGGAAGGCCATGTATATAGAAGGAAGACATGAGAGGCTTGCAATTCACATGTATGCTAATACCTTTGAAGTTATTCCTCTTTTCCCCTTTTAAAAAAAAAACATGAACGTCATTAGTTTTTAAGACGACCTAAGCAGATCTGTGCAGCGTCTGTATTTTAAAGCTGGTCAGGAAATTTGTTGACAAAAGATTATTATTTCCCAGGGGTAGAAAAAGAGGTGGGTGTTTTCATCAGAAAGATGTTTTGCAAAAAAAGACCCAAAAATCTTTTTGGTCTTATGAGGTTTTTTGTTATACAGTTTTGGTCAACCAAAATTTCATAGTAGACTGCAACAAAAAATTGAGGTACAGCCTCCATGAATGTGGACTTCTTCATGGGAAATAGCTATCGTGGACTGCATTTTCTATGATGCGCTGCACAAATCTCCAAAATAAAAGCCTTATGTTTAAGTCCAAAAATTCTGAGACAGTGATTCCCAGCATTTTGAAGACTCTCCTCGACATCTTTCTTTCCCGTGTGTGTGTGTGTGTGTGTGTGTGTGTGTGTGTGTGTGTGTGTGTGTGAACTATTGTGTGGTTGGGGATTTAGGTGGGAAGTGATTGGGAATGGAAAAATGAAAGCACCATGGCTGAAAATAGACATGACGCTAATTCCACTTTAACACGGCTTGAACATTTTGTATGCATGTTGCAGGGATGTATTGATGCTCTATGCACAGGCATAAGAAATGTTAAAGTGGAGTTAGCGTTATGTCTGTTTTCACCCTATGACCAACTATGAGGGGGGAGATACATGCATGGAAGGAAGAGGAAGGGTGTTGTTTATATGCGACTCCTCTGTGACAGGGGAGGGCACAGGTGGATGGGGGATATGGGCATGGGGGTTGGGTTACTGTTTATGCCATGACCCCTGTGGCAGAGGGAAATATAGGCACGGGAGGAGGGGTTTTTTTAATGGAACATACGGAGTGGGGGGAATGTGGGATGACATGAAGGGTGGGAGTTTTATTGTATTGGGTTATTCATTTCTATTTCTCAATTTGCAATGAGGTGTGGGGAGCTTGGAGCTAATTTGTGGGTTCACATTTTATTTGTATTTTTTATCCTGGTAAGCTACCTTGAGTCCTTGTTTGGAGAAGGGTGGCATAGAAAGTTAAAACAATAAATAATAATAAGAAAAAATTACCAAAGTTCAATTTGGAGATCTGTGCTTCAACAAAAATGTGAAAAATTAAGTTTTGTCACAGTTTGAGATGAAGGCTATTTAAATAAATTTAAAAAAAATAAAAAAAATTCAGGCTAGGAATCCCTTTGCTCATGCATATATCTAATAAAATAATTTATAGAGTGCAGGGTATTCTCCATGTGCAGAGAGACAGGGTGTTTATAGACAAGCGCCTCCCCAACCATCATACATGTTGCAGGGCTTCATAAAGTGCCAATGTGGCCCTACAACATGCACAGCAGGTGGGTGATGGGTGGGCAGGCACGGATCTAAAAACACCCACAATTACAGCAGGGAAAAAGGACTGAGCAGCTGACTGAGAAGTGGAAGAGAAGGAAAGCCACCATGGGATGTGAAATTGGTCTCGTAAGCCAACACGTTTTTGTTATTGAGTCCCGCCAGGTAAGTCTGATAAACTTTCTCTTCCTATAAACCTTTGAACGTTTCCATCCCCCTTACACAAACATTTTCCCTTGACGTTTTGTTCCATGTGCTCCCCACTATCGGTGCACTAAAGGGGCACAGGATCAACAGTGAATGTTCTGTTCTGGATGATAAAGCACACCAAAGCACTTGGCTGTCTAGGAAGATTTTTTAAATAGCTTCCTTCACCTGCGTGGAATATTGGGTGTTTTCAGACAAGACACTCTCCACCCACTATCCATGTTGCAGGGCTGCAGTGTTGCCCTATGAGTGCCCTGTAACATGGATAGTGGGTGGGAGATGGGTGGAGAGTGCGGCCCTTTTTGCATGGATGCCCCCCTTTGCCCTCGTGTGTGGGTGGTGGTGGTGTGTCTGTGTGACTGCCGCAGCGGGGGTGTGTGTGTGCTCCTGCGTTCCACCCACCTCCACCCATCGCCCACGCACAGAGCAACGGGTGCCAATGGCAGATGCTCCGTGCGTGGAGGTGGGTGGGCGCCCATGCAAAGGGTCACCCACGCACCACCCACCCACCGGGGCCTCCACCCATCCCCCACCTGCACCGCCAGCCTGTTTGAAAAGGGCCTGTCTTGTCTGAAAACTCCCATTGATTGGGAGTGGGAGTGGGACTTGATGGGAACAGGGAGGCAGGGCAAAGAGTAACGTATTTGTGACTATCCAATATCTTTGAGCAATCACTATGAAACCAAATTATGCTGTCCTCATGATAAGCAACAGCTGCAGAGCTTTAAAGAGGAAGTGCTACTCCACAAGAGTATGGGGTGCATAACAAGCTTCTATGCTAAAGTACTATACTATCTAGTTCCCCTCTGCCATTTTAGCTGGGAGACGCTATAGTGTTAACAGGGATAAAAGGAACTGTACTTGATCCTTGGGAGGGATGGAGGGTATTTTATAGGCATGGGCGAACAGATCGCGGTTCGTGTTCGGCCGTTCGGTTCGGCCGCGATCGGTTCGTGTGTTCGCGTTCGGCCGTTCGGTTCGGCTGCGTTCGGTTCGTGTGTTCGTGTTCGGTCATTCGGTCGTACCTCGCGTTCGTGTTCGCCCGTTCGGTTCGGCCGTTCGTGTGTCGGCCGTTCGTGTTCGGTTGTTCGGGCAGGTCGTACGTTCGTGTTCGGCCGTTCGGTTCGTTCGCCATCGGGTTGTGCGTTCGTGTTCGGTCGTTCGGTGTTCGGGTGGTTCGCGCGTTCGCGTTCGGCCGTTCGGCCCGAAAAAAACAATGTTTTTTAATATATAATTTTTTAAAAAAATTTTATTGAATTTTTTTATCAAATATTTATATCTCTATATCTACACTAATAACTAACTAACTACCTAACTAATAAATGTATTCTAAATGCTATGAATAACTCCAACAAACCCTAAAGCTGAATCACAGAAAACAGTAAACTCACTCTATCAGTAAACCTTAAACTAAACTACTCAAACAAAAATGTATCGACCTAATCCTATCTATCTACCTATGAATTGAATATATGGGATGGGGGTTAGGGGGGCAATCACAAACAAGACAAGGAGGGGTACAAAACTGAAATGAAACCTAAATCAATCTATAAATTAATAATATATACTACTACTCTAATGAATCAAAAAAACAGGGGAAGGGAATGGGGAGGGAATATTCAATGGAGGGGGGAGGGAAGGAGGAAGATTGAAGATTGAACACAGGGAGGGATAAAAACAAAAAATAACAACTAAATCTATCAAAGCTAATGTAAATAAATGAGAATATGGGGGTAGATGGGTTGGATGGGTGAAATAGGAGGAGGATGGCAATGGATTGGGGAGCTGGAAAATGCTGGGTGAGGGAGCCTTCTGAAACGCCTGCTGCTCAGGAACAGTGACTAGCTCAGAAGGTATTGGGAAGGGGGGAGGCAGACAGTTTTGTTTCTTGCTGCGCCCGCCTCAAATCAGCCCCATTGGCTCCGTGCAGCCTAGCCCGTGGCCAATCATAGACTGCCAAGCCAGTGGTCTGAGGCGAAAAGAGATGGTGATTCATCAGGCTGGCTGCTACTCCAAGCCACTCTCCACCCTCCACCCCTGGTGCCTGGAAGTCTGCTCCTAGCTGAGTCAAATGACTTCCCCCTCCCTGCTACATTTGGCCTTCCAGTGACCTGACAGAAGACCATGTTTTAGCCACCCGAACACAACCGAACGCGATTCGAATTGAACGAACTGTTCGGCCATTTCGTAGTTCGGTGTTCGGTTCCGTTCGGTGTGTTCGGCCATTTCGTAGTTCGGTGTTCAGTTCCGTTCGGTGTGTTCGCCATTTCGGTGTTCGGTGTTCGGTCCGTTCGGTGCGTTCGTGTTCGGTTGTCCGAACAGGCCGAGTTCGGGCCGAACACCGAACCGCGTTTGCCCATCCCTAGTATTTTACATGATGTCATGTTCTGCTCCTATTTTATTGAAATAAGGAAAGACTTGATCCCCACCCTCATGGACCAAATTCCCCTATCTGGATTCCCGGGAAAGGATGATCTGTTTTTTTCAGAATAATACACCTAGTATAATTAGCCGTCAGGCATTGTTTGCTTTTAAGGCAGAATTAATAAGGGTTAAACATCCCTTAATCCAACTGTCATCTGGAGTGTGTTTAATTATGTTCAGGGGATTGGTTAGTCTCCCATTGCTCTGGAGAAGAGCAAGGCTACTTGTCCTTATGTTCCCATGTACTTGTAAGTATATTTAATTATGTTCAGGGGATTGGTATAGTCATGCCATTGCTCCAGAAAAGAGCAAGACCACTTGCCTTTATGCCCGTATGTACTTGTATGTACTTTTAAATATTTGTTCCTTTGTTGTCTAACTGTTCTTAGTCAGGGCGACAGCCAGTACCTTAATAAACTTCATCAAATTCATACTACCTAGTTTCTATTTATGAGGTCATCTGTCCATCTCCACAGGGTGATTTCAGACGTTACGTTGTCTGAAATCACCTCAGTCAACCGTGTGTGTGTGTGTGTGTGTGTGTGTGAAAACGGAGGTGAACGTCTGTTTGTGCGCATCCAGATGTTCACCTCAGTCAACCACACCCCCGCGGTGAACCTAACCACGCTTTGTTCTCCCGCACCACGGCGGCAAACGAAACATGGTTAGGGGGAATCCGGAATGCGGTGAAGGAAAAGTAATGTCTGTTACCTTACCTTCACCGCGTTCCGGAGTCCTGGCGGTGGGTGGCGGGCAGCAGCAGCGGCCAGATATGCCGCTGTGGCTGCCTGTCTCAGGGAGGGCGGGCGGCTGGGGAGCGCAGGGGGCGGGGCCGGGTGTCCACACGTTGTGTCGTGGGGCTCCGCCCCCTGTGGGAGGGGGGTTGCCCGATAGATGTTACGGCTGGAAGCATTGACCCTGGGCCGTGGTTTGGCGGTCCCCACGGCTGGGGGCAAAGGGGCGAACGTCTGCTGGCGCACCCCTTCACCTCCGCCTGTGGTCCAAACCACCCCACAGCCCGGGGTCAATGCTGCCGGCCGTAACATCTGAAATCACCCACAGATTTGAATAAGGGTGCAATAAGGAGAGGGGAAGGGCAGAGGCCTGAGCCCTCCCTCCTGACACTTTGGGCCCATTCACATAGCACTGTTTTGGTTTGCTGAACAAACCCACATTCTGAGTGTTGTGTGAAATCCTACCACGTCCTGTGCTCCTTGAGGTTCCCTTGTTCTCTGCCACCTGATGCCGGGGTAGGCCATTGAAATGCAGGGAAATCATCGGTTTTGTGAATGTATTGTTACAGGGAAAGGCAAACAAGGCTAAGAAAGAAATGATATATGCAAAGGAGACAGGTGGTGTGCCCATTGCTCCTTGATGTTCCTTCTTTCTCTTCCACCTGCTACTAGGCACCCCATTTCAATGAATGAAATGTTAGGAAATTCAAATCAGCAGCTGTGTGAATGCATTGCTATCGAAGGAAGCCAAAAATAGATTAGGGAACAAGAGGTGAGTTTACAAGGGAGATCAAGTGTTATACCTAAAACCCCAAAAGTATCCATTCCCTGTCTCTCTTCTCCCTCGGTGCCTCTTAACATCTGTCCAGGAGCCATTTGCTTCCTGAAGGAGGTGGTGTGAATGATGGGGGAAGGAACGGGGGGGTGCCAAGTGTGGGCTACGAGGAGGAGACAGCACTAAACATGCGAGGAAAGATGAGAAGGTAAAGAGGAAGTCACAGCCAAGGAAGGGACCAAGGTAACATTCCATGCTGTTCATTCATGGAAACAGGAAGCCATTTTCCATGTGTGTAAAGGGAAAGCGTTCCTATGAGCTTAGCACAACTCTTTCAGAAAGAGTTGGACACCCTCACCCTGCCTCATGGAGAAGGGCACATTTGGTCTGGTCGGTCACAAGTAGGGTCTGATGAGAGGTGGATGACGTGGGGGTGGTGAGACGTGAAATAGATGATGTGTTACTAGGCTGAACTGATGGAATTGGATGCAGGAATTCAATCCCTTAGTGGGGGGGGGGGGGGTGTTCCCCCTTTTTTCTTTTTTGTCGACTGGCTCCTCTAGCTGTGTAAAAACGGTTACTTGAAAACTCAGCTAAGTATGAAGCAAACTAACTAAAGAGAGAGAGAGAGAGAGAAAACTCTCCCAGAGGAAAGGAAACCCAAATGTTTTGAGTTTAACTATTAAGCATAGTTTCCAGCGAGTGTGCTTAGAACTTGAAATTAAATAAATGAAAGAAACATGTTTCTATGGGGTTTTATATATATATATATATATATATATATATATATGCAGGCAATAATGTCATTAACAGGAAATAAAGAAACTGGGTTTTGCAGCTGCAGCATAAAACTTAACTCTTTGTATTATGGATCCTGTAAAACATCAAGAGGTCTTGTTTTGATAATGAAAAGTACAACTTGCTGGGGCAGATTGTGGGTTACCCCTCCAGTGACCTTTTATGATTCCTGTGGCACCCTTTCTAGGGTCCTGCCATTGGCACAGCCCCACTCTAGGTGGCACTCTGGAGCACTGGCAGGGGAAAGTTTAAGAGTCCAGAGCAGCAGTGAGGCCCTTGAACACCACATATCAGGCAATTTACAAAAGGGGGGGGGGCGGGAGGGATCCCCCAGATATAAGGGCTGGGCTTCGCCCTCCTCAGTAACAAAACAAACCTGGCTCCCTCTCTGGGATTTTGTACTTCTAAGAGCTCCGTCTCACCAAAATGTTTTTACAGAGTAAACTCTCCCCTTGTGCGGATAAGCACACAGCCATTGCACTTGCTAAGGGATGACAGCACTAGGCCATAGTTAGCATATAGACCCATGGTAAAGTGAGAGGCTTCAGGACACACACCTAGGCCAATGCTCAGAGGGCCTTGGCAGCAAAGAAACAATAATGGTGTTTTAGATCAGACACGACCGGTGCCTTGTGAGCATGAGAAACAACTTAACAAAAGTGTGGGGAGTTTATGGGGAGGGGAAAGGGGGACAGTTGCCTTCCTGGACTTTGCCGTGGCCCCACCCCTTTGGAGGGTCAAGATGTCACGATGGTCTGTAAGGGGCGTGGCCACATCAGAAAAGGGTTCGGCAAAGAGATTCCCTTGTGACCCCTTCCGTTTTGGATCATCATCACACTCTGGAGGGGATGAGGCCATGTCAGAAAGTCAGCAGAAGAGCCTCTTTGCCCCTCTCTTTTCCAACATTGGCACACCAGCCCTAGCAAACATTCCGGTGGCATCCTTGAAAAAGAGAGAATCAAAGAGGGGTGTATTGAGAGAGGATGGTTTGGAAAACATGGGCGAGAATGAGTGTAGGCAAATTGAGGGAAGGCAAAGGAGGAAACATTTAGATAGCCTTTGAGTTCAAAATGGCCCTGTGTGAATGTGGGAGTTAGTTCAGTTGACTTGTGATAGGTCCAGATAGCAGCACATGATTGCCAATGCCAACTATTGCCTTTTATTACTTTGTAAAGTGCCAGGTACACTGCTGGCACTATATAAATGTTTGTTAATAATAATAATAATAATAACAACAACAACAACAACTGACAGGGCACCAGAGAAAGAAGATAGACCCCACTTATGTGCAAATTTCACCCATTGATCATCAAGGCATCACAGCATCCTGGTGGAACAGAAAAGTCTCAGGGTGAAAACAGACATGACGCCAATCACCCTTTAACCACCCTTGGTGGTCATTTATGCATGTTTCAGGGCTGCATAGGGCACCAATACAGCCCTGAAACATGCATAAATAACCACCAAGGGTGGTTAAAGGGTGGTTAGCGTCATGTCTGTTTTCACCCTCATTTTATAGATGAGGAAACCAAGACACTGGGGGTGGGGTGAGGGAATTAAGAGTCAATGGGATTCCTAATTCATTTTCCAAAATTGACATTTAGCCTCCCTACAGCATGTAGGGGCCCTGGGAATCTCACCCTAACTTGGCCCAAGGTCATACAGTAATCCAGTGACAGAACTGCAACCGTCACTCAGCTTGCCTAAGTGTCTCAAGCCTCAGAAAATGCCTCCTCTATTTTGGGGCCTAGGCATTTAGAGTCAAATTTTGGCATTTAAACAAATATTTTGTCACTGGGCATTTTTATTTTGGCACTTAAAAAAAAATAGCACCTGGGTATTTAATTCCCATTGGCTTTCAGTGAAGGTTAGTCATCTAAATGCTATTTTCATCTTTTAAAAACTACTCCTTGGGAGTCTCAGGGCGCTTTTAGATGCGTGCGGCAAACATGCTGCATAAAATCACGCTGCGTGTAAATATCCCACGTGTGGGATTTAGACGTGACATTGCGCACGTTAAAGCTGGTCGCACATTCTTTTAAAGGTGCTAATTAAATACCTTGATATCGAGGTATTGAATTTGCAGCTTTAAAAGAACGGGCGACCAGCTTTAATGTGCGAAATGTCACGTCTAAGGCTGCTTTTTGAGCACTGGCTGCTCGCGCCTGTAATCATGCGCCCTGTAAAAGTGCCATGGGCAGCATTTAGACGTAACTAGACGCACCATGTTTCCGGCTGCACATTCTTTAAGAGCGCAAATTAAACACCTCGATATCAAGATATTTAATTTGCGCTCTTAAAGAACGTGTGACCGGAAATACGGCGCATCTAGTCACGTCTAAACGCT
This sequence comes from Sphenodon punctatus, assembly GCA_003113815.1. Classification (NCBI taxonomy): domain Eukaryota; kingdom Metazoa; phylum Chordata; class Lepidosauria; order Sphenodontia; family Sphenodontidae; genus Sphenodon; species Sphenodon punctatus. Next base: position 3,836,274 of record QEPC01010657.1, on the reverse strand, counting down.
GCCCGCGGCACTTTTACAGGGCGCATGATGACAGGTGCGAGTGGGTAGGGCTCGTCTAAAAGCAGCCTAAATCCCACATGCTGGCTATTTACACGCAGAGTGACTTTATGCAGCATGTTCGCCGTGTACGTCTAAAAGCAGCCTAACTCTTCTTGTGACTCCAGGGCACGTGAGTTCCTAAGTGTTTAAGTCGCTTTTGAAGCTAGGGCTTATCTGTGTGACCTCTTAGGGAGTGGTTATATGTCCTACTCTGTGCCAAAGGGTGCTTTCAAACAAGCACCTCCCCATGCATTTCCCACTGGTTACCCATGGCAACCAGTGGGTAATGGGTGGGGATGCTCTTCTCTGAAAACACCCTAAACCACAGCACAGGACACCCTTCTCCTTTGCAAACTTACCACTTGTTCCTTAACCTGGGTTTGCTGTATTCCTGTAGCAATGCATTCACATAGCTGCTGATTTCCCTGCATTCCAGTAGCTCTCCCCTTGAATCAGCTGACTAACCATCAAGGAGCACAGGAAGTGGTAGGATTTCCCACTCAGAATATGGTTTTGTGCCATTACCCACTCTAAAAGAGTGTTATATGAATGAGCCCTGTGTGAGGCTTTTACAGCCAGGGAACTGTGGCTTTCCAGCTCAAGCTGTAAAAGATCCAGAGGCTCCTCAGTTCTGTCCTTGAAGTTGTGACCTAGAGCAGGACATCACATCTACTTACAGTTTTTAGCAGGTTAACTAATCCTCATTCCTAACTGTATTAAGATACCTCAGAAAAAAATACCTGTAGACATGCTTAATACAGGTCAGCTAACTAAAATACAGGTTAATTTGCCTGCTGGAAACCCAGTGTGAATAGCCCTTAGGGTTCCAACTTACCTAAGCAGGTTCCAAGCATCTAGGTAGGTTTGAAAATGTTACTTTTTAAAGCTTTGTCCTACAAAATATAGAAACCAATGAAGTTGCTTGCATGAATTGCTCGAGTACTCTGATTATACCCTGGGCCTGCAGACTTCAGCGGAGCTACTCCAGAGTAAGTGGTTTGGAGATCATGGCCCTGGAATTAGCAACCCTGAAGTTACACAAAGCTCTCAGTTTCCAAGAAAAGTCGCCCCCCCCCCCCCATAATATTTAAAGGGACCTGGACAAAACTGCTAACCCTAAAATGTGATCTCCTGACTGTGCTTCTTGGTGTACACTTGCCTGTGTCTAATTATCCAATTCTTAGTAGGCTGGCTGTTCAAACATACAAAACTCTGGCTCCCAAAGTGCTTCAGAGAGATGGAAACACTGCATAACACTCTGCAACAGGATTCCATCTTCCCTGGATCCGGCACTCCTGAACTCAAAGCGTGATGACTGATTTGCTTCCTCCTTCACGCAGAAAGGAACACTGGAAGATCAATCATACTGAGTCAAACATTAGCTAATCAGTAGTAGTAGCCAGTAGCACAGCAGACGACCCTCTGTAGATGAGGTTGCAAACACAATATTTCAGATATTTTGCATGTCTTTTTTCCCCTCTTTTTTCCCCGTCTGTGATGACAGAAGCGTATTTAAGTCTCAAAATGGGGTCATGCCAGTGTCAGATCCAGAGAAGCTGGAGAACAGTGATGTGGGCTTCTCTCCCAAATCACTGTGGGCCCTCCCTGCAGATCATCCTGCATTTGATGCTCTACAGTAGAGTTGTAACAGAGCTTTGTGCTGAATTCCATCTCTGGTGCAATTGTCCACTCTGACACCAGTCCAGCAGATTGGAGACTGGCCACGTTCCAACATTCATTCTGCTGGAGGGCCATTTTGCAAGCTCCAGCCATCTGTGCATACCCAATAATTCCTTGTAGTTTACTGAGGATGTGCAAGATGGAGATGATGCCATCCACTGTAGCAGTGGGATGGCACCATCTCTTGCAGGAGCAGTAAACATAAACACACTGCAGCACACACGGAGATGGCAGAGAGGAACCAGTCAGAACAGACTGCAAACATCTGGTGCATGCAGCTGAAAATCTGCACTGGATCTTCATAGCCTGTTCTGAAAATGCAGAATAGACTTTCAAAGATCAATTGATCCATTTCACCTCTTACTCTGCAGACCTCTCTATTTTATGCCAGTACTTTTCAAACTCATGGAGTCTATGAGTAAACTGAAATGACAACATGTATTGGGAGCTCCTTTAGCGCCCCCACCCTCCAAAACATAGGGCCCTGTGCAGTTGCACAGTTTTCACATACCTGGATCCAACCCTGAGTCATGCAGGTAAAATTTTGGGAACTACTATAATAAGACTTGGCTCTACTGAACTGGAGACTGTATTCTTACTAATAGACCTTGGGAGTCCCCTAGCAGCTGTCAAGGCCAAGAGGCTGTGTCAGTCTCTGCTAGAGGCAGAGACCATTAATTGTGTTTCCTTGTTCATAGGTTTTGCCCTCTAAAAGTTGGGTTGTGTGTGTGTGTTACTTACCCTTATTTACCAATAATCCCACCACACCATGGGTATGAAATTGCATCACAAGAAAGAATGGTTCGGCCCTCTTCCCGGGTCTGTGGCTTTATAGAATCATTGTTTATTTAATAATTTCTTGACTTGGGAACAAAAATGTGGAGAGCTGGTGTGGCTGGAGGAGTTAAGCACCTGGAGTTGGAAGATTTCAGTTGAAATCTCCGCCTAGACTGTTTGACACTGGGCAAATCACTCTCAACCTTAGTTCCTTCATCTGCAAAACGGGAGAGTCACACAAATATTTGTTGTTAGTTTGAATTTCTGACCACATTTGCAATGCCTACATGAGCTAACGTGGTGTTTATGAGGTTAGCATTTAATAAGGTTAGGCTTGCTGCGTCTCTGGAGACTCCAAGGGAACCCACAACTTCTTACAGTCAGCCAAGGGCACGCCTGGTAGGTAACCTCGAAGAATCAGGGCTTCCGGGGGTAGCCATGTCAGAAAGGGACTGGGTCATAGAGACTTTCCTGTCCCCTGTCCATTGTGGCTCCATCCCTGTGGAGCATCATGACTCTCTGTAATGGGTTGGGTTACGTCAGGAAGGGGCATGACAGCTCCTTTGCGTTGCCCTCAGTAGTGCGGCCCTGCTCGCTCTGAGTGAAAGCCCAGACGGATGTGGTTACCCTATATGGAAGCTAATTCAGTATCCACAAATTTGGCATTGACTATGATGTAACCTATGGTGGCTGCTAGTGGGGAGCAGGCAGCAGCAGTGCATTGATAGAGCCAGGATTTTCTAGTGGGGCTGAACCCTATTATTTATTTATTTAGACTTATTTGCTGCCCTTCCCACAATGGTTCAGGGTGGCTCACAATCAAACAACAATAAAATTTAAACAATAAAAAACCCCACCCTCTTCTTAAAATTCCCACCATCCCCACAGCCCTACCCACTATCACTGCCCTCCAAATGCCTTTACAAATAGCAACGTTTTATACCGCCTCCAGAAGATGCTTAGACTCAGGCTCTAATTAACTTCCAAGGGGAGTTCCATAGAACCGGGGTAGTAACAAAGGACACCCTCCTGTGCACCCCCATTCTATGGACAAGGGTAACAGATGGAACCTGCAAGAGAGCGCTCTCGGCCGACCGTAGGGGCCGCAGTGGGACACGGTAGGACAGGCAGTCGTTCAGATATATGGGACCCAGATCATTTAGGGCTTTAAAAGTCAAAACCAGCACCTTGAATTCCACCCGGAAAGCTATAGGTAGACAGTGCAGACTTTGGAGCACCAGTGTAATGTGCTCCCGGTGACTTATTCCCGAGATTAGTTGAGCCGCTGCATTCTGAATCAGCTGCAGCCCCACAGAGAGCTCATTGAAGTAATCTAGGTGATGGAGGCATGAATGACGGTGGCCAGATCGGAATCAGAGAGAAAAGGCTGCAGCTTCCTCACCAGATGGAGTTGGTGAAATGTGCTCCTGCTGACCACCACCAGAACCTGACAATCCAGGTGCAGCAAGGGATCCAGAAGCACTCCAAGGCTGCGAACCTGACTGACCAGAGAGGCCCAGACCCTGTCAATAAGAGATGTCCCAATCCCCTCCAAGTCATAAGACTGGCCAACCATCGTCACCTCCGTCTTGTTTGGATTCAGCTGCAATCGTCTCACCCTCATCGACTCCCCGACAGCAGCCAGTCATCGGATGAGCACCCAGACTGCAGGATCTGGGTCAGAAGAAAAAGAGAGGTAGAGCTGGGCGTCATCAGCATGTTGATGACACCTCACCCCAAACCTCCAAATGACCTTTCCCAGCAGCCTCAGAAACACATTGAAGAAAGAGACAGAATAGAAGCCTGCGGGACACCATAGGGGAGGCCCTGAGGGGATGACAAGCAATCACCTAGGAACAGAAATGTGGAGAGCTAGTGTGGCTGGAGAAGCTCAGCACCTTGAGCTGGAAGATCTCTGCCTAGGCTGTTTCACACTGGGGTGGAGAGGCTTGCAAGAAATGAAACTATCTGCCTCCCCCCTTCTCAACACCTTCTGAGCTAGTCACTGTTCCTGAACAGCAGGCGTTGAGTAGGATTTTTAGATTGCTTTAAGTTTTATTTCACTTTTGTACTGAAATGAAACTTAAACCTTAAATTGAAACCTTGTGTTGTGCATTTCACTGTACAGACTCATTGAGTATGTATGTATTTCACTACAGACTCCTCTTATGTTTGTGATTCCCCCATCCCATATATATGGGATGTATATATCTTCATATATATATCCATATATATATATATATATATATATATATATATATATATATATA
>QEPC01010657.1:3788592-3830484 GCA_003113815.1 Sphenodon punctatus | reverse complement strand
GGGAGCGAGGGAGGCCAGCAAGGAGGAGGTTGCAGTAGTCGAGGCGAGAGATAACCATGGCATGAACAAGGATTTTGGCCGAGGAGACAGATAGAAAGGGGCGAATAGGGGCGAATGCGGGCGATGTTGAGGAGAGCGAATCGGCAGGATTTGGCCACAGAGTCAATGTAAGGTTTAAAGGAGAGGTGCGTGTCAAAAATGAAGCCCAAGATATTAGATAATCCATTTAGTTCATAGCATTTAGAATAGTTAATAGCAGTTAGATTTAGTGTAGATATATATATATATATTTATTAGATAATTTTTTAAAAAAAAAACCCATATAAAAACAAAAAAAACGAAATAAAAAACAAAAGAAAACCATATAAAACCCAATAAACCATATAAAAAACAAAAAACCCACCCATAACATTTCCTGAACGGCCGAACCGAACGGCCGAATGGCCGAACTGAATGGCCGAACCTGAACCCGACGAACTAACCGAACTGCTGAACCGAACGGACAACCAAACGGACAACCAAACGCAGCCAAACCGAACGGACAAACCAAACGGACGAACCAAACGCAGCCGAACCGAACGGCCGAACCTGACCCGCGATCTGTTCGCCCATCCCTAATCTGGAGTTTCCTGCACTATGCGGATGAACACTTTTCAGATGTAAATAAATATTAAAGTGCTTTGCAAAGAAAGCCAGCACTGAGAGGCATGCTTAGGCCACAGCCACACTGTGCCCTGAACCAGTTCTGGGGCCTTGTGAATGAAAGTTAGATTCAAAATCCCATGTAGGTTTTTCCTTGCCTAAGGTCCCAGTGCTTCCAAAAGATGCCATTGACAGTATCATTATCCCCCCTTTTACAGATGGGGAAAGAACAGGAATGTAAGATGACTTGCCCAAAGTTGTCCACAAGGCCAAAGGTGCAGCCAGGCCAAAATCCCAAGTCTCCAGAATCTAGGGTTGCCACCTCCTTTCTGGAAGAAACCAGGAGAGGGTGGGATCACATTAGAGTGGGTGGGGCAGAACAGCTTTCACGTCCCTGTCTGACATAACCACGCACCTTATGTAGCTTCATGGCAACATGATGCTCAGCAGGAGATGGGGCCAAATTGGAAAGAGGGTGAAGCTAAGGTGTTGTCATGTCCTTTTCTGAGGTAACCCTGCCCTTGCGGAGCATTGTGACATTATGGTGCTCCATAGGGGGTGGGACCACATCGGAAAGTAGGCAGAAAACTCCCTATGGCCCACTCCCCTTCTGACATGGCCACCCCTGATGTCACCTGGGGTCACCTCTTGACTGACCCAAAGACATTGGTGCTTCCAGAGACTGAGTTTTCCAGGTGAAATGCAGAAGGGTGGCAACCCTGTCAGAGTCCTAGCCTATCCACTGAGCCACACAGCCTCTCCTGATGACAAGCAGTGAACTGTTGAGCTGGTCCAACTACACCACAGGCTGCAGCCTCACCAGAGGACAGTCATAAATAGGGGTGAGTACCAGGGACCCAGGTTGTTTTTTGTTCTTCGTTTTTGTTATTAAAAACGGTCATTTTCGTTATCGTTAACAAAATTTCATTTTTCATTATTGGTCTCATTATTGGTATCCGTATCAATTTAGAGCGACAATGAAGATTTTGTTTTTGGTATCATTTGCGTTGTGGGCTGCCACCAGTGGCAGAAGTGTCAGCAGACAACTGCCCCAGACTTCTCAGAGCCCTTCCTCCTTTCTCATTATAATACAGTAGTAAGTGCACAATGACAATATGAAAAATTACTAATATGTTATGTCTAACCTACACCTAATAATCTAAGTATGTATCTATCCTATCCTATAATGCTAATATATATAATAAAACAGCCTAGTATCTACTAGTATCTTATCTAATCTATCTTGAACAGGGGGAGACAGGGGAAGGGGAAAGGAAAAAACTATAGGGTATATCTATCTAATCTCTATCTATATTATTTATTTAGAAAATTTTATACCCTGCCCCTCCTGCACAGCAGCTTGGGGTGATCTATCTATCTATCTATCTATCTATCTATCTATCTACCTACCTACCTACCTACAGGGGGAGACAGACAGGGGAAGGAAAAAGGTAAAATAAAGGGTATAAGGAAAGGTAAGGTATAACACTGAGGGCTGGGGAAGATTTTTAGTGCAAGCACCAGAGTTCTGTAAACGCAATCTGACACAGCAAGCGTTAACACAGGACAAGAGAAAAACTGCCTGGCCCTGCAATATAAAGAGTTGCAGTGCCCTCCCCAGAGCCCCCATGATTGGTTCCGAGAGGCAGGAGGTATTGAGCAATCACAGGGTGCCATTCAACTGCCTGGGACCTGCTTGTGCTGGTCATTGGCCAGAATTTTGCTCAGTCTCGGGCTGTTGTGTTCATTTTTTAAGAGAATGACACTTTGCCTGCCAAAGCCATATTGTTTGTATTGGAAGGTATCCCTCCGCCACCTTCATTACCTCAACATGGAACCCCCCATTGGAAGAATCCTTTGTTAAATAATTAATGTTGGCACTTTTGCTTCACTTTTTCAGTGAGTGTAAGGAGAGCTGTGTGAGTGCTGGATCAATACAGCCCGTAGAGGGGACACAAAAACCACTGCTTGGACATATCTATTGTTAAAAGCTATTATTAACTATTCTTTCAGTCGGAGCTATAACATCAAGAAAGAGAAACCATCAGATAACCGTCTTTATTATTTTTAAAGCTACCTATGATTTCCAACCCATTCATAGAAGTCTACGAACCATTTCGCTCCTGCTGTTGTATCTTTCTCCTGTCTGACACTCATGGACATCAAGAATAAGTTAATTGAAGTCAATAATCTGGATCATTCACTGAAGTAAAGCAACTCAGTTCCATTAAAGTTAGTTGAGCAATGGCATTTTGTATCAGCTGAGGATCTAGGTCAGCAGCCTTGCACCGATATCAAACTCCTCAACTTGCATTTAAAATACTCAAGCCTCCTCCCTCTTCTCTGGCCTTGATAAATGCCATCCACTTGTGTCCACTCAAAACCTATGTTTCCTGGCTTGTTGTTCTGAACATCCCGCCTCTCTCTTTGTATCTCCTCTAAAAGCAGGACCCTAGGTAATCTGCACAACATTTCCCCAAACCCTGTGACTGTGGCTATGAGCCACAAACCACTTACTCCAGAGTAACCCCACTCTGGACTATTTCGGATTCCTCCTGAGTAAGCGGTTTGTGGCTCATGACCATAGTCACAGCCTATGAAGCCCAACTTCCACAAGCAGGAGCTCCAGAATAATTTTGGGGAATTAACAAAATCCTGCCATTTTTTTGAATGTGAATGAGTTTTCCCAGCATGCCATGAGGGTCATTTTGTTTTCCTCACATGTTAAAAACCACAAAGTACCACACAGACCCTCTCAGCCTGGGAGCCTTCTCTCCAGCAGGGGATTGTGGGTTATTCCTCTTTGGCGGTTGTGGCAAAGGCCCTAGGATCCCAGAATGTAAGCCAGCATTAATTTTTGGGTGCAGTCCTCATTTGTCCAGTCCATAAGGGTCACACACACGTAAGTTGTGCACTGAAATGCCACGCCAGATGTCGTTGGGTGCCAAATCCTCTTTCACAGTTAGAGACATCACTGCCTGTCGCCCACTCTCGCTCACACATGTAGTGTCCCCCGCACAGAGCCCAGCACAGCCTCGCTGCACAGTCAGTCAGCACTTTATGGTCTGACTATTCATCGGTTTGCTCCCAAGTAGAGGATAGTGTGTTCACAGCCCACTGACTGTGGTTATTATGCTACTCAGAGTGTTTGTGGATTACTGCCTGGGAGTACAATGAATGTTCCCCTTCCGAGGAGCTTCTCTCTCAGAGCAATCCAGGGGCACAGCCAAGAGAATGCAGCTTTGCCAGCCTTATGGTCCTTCCTGACAACCCCACAGCCTGCAAGTCCAATCACCTGATTGTGCCCAAGGTTAAAGAAAATGTCCACACACTCGTGCACGTGCACACACACACTCCCTGTCCCTTCAGCTGCAGCCAGTTCCATGGTCCTCCAGGAAGCATCTTGTACGGATACATGGAGGGGAGAGAAAGGGAATGTATGTTTTGAGGGGTTGGTGGTCAAGACTAAGGTGGGGAAGGGGCTGCATCTCTGATCTCCATCACCCATGAGTGTGGTAACAACAGCCCAATGTGGTCCCCTGACTTCCCAGAGCCTCACCATTTTACCCCACCAAAATGGTGGGAAGTCACTCAGCTTCTGAAAATTCAAATGACAACTGGGAGAAGAAGAGTGTTGCAGAAGGAAACCCCTTCTGAATTTCAGCCCCTGGTGACTCCCTTGGCAGTGGCCATGATGCCACTACTCTGGGGGGTGAAGCCACACGGGACGGGCTGGGGAGGCTGTCACTCTTTGGGGGCAGCCTTCCCCCTCTATGGGCAAATGAGCCACACAATGCAGTGGTTCACATGCCCAGGGCTAATCAGGGTCCTGCCTGCCCCTCGCACCAGAAGCAATCCTTGCAGAAGCACTCCCATGGAATTATGGGAGTTGTAGTCCATGCGGGAGAGTTGTCGGGTCTGTCCCAAATCCTCCGCTAGGGATGGGAACAGATTGCAGTTTGGGTTCGGCCCTCCTGTAACTTGGCCCCAGAACGCTGGCAGCGGGTCCTGGGGCTGGAGTGGCTGTTTCTTGATGGGGTGGAAAGACATCACCTCAGTGCGAGGAATGATGGCCCCAGACCCATGACGGTGGGTCCTGGGGCTAGAGTGGTAGCTTCTGGATACTGGCCCCAGCCCTCCCTGCCTGTAACTTGGCCCCAGAATGCTGGCGGCGGGTCCTGGGGCTGGAGTGGCTGTTTTTTGATGCTTTGGAAAATCAACTCTCTGTGCGAGGAATGATGGCCCCAGACCCATGACGCTGGGTCCCGGGGCTAGAGTGGCAGCTTCTAGATACATATTGGCCACAGCCCTCCCTGCCTGTAACTTGGCCCCAGAACCCCGATGGCGGGGCCTGGGGCTGGAGTGGCTGTTTCTTGGTGTGTTGGAATGACATCGCCTCTGTGCGAGAAATGATGGTCCCAGACCCATGACAGTGGGTCCTGGGGCCAGCTTCTAGATACGTATTGACCACAGCCCTCCCTGCCAGTAACGTAGGCCCCAGAACCCAGACGGTGGGTCCTGGGGCTGGAGTGGCTGTTTCTTTGTTTATATTTATCTATCTCTACACTAAATCTAACTGTTATTAACTATTCTAAAACCTATTGAACTAAATGGAATATCCTAATAATTAACTACAAAGGCCTTGTCCTACAAACACACTGTATCTCTATCTATCTCTATAACTATAGAGGTGGGACCCCGGGGCAATTACCGGATACCGGATTTACCGGTTTTCCAGTTCTCAAAAGAACCGGATTCTCGGATTAAATCCGGTATCCGGTACCGGTTTTATTTCATTGATTTCAATGGGGCACTGTGTCCCCATTGAAATCAATGGAATACAATTCCTCCCCCCTCCCCCTCCCAGGCTGCGCGGGTGGAAGGGGGGACACCCCCCACCCACCCTGCCCAGCCTGGATTTTTGTTTAAAAAGAGCCCCCCCCCCAGCACCAGCGCCCGCGACGTCCCCGTAGCCGCCGGTAAGTATAGACCCGATCCCTGGGGTGTGTGTGTTTAACACCTCCCCAACCCCCCAGGGATCACCCCTACTAAAGTTGACTCAGTGCTGTACCTTTGCGGAGCTCCGGGTGCGGCGGCGGCGGGCGATCTGGCGGCCTCAGCGCCGGCTGTGGCTGCCGGCGTCAGAGACGCTCTAGGCCTTCCGGGGCCTAGATCCATCCCCTCTCCTGGAGGGCAGTCTACCCTCATCTCCACTTCTTTCTCCTGAACCCACTCTTTCACTGCTTGTGGGGAGGAACCGGCTCCAGAAGAAGGTCCAAGAATTGGAAAGGGGCCAAGTGAAAACAAGACAGTCATGGGCTGCAATTGGCCAACAAGCTAGAGATTCCCCAGCCCTGCCGACCTTTCATTTATCTTCTAAAGGAGAATCATTTGCTTTCAAATGAACCCTGCAAGGCACTGGGGTCTAATCCCTTTTCTAGCTAGAGGCATCTAAGGAGAGCTGAGCAGTTCAGCGGATGAGGCTCTGTGAGCCTGAAAAAAGTATTCAAAACACAGCTCAAAAGGATTATTAGTGGGACATTTATGGATCTATTTTCCTCTGGCTTTACATGTAACTCCCATTAATGTTAATGAGAGTTATGCACGCAAGTCCTGTTGGCCACTGAAAAGGAGACTATGCTATTGTCTTAGTCATGCATGAAAGCATTAGCTTGAAAAATGGCATTATGGAAATGTAGGTTCCCAACAATGGAGCAGACCCAGAGCCCCATTCTCATGTCACTTACACCCCATGCGTCTAGGAGACGAGAGTAAATTAGATGAGAGGGCTGCATAACGTATCTCCATCTCATTTGAATGACTTGGAGTCAGTAGAAAATCTAGTGCATCCCAGGTCATGCACGCAAACAAAGCGGTGGGGGACAGGGGTATATAGCTAGACCAATGGGATGCAGGAATCCTGTTTTAAAAGCTGCTACTCTCCAAAATGATCAAGCAACCAAAGTGGCATGCACTGTAATTTCCAAAATGGGGTATTTTGTGCAAATTTGGGTCTGCAAGTCAGGATTTGCCTTGGGTGCCTCGTAACATATAGTCTAATGCAGAGTCCCATTCATTTGGGCCGTCTAATGCTGCTGACAATAGGCTCATTAAAAGCACACCAGAAAAGGCAAAAATCACTGCTTATTACTCCAGACAGAACTCGAGACAATAACATAAATTCCACAGGCTTTAGCCAATGTGCCATTGTCCTTTCATTACCCAAGCATGCAGCCACCAGGGAGGGCCTAAGGCAGCTGTGCTCAGACCCATTCGATTTCAGAAAGAATGCCAACTTCAGTACAGACTGAAGATGAAGGCCACCACAATCCTTCTCCTACTCCAGAGTAGTCCCACTGAAGTCCTACTACTCCAGAGTAAGTGGCTTGTGGATCATGGCCAAAGTTATTTAATGTATTTTGGGAAACAGAGTTTCCACAGGTTCTGACAAGTTCACTGCTGCCACCAAATTGGGCTGAGATATTGGCGCACTGTGACTATCTGCTGATGAACAGCTAATTTGATGCTGATGTGCCAATTCTTTGGTTTTACTCCTGTAATATTCACACAAACAGAGTACTAAACCAGGCGCTGGAAGAGAAGTGAAAATCAGGAGTACATATTCTCTTTTGGTTTGTACTGTGAAGTAACTATTTGTGGGAACGCTTATCACTGTCAGAGGGGTGACAGAAGGTTAAGCTATCATTCCCAGTTTTCCAGAGCTGTTCATCTGAACGCTACTGAAGCAGAGTAGTTGCTTCCACAAAAGCAGATTTTTTAAAAAAATTGGAAAAATGCTAATGTGTTGCACATGAGTGTTAGTAAAATAATGGTTTAAATCTGTGCAACTCTATTGGCTCCAGTGGAGTTATAACCATTTACACCAGCTGAGAAAAGAACCCTGGATTTTGGAAGCCAGAATTGTGAAAGAATGACTGACAATAAAATAATACAATGCTAGGCTGGTGGAACTCTTAAATATTTCTATTGTGCTGGAGAAAGGCCTGTTCACCTTTGGCCATTTGTCCTGCAGGGTTTGTTCACACAATGCCTTTTCCACTTGGTTATTTATCTGCATTTGATTTGCCCCATAGTAATGGGTTCACACAGCTGCTGATTTCTCTGCATTTCAATGGTCTCCCTCTAGCATCAGAGGTCAGAAAACAAGAGATTTATCAGGGAGCATGGAAACTGATGAGGATTTCACACAGCACTCAGAATGTAGGTTTGTGCTACCCACTTGCAAAGAGTGTTGTGTGAATGAACTTGTAGTGCTGCAAAGAGATCCTGTGCACAATACACACTGGACTCAATTATCTTCTCAGTAAAATCAATGCAAGTAAGTCTATTAAGGTCAATAGAGTTGCACAATATTTACTGAGACATGTTTTATAGGTAACCTCTCTCTCAGGTAGCAATTGGTCCTTAATACCTGTTTGTCATACATATAAAGGTTCTGTGTCTCATTGGCCATGTTACTGCATCCTTGATAAACTGGAGCTTCAGGCTACTTTATTCATTGCCAAGTAGCAACAGTCACATGCAAAGGCAACAAGTGGCAGGCAGATTCTCCTGGCCTTCCGAAGACCATAGAGACATGCTGAAAATATGGGAGGGAAGGGCCCAGAAGGGGTGTTCTTCATTGCCTTCCAAACAGGAATAGTACACTCTGGGATCTAGGGATGCAGGTGTGGACCATGGGGCCACAAAAGTAGCTAGTTCTCATCCATTCACCTCTCACCCAGTGAAACATACATGGAAACTCAGCCACTTGCTTGCTTCTACTTGATGTGCGGTTGCCATGCTTGATAAATGGGTGTTACCAGACATAATGCTAGCTACTTGTTTTGGGCAGTAAACACACATTTGCTACGGGTGTTCTGCACTCAGATGCTTGTGGGTGCAAGGTAAGTTGCAGGTACTGGCACGTAGCCACTGTTACATCTAGAGATGTGCACTGCCCTGCTACCAGTGTTTGGTTATCCAGGCACCCTTCAAACGTGTTTTTGTGAAGGGCCAGTCTAGTTCTTGCACATCTCCATGGTGCTTCTGGAGAGTAAAATGTGGAGAGCAGTGGCAGAATAAAAGAAACATCAACAAACATGAAAGAACTGGGTAAGAGCACTTCAGAATTGGCTTCACTTTGGAATTAATCTTTGCCTGCACAGTCCCAGCAGTTTCAATTCCGGGACTGCTGTCCTTTTGCCTGTCTGGAGCCAGCTTCCTTCTCCCACATCTGGGTGCATTGCACAATGGAAACAGCTGGTAGGAGGACACTATCAGGTAGCCACAAACACACAACAGCATAAACATCTATTTATTCAGCCCCATTCCCAGAATGATGTCATTGATTTCAACATGGGATGGATTTGCATGTGTTTATCATTATGTCTGGTAACACCCCATGTTACATGTAAAAAAAAAAAAAAAAGCCCCGTGAGACACTGGGCCAGATCTAAAGCTAATGAGAATGAGTAGGAGTCACTCGAGGTGTCATAAGGACAGGAGAAGGAGAGGGAGGAGACTCTCTACATGTCTAATACCCTGGCTGTTTCCAAGACGTGTTCCTTACCCCAGGTGGGAGTAAAGCCATTCATATAACCAGGGGTTTTAAATTAGCTCCTGCAGGCTACGATTCAGACTCAGGCTGTTTTTAGACGAGTGCGGTGGCGCCCGCGCTTGTTTGCCAAAAGACCCGGCAGCCCGATTTACACGTGACGCCACCGCCAAATACGCGCATGCGCGGGCGATGCGCATCCATTTCCGGCCACGAACTGACCGGGTCGGCGATCGAGGCTGGTCATACGCGGCCGGAAATGGATGCGCATCGCCCGCACATGCGTGTATTCAGCGGCGGCGTCACGTGTAAATCGGGCTGCCGGGTCTTTTGGCAAACAAGCGTGGGCGGCGCCGCGATCGTCTAAAAACGGCCTCAGAGTAGACACACCAACAGATATTTTTTCCATGGTACCACACACTACACACAAGGGGGTCTTTACCCTGAGTAAGGAATAGTTTGTGTGAACAGGTTCTAATTCACCCTAGTGCTAGTGCAAAATTCTTGCCTATGCTCTGGGCCCCACGGTTCGGTGTTTCCTCCATTACTGTCAGTGGGGGGAACTCAGAAGGATACACGGAGCCCTGTCTATGCTCAGAGATCTGTGTTCAGCCTTGTTCTGAAAGTCGGAAGGAAGAGTGCAGCGACAGCACACAGGGTTTCCCAACGTCTGCCTCAGCAGAAGGGTTTATCCTCTGTCTCATGATTAGAGACAGGAGACACAGGCCATGATCCACAAACCACTTACACCAGGGCCCTATGGACTTCAATGGCACTACTCCTGAGTAAGCTGTTTGTAGCTTGTGGTCAAAGTCATTAAGGTGATGCCTTCTATTGGACCAACTCCTGGGAGCAAGATTATGCAGCCAACTCCATAGTTAGAAAAATACAAATGGTTTGAGTTTTGCGGAGGTCATTTTGCTTCTTCTTTGGAATCCTTGAAAAGAAGGATAAAACGGATCCTCCTTTCTTTCTTATCAATCAGACCTCTAGGATCTTCTCTGCAGACACATTGGGGACTAGCAAAATCCAGACCTTCCAGATGAGGTGGAGGAGTCTCAACAGCAGCAGGAGGGGAAAAAAAATTGGTGTCAGCTCCTCCATTTGTAGTGTTCCCTTCAGCTTTGAAGTTCATAATGATTCGAAAGCATCGAGAAAGAGAGAGCCCCTACAAATGTTAATAAAATTAAACCCATCTGAAAGTGGGGCTTGCATGTGCCTTTGAAAGCAGGTCTGCCTGTGATCAGTTATTACCCTCAATTACCTTGTTGTCCACTCTTATAGCTTGGGGTTAAACTCTTAACACTTCCCTTTGAAGTGGTTATCCTTTTATCTATGACCGGACTGAGGAATTTGAGGGCAATAATCAATGAGAGCGTCATAAGAATAGGAGAGGAGAGAATAGGTGTGACTGTCGCTTTAACTGTTGGCTAGGTCTCTTTGGGGGGGGGGGGGAGGAAGTGGACACATTTTCTGATCTTTCTTTAAAAAAAAAAGAAAAAAAAGAAAAAAAACCCCAGCCAAAATAAAGCAAACTCGATAATTTGGGGGAGGAAGAGCAAAGAAGTGAGTTCTTCATCAAAGGCAAGGGGAGAAAAGTAGTGAAGCACAAAGATACAATTAAAGTATTGGCTTAATCATGGCTTTGATGTCCGACATGGTACATAACACCGTTAAAGGAGGGAGAGAGAGAGGGTAAGATGGATTTTTCACTCATGTTAGCATTGGGACCTGTTAAGCAATGTGCTTTGAGCATGTGCACATCCAATTGGCAAATCAGTTGGGGGTTTTTTCAAAATAGGGACAGGCATTAGCATGAACTTAAGAGAGGAAGGTGCAGGGTCTTGAGTCTCCAAACAAGAGGGAGTTACGGGCAGTTATGGATTAATAAAAACCAAGCCATGCTGGACTGCAACAGGCATGTTGTGGTC
This sequence comes from Sphenodon punctatus, assembly GCA_003113815.1. Taxonomy (NCBI): domain Eukaryota; kingdom Metazoa; phylum Chordata; class Lepidosauria; order Sphenodontia; family Sphenodontidae; genus Sphenodon; species Sphenodon punctatus. Next base: position 3,819,354 of record QEPC01010657.1, on the reverse strand, counting down.
TGGTTTAAAACACTGCTGCTGCCATTTTGGAAAAGCTCGCACATGTGCAGAATAATCCGATTTAATTGGATCTATAATTAAATCTGGAATTAAAAAACAGACCCATAATATGGATCTGGATCCATAATTCCCAATGGGCGCCCATCCCTAGGTATCATACAATGGGTTCCTTATCCAGTGCTTCATAAGAATATAAGTACCACCATACTGGGTCAGACCAACGGTCCATCGCGCCCCGCATCCTGCCTCCGACAGTGGAATGATCCAATCCCTGCCATTCGTTCCCAGCTCCTGACAGTCCCCAACCTGCTTGGCTAGTGGAGATATCCTCCAAGTACTTATCCAATGCTTTTAAAAACCCAGCTCTGCTACTGGCCTTGATCACATCCTCTGGCAACAAGTTCCACAAGTTAATTGTGCATTTGAGTGGAAAAAAATACTTGTATTTTATTTGTTTTAAACCTGCTACCAGTTAGTTTCATGGAATGTCCCCTAGTTCTAGTATTATCTGAGAGGGTAATAACCGTTCCCTATTACATTTCCCACACCACTCATGATTTTACAAACCTCTATCGTATCCCCGTTCAGTTGTTTCTTCTCAAAGCTGAAGAAGCCTAACCTATTGAGTCTTTCCTCATATAGAAGCCATTCCAGACCCTTGATTATTTTTGTTACCCTTCTCTGGACCTTTTCCATTTCTATTATAATTTTTTTGAGATGAGGTGACCCAGGAAGTTGCCTATGGAGACAAGAAGGATTTCCGCCCCATCCCCTCCCCCAACCTTTGAAGCATAAGAACATCGAACCAAGGGTTCATCTAGCCAAGTATCTTGTCTTTGACAGTGGCCCATGCTGGATGCTTTAGAGGAAACGTACAAAAACAGGATACGTACGGAGCGATCCACTCCCCGTCATTCAGTTCCAGCATTCAACATCAGACAGGGCAGCCTGGGTTGAGGTGATACAGAGAATTCCCTCTCAGGTGACTGACTAAGATATCTTACTCAAGCTTTTGTAAACCACCATTTTAGAGAGCAGGAAGGAATTTCCACTCAGCACCCCAGGGAATGGGATTTTGCCTTCTTCTGCAGCATGGGGAGTGACTCACCAGTCCTTGTGTCTCCAGCACCTTGCCCTCTGGCATTGCTCCATCCTGCTCTCTGCCGGTGGCATGCTGAAATGTAGGGTTGGTTTTTTTTAAATAAAGGGCTGTATTGTTTTTTGCCTACAGTGAATGTTAGAGGTTTTATATGGGGATGGTAGGGACTGGGTGGCTGTTACATTCACAGGGTCGGATCAGAGAGTCAGGTGATCCCATTTAACCAGGAGGAGTTCATGGTTAGATAAACAACTCTAACGAGTGCTAAGCTGGACCTTGTGAAACGGGTTCGCTTCCCTGCTCTGCCACAGACTCTGCCAAGTTTCTTTGTCCCAAGCTTGACGAGTCCTGGCAACTGGGCAGTTTTGCTTCATGGGAAGAGGGGGTGTGTCAATGCATTCATTTGGGCAAGGCCTCTATCCCGCAGTTCCTCACCATCAGCATGGAGATGATAACCATTCTACAGGAGGCATCAATTAGAGGAGGAATTGGGAGCCAGTGCAGCATAGCGAGGTAGTTCTCTGGCTGTGGGTCAGGACCCACTGGTGGATCAGGTTCCACTGGTCTAAGGGTGGGGCCAGGGGCAACCTGAAGAACTCGCAAGCCCTGTTGCAGCTGTGTCCCCTTGTCACTTGTTCTGGACACCTGTGTTGTTGAAACCTGGGCTGGGAAGATGGAAGAGGAGGGTTGTAGCTTCCCTGTCTCTCTGGCACTCACCTCTTGGCTGCCTCATATTCGTTCCCCACTGCTATTGCTGCTGGAATGACGGCATATACAGGCCCTTGGGGAACCTGTGTGCACACGCAAAGGCTCTTGCGATTAAACGACAAGTTGTCACAACAAACGGCCGGTTCACTTCTGGGGGGGCTGTGCACATGCGCAGAGGCCCCTGAAGACTGGTACATACATGCACCAAAAGAGGCCCAGTCTCTCCCTGGGAGGCCAGATGTTACTGCCCCCACTGCTAACCCCCCTGGCCACTGCTCCCCATCCAGCCTGTAGAAAAGCCCCCTGCCCAACTGTGGCCTTCCTGCCCTCCCCCTGGCACCTCCCCCTATCTATGGCACCCCCACTCGCTCATCCCCCCTCCCCCCTTGTTTGACTGTTCATGTAGTTATATATAGCACTCGGAGGGGACCAAGATAGCTCTGCTGCCTCTAGAACAGCACTATCCCCACCAAAAATCCTTTCATCCCTAATTGGGAGCCACACCTCACACCGTATTATAACCAAACTGATGATACAACAAGGATGCTTTGTACACCGAAATCTATTGGTGATGTAGCACATTGGGAGCCACTCCGCACACCAAATTCATACTATAATGATGCATGTTAGAACAAGGTTACGCCGTACCATTCCAGGCTCCATTCAGCCGAGGAAAACCTGCCAGCTACAGACTAATACACAGTGTAGCAGGTCCCACCTTCACCGTGGCTAAGTCTTGGCAGGATCAGGCCCAGATCAGCTATACAGTCACTCCTGGGGTTTCTTATATAATCACAGTTTATTTATACACAGTCCACAGCACAGACTTCCTTCTGTCCCAACATCCAGCTCAGTCAGCCTTTCCCAGGAGATGTGTCCACTCCCTCTGCCAGGAACAGATTGCCTCTCTTCTTCCTGTTTCTTTTCTCTTTATACATCAGGCCATGTCCCAAACATAGCCACTTCCTGTTTGGTGGCCATTTTAGGTTGTCCACATGGCAGGTGCCATTTTGTGGCTCAGCCCTGCCACATAGAGGTCTTAGTGGGGTTGCACCATCTGCAGAGGGGACTAGGTTGGTGATCCTGATTGATAGCTAATATATGTTGCACTTCTGTGTTGCTATCTGGGCTCTTGGGATTATATTTAAATCTCAAAATGGGGTCACATGGGCCAAATGCCTGGGAAGCCCTGTGCTAATGCCATCCAAATAATAAACTCCAAACTTCTCTGCTCTGCAAGGGTCTCCTTGGCAGTTGGCACAGGGACCTGCCCAAGTTCCTTTGAGAGAAACAGATATCCGTAACTATATTCTATATGCTGCTAAATCCGGTGCAACACATTGTGCACCTCACCCCCACCCACCCTTCACCTTTTCTTTAATCCCATTTTGAATGCCTGTCTACAGCACAGAGAGGGAAATTAATTGCTACAAAGCTTTGCACAGATCTCTCCCCACTGTCTCACACCCTTCAGGAAAGCCCAGCAAGAGTGAGGGAATTATTTTACTCCCTTAAGTTAAAGCCAAACAACAGAACTAAGGATGAAGCAAGGTGCTGAACACTTTCCCTGAACCAGGGAGGAACGGAACACATTCTAACTTTAACCGTGCAAGCAGCTGTGTGGAACTCCGGTCATGTTCACAGAGGACCAAACTGAATATTTGGTGCAAATGGTGAATCTGACAAATGTAGTGTATTCAAATCCATTTTAAAGGACTGTGAGCCGTATCCCTGAGAGCAGTGACTCTTTGGGCCCTGATCCTGCCAGGACTCGCACTGGGCAAGCCATCCGTGCTACACAGTCATTTCAGTGTTTCAGTTACATCAGTTTGGCAATATTTGCATTATCACACATGAGCAATTGCTGAAAATAACATGTCCAAAATTCCAAAATGACCAAACAGGCAAAATAACCAAGCTGAGAGCCAAAAAACCCCACCTGAAACAGAATGCCTCCCCAAAACATCTATGCAAGTACTCATTTTGGTTGTGGATATTATTTGGGTACTCAAAGGGCTACCCCGAAATACAAATAATACCCACGAATAATCAACTTGCTACCTATTTCAGCTCTAGTTTTAACTCTAGTTATAGAATCTAGTTATATAGCGCCAGCCGGCAGCGGTGTACCTGGTACTCTACAGTCAGTAGTTAGTTACAGACAAGTCTAAGCAATTGCCTTGGGCCAAATATTTTCCTCTCCCTGCTTTAAATCTGGCCTGTCAAGGCTCCTACATGGCTGCTAGTGCCTGGGGTGTTCTGGCCTAGGGCGCTGGATCAGTGGGTGCTGTGGGGATGGGCAAGGCTCTACCGCTTCCTACTAGTGTACAAGCTCCAGCCCAAATCTCTCCAGCGAGGAGGTGGTTGGGGCTGGGGCTTGTGCAGCTGCCAGTCGGGGAGGAGGATGCTGCTTCCTGTGAGACCGCTGACTTGTGGGGAGCACCAGAGCCCCCGCCCCCATCTTTTTTGCGTGTCCCCCACTGGCCCATTTTAAATTGCCAACGTGGCCCCTGTCCAGACCAGAAAGGTCCCCCCGTCCCTGCTACTTGCACTATCTTGCAGCACGGGGGTCCCCAGCCCAGAGGGGCCCCAGACTCTCAGAGTCACATCTGCAAGGTGCCCGGTGTCACGGGTTTGGGAGTCCGCACCCCCACTTTACCGGGCTTGAGTGACTCAGTTTCCCTTGCGCACAGTTCTCTTGAATCACGGGTCCCAGCACCACAGTCACTGTGCGACTCCAGAGCAGCTGCAGCTCAGCGGGAGAGGCAGCAGGATGCCAAGAGAGCATAAGTACACATTTTAGAGGGCACTTATGAAAAATACAGGTTGCAAGGTTACATTGGCTCCAATGCAGCCCTGCAACCTGTATTTCTCATAAGTGCCCTCTAAAATTTGCATATATGGCCACCCTACTTCCATCCCAGACACACACACACCCACCCCAACTCCTACACTGGCTGGTTCCTTCTAGGGTGGCCATACCTCCCCTTTAAAAGAGGACACTTATGAAAAATACATGGTGCAGGGCTGCACTGGAACCAATGCAGTCCTGCAACATGTATTTTTCATAGGCATCCTCTTTTAAAGGGGAGGTATGACCACCCTAGTTCCTTCCTGCTTCCAACCCTACACATTCTGACTGCAGGTGGCCTGATTGGGGAACTCCCAAGTAGAAGCTTAGCTTGGGATGCTTGCTGTAAGGAACCAGGCCTTGAACCAGCAGCCTAGGGCTCCCAGAAGCCCCATGGCTCTGCAGCTCAACCTACACCTGGCCCTCAGCTCCCTTGCCATGCCCCCCAGCTTCACAATTGGCTGCTGATAGACAGCAGCAGGAAGCTGGATGAAGCAATGTGTTGCTTTTCCTGTGGCCTGCCTTGCTGCTAAGCTCTCTCCATTGGCTCTCTCTCTGTTCTGACCTGTGCGTTACCTGCCTTGCCCTAGAGCCTTACGTTGCTGCCCTGGGCCTGTTCTGGGTGCCTTGCCCTTGTCTGAGGGTGATACCTGACCTTGTGCCCAACTCTGACCTGATCCTGCAACTACTAACAAGTCCGCAGATCCCGACACCTGCATCCTTACAGCCATCCCTGAGCCACTCTATTTTACATTTATATTCTGAAAGCTCAGGATAGCTTACAACAAATCAAACAGCACAGTAAAGCAAATATAACAAAGAGAAATAATTCACATGCATACAACTTAAAAAAACCAACCATCTTCTCAAACCACTCCCTTTCTCTTACTTCTTCCCCAAGGGAGTCCCTCTCTGCTCCAGCTCCCTAATCTCTCCACCTAGTCCAGATCCCCTCCCACTCCCTTGTACAAAGGGACTGTGGCCAACCCCAGATTCCTCCATCCCAAACATTTCCATTGGGAATATTCTGGGCTAAATTCTAAAAAGGTTAATAGTTAAATTCTAATAGCAGATTCCAGTTCACTCCAAATAACATCTGAATAAAAGGGAAAATAACAAAAAGAGATCTAGATATTTTTCAAAATAATAGTTCTCTTGTTTGTCAAATTAATAGACCAAACTAGAGCAAACTAGATGATTAAGACTAAGCGATTGAGAAGAAAATCTACCAACCATTATTGTCAGACCTGCCAACATATCTGCCATATTTAGAGAATTTTTGATTAGACGTTTAAGAAAAATAATTAACGTAGGACATTGATATGGTGACCTCTGGATCAAGCCATATATCTTGGGAGGGGGGACTGTATCAAAGAGTAGAGTAGATAAAATCAGAAGCAACAAGTTTGGCCTGAGTACACTGATATTCTAGCTAAGGGCTCAAATCCTCTGCCATTAAGTTTAATGGGAGCTAAGACACTGACTTCCAATAGACGGAGGATTGTGTCCTAAGATACTTAAATGGAGCTGAGTTAAAAGTTACTCATATAGCTACTTGATTCAATGTTCCTCAGTTGACTGAGAGTCTTTTCATACTGGTCCATTTAGAATACAAAAAGAGACAGTGAAGAGAGGAGAGGAGCGGTTGTAAAACACTAGCTAGAGGGACCGTAGGCAACGGTGGAACTGGGACAGCAGTAGTTGAGAAAATAAGGAAGGAGGGGGTCATTAATTGATTCAGAATCTACACAGTTAGTCCAGTTCTGGTTAACCAAAATACCTCCAGAAGAAGAAACAGTAACTAGTAACAGAGAAAGACTTATAAGAAATGAAGGCAAAATCTGTGAAGGAGTAAAATCTATGCCAACTGCAGCCACATTTCCTCCTCCTCCTCCTCCTCAAAGAAGACTAGACCACTCTATGGTCAGACTCCTGCATTTGGATTTGAGGGCCATAGCTCAAGCACTGGAGTTGGGAATTTTTGCCAGCAACTGGCTACAATCCTGAAAGTACTCACTCCTGAGGGCCACACACACCCCCCCCCCATTGACTTCAGTAGGGGCCACTTTCTCATGTTACCCGGGGGTGGGGGGAGGGGAGAAAAGCAGACTAGCACATTCTCCATAAAACTCACCTTCTCTCCTTAAAACTCACCTCTTTTGTTCTGCTGTCTGACTCTTTATCCTGCTGAGCCACTATTTCCTATACCTACGGTCTGTTTACCATTATCCTTGCCACATGGACCTGCCTGCTGTCATTCTCATCGTAACCAAGCCAAGTACGTGCACTTGAGACCTCGCATCTTCATGTTAGACCCCTTGTCTCTCCCTCTGTTCCTCTTCCTATGTCTCTCAGATTGTAAGCCCTAGGGGCAGGGACCGTGTCTATTTTATTACTTTGTAAAGTGCCAGGTACACTGCTGGCGCTATATAAATGTTTGTTAATAATAATAATAATAATAATAACATTCCTACGTGCACTAATTCCCAGGAGAATAGAGCCGCCAATGCCCTCACAGAAGGTCCCCTCCCTCCACCCCTGGGTAATGTGAGAAAGTGGCTAAAGTTTACTCCAGAGTAACCAATTTCAAGATTATAGCCAACTGTTATTTTGAATTTTGTGGTGGTGACGCAGGCCAGGATTTTCCAAGGAAACAAAGGAGTTAACTGAAAAATCCCATTGAAAGACAATAGTATTTATGTTCTTAAATCCCTCTGAGCTTGGTGACATTAGGTTCTGTGCTATAATTTTGCTGCAAATACAACTGAATCCATTAAAGAGAACCTGATTTTTCAGTCATGTTATATACAAAGTTTAGGCACCCATAAAATTGTTACTATTATCTCTCTTACACATGTACACGGTAACAACAGATTATAGGGCAAGAGTAATAAAACGTTGCTCAAGAGAGAGAAAAGGTCTTGAAGTTATCCTTTTAGAAGAGTAGGACCATTGTTTCCCAACCAAGGGGACGGAAAGACTATGACTATTGCTCAAGAAAACAGCCACTGTCACTTTTGCTACTCTTTGCTGGGATTTGTTTGTTTGGCTGGAGTTCATGGACTTCATTCATTCAAAGTTCCTACTATTAGTATTAATTATTTGCTTAAACACCAGCCCTGCGTACAAGATACTAAGAGAAACCAGCCCCTGTCTGAAGCACTTACCAGAGTTTTTACCTCAGTGACAGTTGAAGAGAATTCACTGACTGGGATGCACACTTTGTGGAAGCCGTTTTGCTTTCCAGTTCTGTAACATACTCAAGCGACAAGTCGGACAGCTTATCCGGGGTGGCGGCTTTCGAAGGTTGGCAACAATAGCTTCTCCTGACTCTTGGAGCTTCTCAAGGCACCATGGATCCTGGGGAGGAAAAGTGTCTTTTTTTGTCCAGGGCAAATAGTTCAGCCCAGCCCTGTAGAGCTCTGTGTGTATGTGTGTCTCGGTTTGAGACCTGAATTGTTTTTAGCTAAGAACAATGAGAACAGAGGGGAAGCTTCTCTTCAATTTGCCCTAATTGTGAGCATACTTCTGTGAAGGATTCTCTGCTTAGTACAATTTACTCCAGTACATAATGCATGCGCAATATGGGACTTCAACTCCAGTATTAACATAGGCCTTGTGCTGGCTCTTGGAGTACGCAAGGACTCTTTTCTTGAGCAAAGGCTATGTGGTCAATCTAAGGTGCTTCATGCTTCAACACATCTGCTTGGAGTTAAAGTTAACATTGTGGAAAACCAAACTTCTTCAAAACAAGTTAATAATTTTACATTCATAAAATCTGCTTTATAATGTGATTAGAAGGTTCCTGGAGGTGCATGTAACTAACTGCATGGCCTCCTACTAGTGAAATGACAGCCACTCTGCTGTCCTTTTTTGCTATGAAAAAAAGATTTAGATACACTTTGTAGGCTGAAAACAAAATAGGAAGAGAGTAACTGTGTAGTGTAGCTTCTACACAGAAATGCTTGGAATAATGTGAAAGACAACAGTGACCAGTTTTTGTATGTTTGGAAATGAAATATCTGGTGTTTAAAGAAGAGCTTTCCAACCGGTGGGTTGTGGGGTTGCAGAATCTGTGGGTGGGTAGGTGATGATCTCCATTTATATCTAATATCCTATGAATGTCCCTGCTGTCTGGGGTGGGGTCACGGGATTGTATTTAAATCTCAAAGTAGGTTGACACAAACCAAAAGGTTGGGATGGAACCATAGATTTAGGGTGAAAACAGACATGACGCTAACCACCCTTTAACCACTCTTGGTGGTTATTTATGCATGTTGCAGGGCTGGATTGGTGCCCTATGCAGCCCTGAAACATGCATAAATGACCACCAAGGGTGGTTATAGGGTGGTTAGCGTCATGTCTGTTTTCACCCTTAGGATGTTCTTGGCAAAAGAACTTTTGAATTTCTGGATTTAATTTTTTCAAGAAATTATTGAGGGTAAAATTTTTACATGTGCCAAATTGATCTAGGAACCTGGATCTGATTTTCAAAATTGATCAGACACCATTTTGCCTGACAAATGAGGTCTGTACATCTGCATAAGCAAGAAGCCTAAGGTGTTTTTAAGACAAGCACCTCCCTCCCCACCTATTACCCACCCATCATGCATATTGCAGGGCTGCATAGAGTGCCAATGTAGCCCTACAACATGCATGATGGTTGGATGATTGGTGGGTAATAGGCTGGGAGGCGCTTGTCTAAGAACACCCTTAGTCTGCTCATTCGGTCACACTCTTACCCCAGTTTGCATAGAATCATGGAATGTGATGGGTTTAGAAGGGACCTCAAGTCTAACCCCCTGCATCTCTTCTAAAGTTATGCCGAACAGAAGCAGGGAAAGGGCATCTCCTTGCTCAGTATCTAGAGAACGTAAGCAGCACCAGACTGGATCAGACCAATGGTACATCCAGCTCAACATCCTGTCTTCAAGAGTGGCCAATTTCAGTCACTTGAGAGAAGGACACAACAGGTCATACTAGAGTGATTGATTCCCTCTTATTTACTCCCTGCTCAGAGGTTATGTCCCTCATGTCCCAACAACTAGTCCAATAAGCCATTTAAGGACCTATCATCTAAGAACTTATCCAATCTTTCCTAAAATCCAGTTACACTATCATTCTCTGGCATCCTCTGGCAAGGAGTTCCACAAGTTAAAACGCCTCTCAGTCTTGCCTTTCCAGCTATTACTCATCTTCTCAGCTGGGTGACACACCATTTCCTGAGATTAACCAGCTTCCTCAGAATTCCAAATACTATCACAAGGGTTTCCAAACGTTTCTGTGTGTGACCCCCTTTTGAGACTTTACTATCCTCCCGTGACCCCAGTCAGCAACAACAAAGCCATGGAAAAGGGATTGCAAACTCATCTGCAGATGCTACAACCCAGGAGTGGGAAAACCTTTTCACTTCCACAAGCCACTTTGAAAATCAGTGTTTAAAGCTCTGTGGGCTGGATAGGAGCTGGGGTTGAAGGTGTTTTATGGGGTTGCTTGGGACGAGTAAAAGAAATTGCCTCTTGTGCCTTCATCATCAAGCACCTTGGCGATTCCAGGTGGTAGATCTGTACAAATGCCACCACAGAATAAGCCTGAAAAAACGCTATGGTGCAGCCACTGGAGCCTGCAGGTGGTGTCTGAATGCAGACTTACTGATGTTAGCAGTTCCATTGAATTCACTGAACACGGGCTGGGAAATGACCCTCGCTTTTTCCATCTCATCAATGGGGAGTAAGAATACCAAGCAGCTTCCCAAGGTGTTGAGAGGTTCAGCGACTGTGTCTGGGGATCCCGAGATAAACAACCAAGTGTGTGTCCGTGGTAAATAATAATGTTTTAATCCCTCTGAAAGGCCGCTTTTCGTTTGCATGCATAGGCAATGCCAGCTGAGCCTGAGTCAAACTGGGATATGCCGGTTCCTTAAAGGATCCTCTCCTTTGGTCGGGATGAAGACAAAAGCAATCAGCTGCCAAGAAAGTAACCAGTTTGATATTCCCAAGTGCGTCGCCAGGACTTTAGTTAAGCAAATAGCCCTCATGGAAGCCACACAGCTGAACCCCCGAAGAATACAGCTAGCGACAGCCAAGAATCTGGGAGTGGTGGGGAGGTGTTGATAAAATACTTGTTAGAGAGAGAAAATTGGATTAGCCGTGGGATCCTGGCCATGAAGTTCTTTGGGATGAAGGGGGAGAAAAAATAATAATCTTGTTCTTTTTTCCCCCCTTCACAGGCCAAAGGAGGCCTCACAGCCAAGACATCAGACCCTCTAATCTTATTTTCTTTTTTCTCTAGCATGTGTTCTATTAGCCCCTTTTTTCATTTAACTCCTATGAATAGCTCAGTGGGTAGCATCCTCCTTAGAAAGTGGTGGTGGGAGAGAAATCCCTCCTTGGAGATGCAATGTCCAAAGAGAAATGCAGACAAACTTCCAGCCTCAGTGCGGAGAAGAAAGACTCCTTCTGTAATCCTGTCTGCCGAATCCTGACACTGGACTCCAAGGTAGCCATGGATCAACAGGTCTCTTTCCTGAGAATGCACATGAAGTGCGGAGAGTCCAACAAGGCAGGACAGTGCACCAGCTTCTTCTAAACTTGCGCAGGTGAAAAATAGATTAGGGGCAGGAAACATCTGCCCACGGGCCAAATACAGACCGCAGCTAATTTTTATGTGCCCCCTTTCCCGTTACTGAATCTAGTCCCTGGATACAGTTTCTACCCCTAAGTGCTGAAAGACTGAGTTCTGGAGCAGAGATGAGGGCTTGCACACATGGAAAGGGGACAGAGCCATAATCTGGACCCTCCACTTGCTGAGTGCACACCTAAAACATTGCTGTTCCCAACTTCTATGCGGCCGAGAGAGAGATGCTTTTGGCTGGAAAGGAAAAAGGTGGCTTTGGATAGAAATACCGTAGTGTATTGGGGTTATCTAGGAGAAATGAAAATATTCAGAACAAATAGATGCCCTGTTATCATTAGTCATCATTTATCATGTGCTTTCAGTGTTCAAAGTGCTTTTCAGTCCTTATCTAGTTTACCCTCACCACGACCCTTTGTGGTAGGTTACTATTATTCCTATTTTACAGACTGGGAACCGAAGCTGAGAGAGTGTGACTTGCCCAAGGCCGCCCACTGAGTTGATGGCTAAGATGAGATTTGAATTCGCGTCTTCCAAGTTCCACCTGATCCACTAGGCTACATCGACTCTGATTAACTGAGACGCGGGGTAAAAACAGACATGACTGTGGCCCAGGACTCACCGGCACCTCTATTCAGGTGCTGCCAGATGTTATACCAGGACTGCCTCGGGGTAGATAGGTAGCTAGCCCGAGTTGTATCCCTGGAAAATCGCCATGGACACAACCCAGCTGCCCACACGTTTGTTCTGTCCTGTCATACCCACCTCAGGGCAGGGGTCACCATGTCCAAGCATGACTGTCTGTCATGGCAGGGGGCGCTGGGGGCAGGGCATGGCCCGCCTGCATTTTTGTCTAGCTCCTGGCCCTACTGGGGCCATGCTGGTGGCAGGACAGTTCCCTGGCTGCAAGCACATTTGTTCCATGTCCCTACCCAACCCAGACCGTGTAGGGCTATGGTTTCCTGCCCCGCGCCAGGCCGGGGAGTCACTGTGTTGCCTGCATGTCTGTTTCTATCCATGATCTTACACACAATTTTAACAATGGGAAGGACCGTTCTCACTGAAGAGCCAGCCACCCACATTCCACACTTAGAAATCCAGACACTATAGAGTGTCACTAGCTTAAACATGTGATGAGTTGGGCCGCTGGTGTAACTCAGTGGAGTTTCCGTGTTTGTGCTGATGATTTATACCAGCTGAGCATCTCCCGTTGGAGGCCTAATCTTGCATCTCTTGAAGCCAATGAGAGGGATGGGGTGCCCAAGGGATTTAGGGGTGGTCCCACATGCAGGCGCGCTGCTAACTTCCCCACACTAATATATATATATATGCTGTGGTGCACAGTCCACTGACTCCAGGGTAGTCCCACTGAAATGCCACAAAACTTCAATGACGTTACTCTGGAGTAAAGAGTTTGTGGATTGCAGCCATATGGATTTAAACAGTCCCACCATGATGGCTGGATGGGGGATTGTTTAGAGAGCGCAGAGGAGAACTATGTGGCTGTTGGATGGAGGCTAGGGACTATTAGTCACCCATCCTGCATGCCCTTTCTTGTCCAGATTAAGGTTGCATACAACCAAAATTACAGCAACACCACAAGGAGGCCAACTTCTTCATCGTGAGCAAAGGTTGCCAGAAAGGGCCTGTTATGCATTAGGCCCCAATCCTGCTCCCTTGAAGCCAAACAGAGCTTTACCGAGGATTCCACTGGGTGGTTGGGACTTCGCCATATTTACTGATTAGTGTGAAACACTTCACTGCTTCAGATCAGGCTGAAACTTACAACAATCAGGACTGGACGAAGGAGTTTTGCTGCCCTAGGGACTCTAAGGCTGCTGTCCCAAAGCCATGCCCCCCCAGTCACACACCCGACCCCAAGCCACACCAGGATAAAGGAGATAATAAATACATTAAATACATAGAAAAACACAAAATAATAATTTAAAAAAATCGTACTCACCCAAAGTGGGGGGCATCCTCAGAAATCCAGACTGGCACCCCTGGCTGGTCTAGGACAGGGCTGGCGGCCCCAGTCCAGCCCCCAGCCATCTCTGGGGGCAGGTCGGGGAGGGGCTGGGCAGGGACTCCAGGGAGCGAGTGGGTTGGGCGGCCCGCCATGCGGCAGCTGGCTTCCCCGCGCGCGCCTCAGGCCTGCGCACGCACGCCAGCCACCACCATATTTGCTCTCTGCCCAGGTTGCCAGCCTGTGAGTCCGGCCCTGTACTGTCTCCATCCAGAGTCATTGGAGCCTTTTTGGTGCCATTTATAGAACTCAGAGAGTGCCCTTTTCCTTTGAGTGTTGAGTCCACTTTAAGTTTCCCAAGAAATCAACAGCTTTTATTAAAGCAATAGGTAAAAAATCGGTGCAAAAAATTAATTTGCTAATTTTCGGAGTTAATATGGGAGCGGGAGCAGAAAAAGAGCAATCAATATGAGGGGAAAGTAAAAGAGGTTGCAACACAGGCAGCCCCAGAACTGGGGTAGCTCAACGTCACTGTAGAGCCCCAGAGAACAGAAGGACAAACAGCTGGCCCCAGCAGATACACAGCATAGTCAGCCCAGCTGGGGCGCTGGAAAGCAGGGTGGAGGGGAACTCTGAGAGGTGTGGAGCCCAGAGAAGAGGGGGACTTGGGGATTAAAGAGTAATTTCAGTCAAAACTGAGGGGTCACCGACCCCCAGCCCATCATGTCAAAACCAGGTGAGAGAAAGAGGGCACTTTACAGGTTTTTGGCAGGGGAAAATAATGGAGGGGGTGGGTGGGGGCATAGATTTCCATTCACCCTGTCCGAACAACCTCCAGGGTCAGAATCTGACTCCCCAAAATCAGGGTGCACAGAGTTCCAAAATTAGGATGAAAAAATCAGTATTATTAAAATTAGTCCTTACTTAGTTCACCCTCACAACTTTACAATCATCCTTACTTAGTTCACCCTCTCACAATCTATTCCCATTTTAAAGATGGAGAAGTGAGGATGAGAGAGAGAGTGATTTTCCCAAGACCACACACCGAGTTCACAGCTAAGACAGGATTTGAATCCTGGTCTCTCAAGTCCAAGACCTTGAATAACAATAGCGATTGTAAAATGTGGGAATTTGAGGCATATAAAAAATCATCTGAACCCAAAGGGCCTCGAGCACGTGGGTATCTGAGAAGCCTACACCAGGGTAACCTCAGTTCAGGGTGTACGCACAAATGGGCGATGTGTCCCCAACCCCGAACACCCTCGCTCACTACCCAGGGTTCAACACTTATCCCATTGCTAAGCGGGATCATTTACCAGGAGGAAATTATAAGGTAACAAAATCAGGTGGATGCTTTTATACCAGGCTAAGTTCCTTTTGTGTACAATCCCATAAGGCTGCGAATGGGTAAATGATTGCCCTCAGTTGCAATGGTGTAAAACTGGAGAAAACCCATGGACAGGGGTGTAGAAACGTGGAGAGGGGGAAGGCGACATCACAACTCTCTTCTCCCAACTTGTTCTGGGGAGAACATCTGCTCCTTAATGGCAAGTGACTTAAGAACACAGGGTCACGGTTTTAGGGGCAAAATTAAGGAGTGTGGTTCCCCTATATGCCAGTCCCAGGATGGGATAGTATGTCCCCCCCCCCCCATTTTTATATGCTGAGTCAGGGGATGGGGAGGGATGGTGCACAACTCTTCCCCCCCGAACTTTCTACTGTGGTTACACAACTATCCATGGACCCCAGTGGAGTTACTCCTGCCCAGTGCCCTATTGGTGTAAAGCAAGAGCAAACTCTCAGACACAAAGTATTCATCCTTGTTAAACTCAGCAGAGGCAGGATCTGGCCCTGCTGCCATTTGTACATGGTTTTCCCTGCCAGCCAAATCCAGCCTTGGTAAGTGCATGTTTAATTCATTCACAATTCATGGTGTAAGGAGAACAAAGCAAGTGTCTGAGGGAATATAATTACCTCATGGCAGGGAGCCGGGGAGTTCAAGTTGGTTGGCACCTGGACTTTGAATTAGGCCTGGCTCTGATTGGTTCTTGCCAGTCTCACAACAGGGCCGAGGACAAAACCTCTGGGGAGGGGGCGTTTTCAAAGTCACACAGCACGTTAGAGCTGCCTGGGCGAGCTGGAAGAGACTTTTGCTGGGAAATGCCACGGCTGCCTCAAACACGGAGATCAAGGGGCTGGGGCTAGCTCACCCTGAGGAAGAGCTGAGGGAAAAATAAAGGCCTAGGCCTGCCAGGTGCTGAGCGCCCTCCTGTGAAGCCATTTTCCTGGCCTCTAATGTACAGTAGTGGCATGACCTTGGACTAAAATTTGTGGGGGATGCTAGATTCCCTTGACCCACATAAGCCCCATTTCTAAGCTGAGGCAAAGCTAGGTTAGAAGGGGCCCTGCAGAAGATGAAATTGGGCTTACTGGCCCCTCCTCCCAATGACATTGGATTCAGATGCAGCAGGGAGCATGGGCACCCAGACAGTTGCACCACCTGTCCCTATATTGCTACGCCCTTACCCCCCATGACCCTGTGGGAGGAGGAACTTTGTGGAGGATGCATCCGCCAGTATGAATGAAGCCCACGATGTACAGCATGACAAGGCATGGCCTACTTAGTTGGGAGGACATGTCTGCTCAAGGAAATGAGGTATGCTTTTTAGTTTTGACTGAAACTCATATAGCAGGGATAGGGAACGCTCTGGTTTGAGGCTGGTTTTTGTCTGGCCTCTGGATCCAACCTCGACAAGCACTGAAGAAGCTGGAACTCAGGGGAGTGGGGGAAGTGGAGATGAGGGGAGGGATCCATAGCAGAAAGATATAGGGTGTTAACGGACATGACAGACATCAGTTAACCCTACTGAAGGGATGAGGGCTACCCCTGGCTGGGTGTGCTCTGGCTGTATGAACACGCATCCCCGTGGCCTGTCCCGGTGGGGGAGGGAGGGCAGGAAGTGACATGTGAGTGCCCGGTCATGTCCCACCCCCCCTGCCATGACAGACAGTCATGGCTGCCTATTACAGACAGCCATGGGTGAGCGCCATGGCAACGCCTCAAGCCAGGAAGATCCAGGGGTGGGAACAAACGTTCCCGCTCAGTTTGCCCGTTCTGGCCCGGCTGGGCGGCAGCTAGGCATGGACGGTGGGTCCACTTTAATCCGGGCTCATATTTCTGGCCCAGCTGCCACCCCGAGTCAAGTTTGTATCAAGCCCACATCTGAAGGGCCCGGAACAAATGTGACACTATGATACTGGCCCAGGCGGGCCAAAGTTTGGCAACACCCATAACTTGGAACACCTCATCCCTTAAACGCTCCCACCACCACCACCTATCAGGCCTGTGAAGCTAGTATTAATTTTCAAAGCGCCCCAAGGGAGGGAAAATATTCCTCACTCTATATAGTATAGCAAGGCTCTAGCTTGAGTTAGTACCTCGTGGTGTGAAGTTAGGGCTTGAAGCTCAATCCACAGGTCACTTACTCCAGCATAAGTGGTTTGTAGATCACTGCCAATGGGAGTTTTGCCCTTGACTTCCATGGTGGAGGATTGAGGCCTGCTTATTGAATGTGCTGAATCTATAGTAAAACATGGTGCTTAAGGTGGAGGTGCCTCTGCTTCTGTGCCTATTGCCCTCAGTGGACGAGCCATCACTAATCACACTGTCCAGGGCTGTTCAAATTACATTGGATTACACTTTAAATCTGTTACCAGGTTGATTAAAAAACACACGCACAACCCCCACTTGAGGTCGAGAGCAGCAGAAGGTTCCATTGCTGCCACAGAGCTGCCTCCGGTGATGCATGGGACTACACCTCGGCTGGTGAACCCATACGTTTTGGCTGCTTGTGTTGGGCAGACACCTCAAAGGGCAACCGCGTGAAATCCTGGAGGGGAGTGGTAACTAACCCTTTAACTGAGGCACTTCAGCTCCACAATGCGTCTTAGCAGCTGTCACCATAACTCAACTGAAACATCAAGTGTTCAGAGAGAATGGAAATGCCCTGCAGAAAGACAGTTTTTTCAGACGTGCTGAGCATCTGGAGTACCAGGTTAAGCAGGGCCAGGGTCCCAACATCCAAATCTGTCTTTAGGTTTTAAAATTCCCATCCTCCTGCTAAGCTCCATCACCAGCAGACTGAACTCACCCCTGTACTAGCACAGCAAATTGGGCCTTGGGGACAGGCCTGTGGTTTAGGAATTTGGGTTTCGACCATTATAGAAGCAAGGAGGCAGGTATGACACCAGGCAATATTGATCGGGGTTTCAGTCCTATCTAGGCCTGTTGAGGGATGGGGGTACAATTGTACAAGGCCCCCAAACTGGGGGTGGGCAAGGAGTACTACAAGCTAGTATCTGTGGGAAATAAAGTACCACTCTCTCCAGAAATTGGCTTGGTCAGCCACTAAGTGATGGCAATGGGAGGGTGTGTGTGTGTGTGTGTGACGAGGGGTGAAAATGGGAAGTAGGGGCTGGGCCCCCAGCTACAAGAATGTACCAGGGCCCCAAATTTCTCTCAATGAGCCTGGTCCCCTTTAAGACCTAATAAGTGCCATTCCAGCAGGTACATCCAGTGCTTACCTGCCTGCAGTCCCTATTTACACTAAATCAACAGCTCAAGGTGTCTGGGTTGGCAGGACAGCAGTTGACTTGTGAAGAGTTGCCGATCAAAGGGGACTCAGGGTATTCAAAACTTGAGGGCTCAAAGTACCAAGTAAGCATCAAAACATAACGCTGTTGTGAAAGCACAGCTTCAAATGCTCCCTTCTTTAGGACAAAGGCTTTAATCTGACTGACTGGTAAACAAAACCTTCTATGCAAGCATCCACTGTTACACAATCAGGCTGGGCAAAGGGTCAAAGGTTGTGACCTTTCTTGGCATAAACAATGTCAGGAGACTGCAGAGAGCCACTGTGCTCATATCCCCAATGGAAGGTGGCTTCAGGAGTATTTTAACCCCACAACTGGGGTTGAACCCCAGGCATCAGCATCCATACTCTAGACAAGCAGTTCCCAAATAGTGACCCTACAGAGCAACAAGTGAAACCCTTATGACCCCAAGTGTTGGGAATGTGCACAGCTAATTATGCAGCTCCAACCTCATTGGGACCCCATTTAGCAATGTGGTGACCCCTAGAAGGGTTACCACCTGTCCAGGTTTTGAGCTATAGCCTCTGAGGAAGCCTGGAGTTCTCTGATCAGCCTGGGGTGCTCATGTTTAACCCAGAGAATCAGGACTTCTGTGGGAGGCTACATCAGAAGGGAGGCGGGCCATAGAAACTTTCCTGTCTCTTTCTGACATGGCCATATCCCATGCAGAGCATTGTGATGTCACAATGCTCTGTAAGGGGCAGGATGGCAACAGAAAGGGTTATGAGAGTCTCTTTGCTTCACCCCCTTCGATATGGTCCTACCTCCATCTCGGATTACTTCCTAGCCCCTAGCATGGGAACTCCAGCTGGGGTTGAGCTTTCTGTTTCATTACCCTTCTGTTTTCTCTCAGGAAACCTGCATTAGCCCAGGTTTGGCTACCATGTGTGTCCCCAACTGGTGCAGGATATTTGGAAAGCAGAACCCCAAAATGTCAGGACAGATGACAAGTAGATGTTCTGGCTGAAGACAGACAAATAGAAAGCCAGTTGTGCATTATTTTGGGCCTTGCCATGATGCGGATGTGCTGAGCACCTTCCAAGGAAGGCTGATCTTGGGAGGTTTCCACTCAGATTTGCAGTCCAGAGGGAGCTAGATAAATTCATGTATGCTTTGGGTCAGACACCAAACCCAACCTTAAATCTTGTTGAACTTCCCCCATAGTCAACAAACGAAGGCCAATATTAAATTAACATGTGTTAATGGTAGTCAAAAAAGAGTGAAAGAGGCAGCAGAAATAAGGTAGGACAAGGTGTTCAAGCAACGGGGTGAGAGGGCGGACTACCCCTGGTGGCAGCAGGGGATGGAAGGAAGGATGGTTTGATACTGGTAGAGTGGGTGTTGGGATGGGTTAGTAAGGCATATTGTTAGATATTATTATTGAAATGTTAAATGGGAGGGGAGGGTTTTCTTGTGTATTATGATGTATTTGGTGTTGGGTTTCCCCTGCGTGGGATAAAAACCCTAATATTGTATTTATTATTTATGTGAGCTGCCTCGAGCTGACTTTGGTTGGGAGAGTGCGGGGTATAAATTAAAGATGAAATGAAATGAAAAAAAATGAAATATGCTTTTACCTAGTGGCACCATTTCCTTTATATCCCCAAACATGGATCTTTGATAATCTTACCTCATAGAGGCTATTGAAGGGCTTTGAGCTGATCACAGTACATTCTTAAAAACGTGCTTGTATACAAAATATTTTGTCCTTCTATATGGCTTGAGAACATTGGGTTTCTATATGAACATTCATTTAGCCTCCCTCTGTGAGGAAGGCAATTGTTATCATCCTGCCCAGTTCAAACAACTTATCTAGAACATACAGGGAACCCGTGGAAGAGTCTAACCAGACCCAAATCCTAGCACTGTGCCTTAAAGACAAGACTATCCTCATCCTCTAAAACAGGGCAAAGTGTCCAAATAGGAGCTCCTCAGACTTGGCAAAGAAAAC
Source organism: Sphenodon punctatus (assembly GCA_003113815.1). NCBI lineage: Eukaryota > Metazoa > Chordata > Lepidosauria > Sphenodontia > Sphenodontidae > Sphenodon > Sphenodon punctatus. The sequence continues at coordinate 3,799,493 of QEPC01010657.1, read as the reverse complement.
CCCAACCCATGTATATTCAAAGGAGACCTGGCTAGAATCAGTGTTTCCACTGACGAGTCAACATCTTTATGGGACAAAGGTCATCTCTATGGACATGAAGCCAACTAGTGGGAGTGAAAACAGCATTCACTATGAATCCTGGAAGCTATAAGGATATTAAAAATACATTATAAAGATTCAGAGTACCATTTGGCTTTGGGGATCTGTTCATGAAATTAAAAAGGACCAATTTAAACTTCCTGAATGACTTTCCCCTTTTCCAGTCTTTTCTGAACACCTTTCTTGCTCTACTAAGATACAATGAGCACCAGGGCCAATGTATTCAGATTCATAAGAACCATGTGAAGAAAGGGACTCCATGACACTTTGTGCAGAAATGATAGGTTTACTGCAGAGAAAACTAAATGGCTGGTTCCGAAGTTGCATTTCATGCAGTGGATTTTCTCCTTGGGCTATCATCGTGTACAGTAAAGTTGTCATTTAACTTCAGTGGGACCAACGTATTCCACTAATGAATAACCATCAAACATTCCTTTGGCAAAGGTGTTGGGGATTGACAGGTGCCTTGTAGGTACCTCAAAGTAACTGCAAGTACAACTTATGTGCAGTCTTTGAAACAACTACACAGGTAAACTATGCTTAATGCTTTAATTCCTAATCTTCTTGGAATTATATGCAGCCAAACCCAGCATAAGTGGTTGGGAAACAATTGTGGATATCTGCAATGTAGCCTCTATGTGGAGAGAGGTTGATTTTATATATCAGAACGCATCCTGCTGTAATCCTGGGCATTTTACACCAATAATTTCCTGTACAGATTTGGAATGGCAAATTTCTTTCTCTTCACTTAGTCCTGACTAAATCTCACTTCTCTAGAAAGCAGGATGAATGTCTATATTATAATTTCTATAGCACTTTTCAAAGTGCCTTACAATCCTTATCTAACACACCCTCACAACCACCCTGTGAGGGAGGTCATTATTGTTCCCATTTTACAGATGGGGAACCAAGGCTGAGGGTGTGTGACTTGCCCAAGGCCATCCAGTGAGTTTATGGCTAAAATGGGATTTGAACTTTGAACTCCAGCACCTTATCCACTAAGCTACAGTGGTACACTGGCCTTGCATGGCAATCTGTATGTCTTGGATTTCCCCACTCTTTAAATGAAAGGACTTGCTATGCAAGTATCAAGCAGAATTTGCCAACCACCAAGCCTGGACACATCTGTGGGACATTCCCAGTCATGTAGCAAATGGAACGAGAGCATGAAGGAAAGAGAAAGATGGGCATCAAAGAATGGAAATTTAGAAACAGCATCCGAACTATGTTTTCTTTCAGGCAAAGCTCTATTTAACTTCAGTGGCAGTTCTGCTTGAACCAAAGACAATGGCAAAACTGGATCCTGAACATCCTCTTAAACAAGGGCCAAATCTCAGTAATACTGGTAGGGGTGGCTGCACGAGACTCTCTCATTATGTAATTAATTGCAAGGCCTACCAGTCAGGAGGCCCCACTCCATGTAAGTGGCAGCAAAGTGGTCCTGGAGTTAATGACAGCAGCAGAGCAGAGTCTTGGCCCTTGCCCCAGCAAGCCATGTGGGGAAGGGAGAGAGGAGACCTCATGTAAGGTGAAAGGGCAGGCTTGGCACAGTTAGGAGGGGAAAGCTTCTCTTCCCAATTTGGACTCCTGTTACTTCCCTGCCAAGGGAAGTTGCTGGGAATCCCACATAAAGAGGGGAAGAGAGAGAGATATGGGGCATTCATACATGGTAACAGATACAAAAGACGAGTCCTGTTCGACACTCTTTTCAGGTCACCTCATTGTAAGAAATGGTGCACTCAGAACTGAATTGGATTTGGTGGCCTAGTTAATTTCCCTGACTCTTAATTCTGTTATGAAAGGTCTACATCAGATGCCAGAATAATTCTCCAAGAGCCCAATTCTATAAATGTCAACCACTGTGAGCAGCCCCCTCTCATAATCAGCAAATCAGTCTCCCTCAATGATTTACATGTCCATGAAAAATAATTTCTAATGTAAAGGAAGAAAAGTTTTTACCTAATTATCTTCTACCCCTGGTTTGAATTGAGCAACTGTGTCTCTTTCACTGGCTTTATCAAAGCAGCCGCCAGCACAAAAGCACATCTAATTTTAAGTGGGCTTTAGTTAGCCGACTTAAAATTGATCATGCATTTTAGTTTCAGTAACTTGCAATTTCTGCACTCTTTGATAATGCACTTTAAAGAGCAAACCTCCTTTAATGACAAGGCTTAAAAGAAATGACCTTTCTGAACAAAATATCAAAGCTGAGAAAGACAGTTCTTTAAAAGAAAAAAACTCCTATGAATTAAAATGACCTTGTGTTCTGAAACTTTTTCATACAATATTTGATGTTTTACACCTTCCTTTTCTACCCTCACAATGAGACCCAGCACAATTCAGCAAGCGCCTTCTGTGAATGGTGTTTGAGAGGGCCCGAGTGCAAAGAGAAACTTGAAGAAAAAAAAATCAGATTGCTGCTCTATTCTCTGTATTACTGCTTGTGCTGCTTAGTGCTTATCCACACAGGGTTGTGTATGTTTTTCAGAGTGAAAAAACAGAGTGACCTGTTTTTTAATATCTTTTTGCAGATATTAAAGTGACCACAAATATTTTCTTCCTGTCACAGTTGAAGTCCTCTCTGTTAGGAGCAAGTCCGTTTCTAAATTTGATAACAGCATGAATCATTGAAGTTGTTTGTCTAAGAGGCATGGACAAGTAACATAAGAGCATCCGCTGTGCTGGAGGAAAAAAAACCCTACCTCACAATTAAAGCCCTGTTGTAGAACAAAGCTGAGCAAGGGGCTGGGGTATCCTTTTTCTTCCAGCTGTAAGAGAAGTAAACATCTTTGTTCCGTGTAGCACAAGAACAGTGCCTGGCAGCAAAACAATGTCTCACCTTCTTAAGGGTAAGGACACCGTCAATGTTAGTGATGAATTTCACTGAGCTGTTTCTTTTTGTGTGTGATTTCATACAGAATCACAACATTCTCTTTTCTTCTTAAAAACCAGTAAAATAACACAAAAATATGAAAACAATGCCATATTAAAGAATATAAAATGGGAGGTGGGGCGATAAAGGGGACACGCCCCCCCATCCTGAATTTGAGGCTCAGAGACAGTCTTCTCCTTAATTTTGCCCCTACATGGCTGTTGCTCCAGGTGCTACTCTGAGTCCTGCACGCGTGTGAATTTCCAGGAAGTTGGATGAGCAGGCAGAGCTGCCGCCATCTTGGGGAGTCAAAGGGCAGGCGTCTGGGGCAGGGTCTAAGGGGAGGTTCTTGGACCCCGATTCATTTTGAGCCAATGTTACTCCTAGGGTTATCATACCTCCCTTTTAAGAGGATGCTTATGAAATACATGTTGTAGGGTTACACTGAAACAAACACAGCCCTGCACCATGTATTTTTCATAAGCATCCTCTTTTAAAGGGGAGGTAAGGTAACCCTAGTTACTCCACTAGTGCCATAATCAAGCCACAAAAAAGCTCATTTCAGTCTCTTTGGCAAATTTAATAGAATCAGCCATTAGCAGCTGATATCTTAATTTTATTTCTTTTACCAACACGTGGAGGTAGCAGGTCTTTCACTATCCAGCCATTGAGTGGTAAATAGATGAGGAAGATTGGGAGCTGGGCAGATACTATGGCAGGGGTGGGCAAAGTTCCCAATCCCAAGAGCCGCATACCAAAATCTTCATATGGCTGAGAGTCACAAGAGACACGCACATTTGCGTGCATATCTATAGCATGCATACACAACCTCTCCTGCATCGTGACTGGCTGGCAAATATATCAGTTCATTGTCTTCTGGAGTGACCCTTCCTGCTCAGTTCACCTGCCTCCACAATTCTTCTCAAGACCGTCATTACTAGGCAGCGGATCATCACCAATCTCTGTGTTTCCCGTTCTCAAAAGGCTTGTCAAGCTCATCCCTGATGTCAGTTCCCCATTTCTCTGGCACAGAATGAAATTCAGGCCTACATTTAGTCTGCCTGCTAGGGGTGCTCATGTAGTACGTTCATTACTGATGGGCCACTTCATTGATTTCAAGAGCCCTTCAGTCAGCCCAAAAACTAAATTAGCAGTGTGAGATCAAAAATCACTTGTGTTAGGAAGAGTGTGAGGCTTCAGCATAATAGAAGCTTCCATTTCAGACACAAAACAAAGCAGTTTGCAGAAATCCCCCACTTGGCTCAGAGGCTGCAACTTTCAGCCAGTGCTTCAGATTTCTCCCGATGAACTGAAATGTTTGTTGGGTTCTGTCAGGGGTGGGTATATCCAGCCATCATGGGTTTTTATGTAGCCCCTCTCCAATTACTGGATCCTGGCCCATGGCCCCAAGCAGTAATAACATGAGCTCAGGGGAAAGGGTGCAGAGATGAGGGGACGCTCCCAAGGACTGTGGGGGTGGGGGGTGGGGAGATGGATTAATGGTACAGGTCCATGATCTGGACCCTCCCATTCCTTCTCCCATCCTGACCACACACCTTAAGCACCCTCCACCCACTCCTATCCAGCCTGCGCGGAGCTTGTACTAGTGATTCCTGGAAGGAGAGACCCCCCCACCCCCTTTCTGAGTGAAGAGGTCTTAATTTTTCTACCTACAGTGAATTCAATGCATCTTCGTAAACACATTATTGTGTGTTGGGCAAGGCTTAGCAGCCCCTTGTGCATCACTTCTCTGGTTATTGGAGTCACGATGGACCCTCAACACTAATGAAGCCATCTGCTGATTCGAGGGTGGTAAATCATCCCAGCCCTAGCACAGCCTAAAGGGGGCCTTACAACTAAAACCAAGCAAAAGGGGGAGAAAGTTGAAAGCTGGTAGGATGTTGCCTCTGACACTGCTCCTGAGAGTGGATAAAGTTTGGTTTCCTGACAAGTTTCCTTCTGAATTGATGATGGGTTCACACTGCCCAGAGCAGCTGGCTCTTTGCTGATGCCTAACAGCAACGAGCACTCACCCTGTGCTTTTCACCTACAAACCACTCTACAGTCAAGTGCTCTTGAAACCAACGACGAGTCTATTGTCTCCATTAAGCTGGCAAGGGCATGGAGATGGAAAGGTTAGATAAACTGCACAAGGACTGAGGGAGTCAGCATCAGAACTAGAATTCAGCAGCTCTGGCCTCCTAACCCAGTGCACCAAACATTAATTCTCCCTCTTAAACCCAAAGCATTTGCCAGGTCAGGGATTTAAAAAGGCAGCTTACCCAGTACATCCTCCCTTAGTGGAAATGAGGATCTCAGCCTTTTGATCATTATAGCCAAGGGCCCGTGTTCATAGCATTTCCCCCATTGCAAAATGGAGTGAGCTTGGGTCCCTGGTTATAGCCAAGGGTGTTCACGTAGCACTGTAGGGAGGCAGGCACCAGGTAACTTGTAGCCAGGGGCCCGCTACAGCACAAGGCGCTACAGTGACTGAGGCTTCGTTGTATTCCTCCCCCCCACATCTAAAGAGGACCGTAGTACAGCCAGCGTAGTGCTTTTAGATGGATCACACCCATGCTTCTGCTCTGCCTCACCCCCAGGCAGGCCATCAGTTTAAAGACGGGTTGTCAGATGTGCAGGTGGAGCAGAAGCGGAGCAGGCTCCGGAACACCCCGGAGTGCCGCCAGCAAAGTCTCTCCAGGCCACCCAAACCTGAAGCAGCCATCCCTCTAGTTGGTGGATGATGGTTGCAGCTCTGCTTCTGGCCAGGGATTGCCACAGGCAATGCCATAGAGCTGCGGCAGGCAGCCTCGAGCGGTGGCTGATGCACCCGCAGCTCTATGGTGTGGGGGAGAAGGATGTTAGTTGGGCTGCGGTAGTGTCAGGTTTGTTTAAAAGTGGACCTAGGCGCTACTGCAAGCAGGCAGACATGGAGGGTGCACCCCTGAACTTGCTCTGGAGTGGAGCACCTCCGCGTCTGTCTAAAGACACCCAAAGGGCTGAGCACGCTCACCGCCCATTTCCTTTATGGCAGATTCTGTGAATATTACACATATGCTCAGCTTTAAGGCTAATTTGTTATAATGAGGTTAACTGAATGGTGATTTTAGTTCAATGGGACTGCTCATGTGCTTAAAATTAAGCACATGCTTAAATGCTTTGCAGGATCAGGGTTAGAAAGTCCATGACTACAAGATTCCAAGTGTTTGCGAGCCAGGGTCAATGGCAAGAACAAGATCACATTTTCTACTCCCAATTTCTTTCAAAATACGCCATGAACATTAATTGGAAATGGCCACACAATGCAGGCTCCTAGCTATGGCCATTAACTGTTTCAGTCAGAAATACTCAATGCATGCAACATTCATGGTCTTTCCAGAACCATATGAATCCTTTGAAGGCAGTCGGGCTAAGTAAATGAAATGTTTGTGATACACAAGTAATGCCAAAACAAAAAAGTACAAAAGAATATTTTAATATGATGTAAACACACAAACATAGATGCAATGTAAAATATGTATAAAATATCTTGGACAATATTAATAATCATAATAGGAAGAACGTGATTTTTAAAATCATGTGTAAAATGAATAAAAATTGCATTAGGAAGCCAATAGCAAAACAAATATTAGCAAAGGAAATGTAATTTTTAAAGAAATAAATTTGACTACACACACAAAAACACATTTCATATACCAAAAGTATAAATCTGTAATAAGAGAATGATAAAAAAAAAATCAAAAAAAATCAAACATACAACTAAATTTGTTTTTAAAATACAGGTACGAACGATGGATGTGTTTTCATGAGCTTAATTGCATTTTCTGTGTTAGCAGGACAGCCACTGATCCCACAGTTTAACGTACAAGTTCCAGATCTTCAAACCTGCTGAAAGATGGCCATTGACTCTTGAGAAAATTCATCTGCTTCACCAGTTACCTGAAAATTAAAATGTCCTAATCAGGTATAATTTATGTTTCATTATTTGCATTAGAGAAGTGGCTAAAGACCCGAGTCAGGTTGACTGTCCCAATATTCAGAGAACTGTATGCACTAGGGTGGGAAACCTCTGACCCATGGGCCTAATCCAGCCCAGGGCTGTTTTTTATTGGCCCCTTTCCAATTCCTGGATCTGGCTATGGGTCCAATACCTACCTGGATGAGGGCGAGTTGTCTGAAGCTGAATCCTGACAAGACGGAGGTGATGCTGGTGGAGGGGAGGCTGGGGAGTTGGTGACTCCCATCATTGATGGGGTCTGTCCTGCTCTGTCCCTTTAGGTTCAGAGTCTGGGGGTAGTCCTTGATGCACAGCTCTGCCTGGATGTCCAGGTGGCAGCTGTGGCAAGGAGCGCCTTTGGTCAATTACATCTGATATGTTGGCTTCGACTGTACATCTCAGACTCTGACCTGGCCACCATCATCCATGCCTTCATCACTTCAAGACTGGACTACTGCAACGTGCTCTATGTGGGGCTACCCTTGGTGACGGTCCGAAGACTGCAACTGGTGCAGAATGCGGTAGCCCATCTCCTTATGGGGATGGGATGCCGAGAGCACATAACACCTGTGCTGCCTATAGTCTTCTGGGCCCATTGGTTTTGACCTATAAAGCCCTATACAGTCTGGGCCCTGTCTAACTTCGTTAGTGCCTCACTCCCTAGGTCCTGGATTGGCCCCTGCGGTTGGCCGGGAGCACCCTCCTCGAGGTCCCCCAGGTGACGACCATGGGGAGGGCATTCTCGGTGTCCGCTCCAAGGCTGTGGAACTCCCTTCTGGTGGAGGTCCGTCTATCCCTGGATCTTTCCTCCTTCTGCCGACAGTGTAAGACCTGGCTGTTCTGCTGGGCTTTTGGGGTAGCGGGTGGGGACGGTATTTTTTTAGCTCCACTATTTATTGTATTTATACTTGTGATGATTTTAGTTGTTTTTATATGTTTTATATTGTTGTTTTAACTTATATGTTAGCTGCCCCGAGCTGCCTGAGGCAGGATGGGTGTGGGGTAAAAATTGTTAAAATAAAATAAAATAAATATCCTTAAGCACTGACAGAGTGAGCTCAGAGGAAGGGCGTGGAGAGGAGGGCCGGCACTCAAGGATAGGAGATGGATCCATGATCTGAACTAGAGTTGAACCAAATAGCAAATTCATTGTCCATGGTTAATATCTGACATTCCAGATAGTTTGGCAGTTATCTGGCCACAAACTTATTATTACCATGACAGCTAACCACCAAAACAAATAACTGGATAATACTGCAAAAGTTAACCAGTTTACCATAGCACCGGTCTACCGTGTAACTGAGTGTTACTGTTACTAGTCTAAAATCAAGTCCAGAGGGGGGGAGGAAGTAGACAGGAAAGGAATTATGGGCAAATGGTAAACGTCAATACGGTAAATGGTGTACTGCAGTATTAGGCGGTAACAAGGTAAATCAGTAAAATTGTTAATCCACAATTTGATACTGTTTGGTATCTGGTCTTTTCTGGATCGTGTCAGATACCACGGATCTAGCTAGCAACCCAGCAAAGTTCTATCTGGCTCACAAACTTAAATTAATTTTCAAAGTGGCCCACAAGAGGGAAAAATGTTCCTCATCCTGAACTTACTGATTGTTTCAAATTAGTGTCCAGCACTAAGGCCACTGCTGTGGAAGATCGAGGATTATGCCAGTGAGCCACTATGGAGAGGAGTGTAAATTTAGTGCTGCTGGAAGGATGCTTAACTGATAGCCCTGGAAACTAAGCAGTTGCTGCCACGCTCTAGCCTGATAATTCGGCTCAAATTTAGGTCCATCTCTGGGGGAGTTAATTCTCTGTGTCCACAGGGCCTGAGACACATCCTGATGTGGCCAAACTTACTTCACCAAAGAAGCCTGCGGAGGGTAATGGAGTTTGGTTACCACCAAGTTGCTTTGGAACTAAACTAGTGACTAGCAATGGCATCTAGATCTGCTCACAATCCAGTCACATCTGTTAACTCAAGCATGAAGACACCAATTGACTCAGAGGGAATTCTTACCCCTAGTATAATCCCACAGCCACCCATGAGGCACACCAAGCGTTCACAAGATTTGCTGACTGAGATCCCTAATCCTGCCTCTCGAAAAAGGGCCAGAGCAGGATAAAGGGGTCTAGCACCCTACTTCCAACCACAGGAGAGATTCCCCTCTTCAGGTACATGGGAAACAGCCACCACCCTGATTTCTGAGGTTCTAGTAGCGAGCTGTATTGTGCTGGGGGTGGAGAAACCCCAGAGTGCAGTGCCGCCCAGAAGTAGTTGTGGGTAGACTGCCATAACGTAGGCAAGCCCCCAGGGTAGCTTTGCCAGGAGCAGAGGAGCAGTCCAGCAATAGGAGGGGCATCCTGTTACTTTGCAGGAATCCTGGTGTGAAGCCCTGAACTTCTACCAATCCCCATACAGACAAAAAGATCTCACTGACCTCGTTTGGAAAGGTCCTTTTACCCAATGATCCCTTTGAATCACTTATACTAAGGGTAGAAAGAGTCTTTGTTGTTGTTGCAACATTTGCAGTCATTTGGTAGTGAGGGTGTAAAATGTCTGCAACAAAGCTAAACCTGGTGAAGATCCAGTACTTTGAAGATGTGATCTGTAATATTAAGCATTGCATCATCGTTCTCTATCTCAAAAGGCGGCGGCATCGCCATAGACCCACAGCTGTGCACTGAGCTACTGTCTCATCATGAACACGGAGGCAAGTCCCAGACTTGCAAGACACCTGCAAGTTCTCTAATCTTGTTCTAATATGACTGACTAAGCACTGTGGTTAGGAGAGGAGGGCAAATGCTCAAAGATGGCTTGTTTACTGAAAATAAGGCTCTCTTTAAACTGCAACCATGTTTGAGCACTTTAATTAAGCTTTTACAACTTCAGTCCCGAAGCCGCACAGGTGTGAAATGGTACAACACATTGATGAGAAGATATTAGCTTACCTTCTGGTGCGGAATGTGTTCAGCTCTTCTTGTAGGACGGAGGCTCTCTTCTGCAGAAAGTTTACCTACAAAATACAGTCCACATGAGAAAGAGGGAGTGAGGCACAAAAGTCCGGGGAGAAGCTTGGCAGTGGTTTCAGAGAGATTACCATTAGGTCTACTGCCCTGTTTATACTGGTGTACGGAAACTGCAGCAACCCTTCCTACTTGATCTGGATCCTTGAAAAAAAGAAAGGTGCCAACATAGCTTCCTTTTCCTGGATACACACAGCCTTCATACGACACCCTATCCTAGCAGGATTTAACGTTATCCAACACACATTCCAGATTCATTACCAACTTAAGCATGCGTCTGAGACCCTGAGTTCAAACTCAGCCCTGACATGGATAGCTTCAACAGAACACACTTTGGCTTCTGTTTTCCCATCAGGAAAAGGTGACCGAAATCCTTACTCACATTGGCTGTGATTCACAAACCACTTACTCCAGAGAAGCGGCATGGAAGCCACCGCTGCTGCTCCGGAATAAGTGGTTTGTGGCCATTACAGGAAAATCATAATAATGTGCTAGTGCTACGTTAACATTGCACAGAAGTAACAGATTGTAATGTCACAAGGGAGAAGCAAACTTTGCAGCAACTTGTCCCCGCACAGGAAATAAGGCACTTTCCCAAAAAACACACAGACACATAGTTTTTTGGTAAAACTGGCCGCAACTGTTTGTTAAATGACCAGCCCACGATAAACCTGTTAAAGAACAAAACCATTATAACCCAATCACCCTAACCATGAGAACGGTGGATCACTTATCCCTTTTCTTTAATTTTTCATTGCCAATTAGAATTTGTCAGAATTGCCCATGATCCAATCAATGAGACCACTAATTTGGGTGAGTCCTAAGGGGAGTGAGGTACACCCTGACTGTTAGACCTGGCCATAATGACCCTCACTCCCCGCGTTCAGTACCATGTGTTGTTCCCCG